>JAVRXN010000002.1:27227303-27827303 GCA_033556935.1 Timema podura | reverse complement strand
GCTATAGGCTGGGAAGAGTAATGGATGTGTATAAACGTTATAAAATGAATTACAAAAAAAAAAAAAGCAATAACATCTATTTCAGTTTTTGTCTCACACTCACGTATAGTTCGACTGTAAATTCAATTTTATAATCAAAGCCTTTACGAATACATACAATTTCCATAGGAATCAAGGGTTTGACATTTTTATCGAACAATTACCTTCTCTATTTGCGATAATTTGTTTAGATTTAGTATTTGCTAGCAAATTTTGGCCCCTCAACCCAACCCCCACTCGTTCCCCAAAACACTATTTGATGGATTTATGTATACAGGATGTTTGGAAACTCATAGCCCAAATTGCGCATTTAATTTGTTTGAACCAAAAGTAATACAAAATACCTTTACACTTAAATCCGGAAAACTATGCTAATACCATTAAATTGTGTTCAAAGGTTGAGCGCACAGCACCGGGAGAGAAAAGCTGTTCAAGCATGCGTGTAAAACAGGTTGCATAGGAGCTAGGCACGTGGCACTACCCACCTCGACATCTTGGAGCATGGCAGCAGACAAACAATTAATAGTAAGCAACAAACCAGTCCATCTAAAAATAAGAATACGTTCTGAGAGTTATCATTAATGGTCCTACGTCACAGAAAGTTCTTGCCATTATTACACGTGCAGTGCTACGCGCCCAACTCCCATTCAACTTGTTGTATATGCATGCTTGACAGCTTTGCTATCCCAATGCTGTACACCGAAACTTTGGACACAATTTAATGGTATTAGCATAGTTTGCCGAATGTAAGTGTATAGGATTTTGTATTACATTTGGTTCAAACAAATTATATGTGCAGTTTGGGCTATGAGTTTCCAAACACCCTGTATATTAAATAGGCCCCAGGTGCAGTCTACCCTAACCCAGCCCCTTCACCTAATTGATAGGCCACGCAAGCCACCACTGACAAAAATTTAACATATTTTTTCAATAGAACAACATATTTACAACTTATGAGTAGAGCTAATACAGTTTTGGTAGAGATCCTGAGTGGATAACTGAAATAACATCAGCAAACTTCACCAGGGATTCGCATCCATCGATATTGTAATATTTTAAAACAACTATAACCAAAATCCCAGTTAATCCATAATATAATAATTTAAATGTAAATGTAATCCATAAAATTAATGATCATGTAGCTTTATTCGCTTATTTGAACGTGTGAAGGAAATACTAAAAAAAAAAAAAAATATCGTTAGATGAACATAAAAATGTTGTAACTTAGTTCATTCATCTCTTTTGTTCAGGCTTAGCATTTATTCCAAAGCAACACAGCACACAGCTTCAGGCAAAATAAATATTATATTTACAACAACAAAAATTGATTGTTTTTGAAAATATAGAAATAACTAAAATAATTGATTTGTAGCTTTATCCGCAATTCGAGTTGGTTTTCAATTTTATCCATCTATCTACTATAGTGAACATCTGTATCCACGAGGGGCTTATAAGAACAGATTTACAAAAGTCCGGGGGACATTTCTGTATATTGTTTAATGAAACCAGAAGGCAGTTTACAGAAGAAAAAACCTCAACCCAAGACGAACCAAGAGAGAGAACAAGACACTAAATTGTTTAAAAAACAACATAGACACTGGTTGGCTGCCAACTAGAATCCACTAGATAAGTTTTTGAAATATTGCCCAGCTAAAAATCAGCTGAGTGTAGTTTAGTTTGTCTCTTCTTGTTTGAAATATTATGAATAGTTTTTATATAAAAAATAAATATATCGGCCGAAAATAGTTGACGTGACAATGTTTATCTGAATTAAATTTTATTGAAGCGCATCGGCGAGTAAAAATAGAGCATGCTTCCTGCTTCCTGTCCAGGTTATAAGCATAGGCATATATTTTAATTATTCTAAGATGGTAAGAATGAAGAAGGAAGCATTTTAGAGGTAATTACCCAAATTTGCGTGAAAGGGAGTGAGAAATAATTTAGGAAAAATAACCCTGAGTAAAAACGACCGGGATTCGAACTCGATCTCCCCGTCATTAGAAGGACAATGTGTTTGATTTAATCTAAACCATGCACAGGTACGATTCAAAGTATACCAAATTATTCAGGACATTCATAACTGATTTACGACGGTGTCAAGTCTTCTGTTCATTTTTAAAATCCTTTAGAACAGTGGTGTTCTACGTGGGATACGTGGATAAAGGAAATACGTAAAAATTACAAAATGTATACATAAATAATATTATAGAATATGTATAACTTTCACTATGCACCAACAACTTTGCGGTTACAAAGTTGAAGATAAATTATATATTGGGGGTACGCGAGCAAAAACGGTTTACTATTACTGCTTTAGAACACATACGACTCTGTCTTATTCATACAAACATGACTTTACTTTGATTTGATGTCCTTTTCCGAAAATAAATATATTCTGAATCGTCCCTTCCTCCCTCTTTTAAGCACAAATTCAAATGAAATCGTTTATTTTGTGCGCCGCGTCTTACTAACAGTCCGGGATATCCGCATATTTACGTTAATTGGGTTAGGAATGAGGAAGGCAGAATTTAAAGGAAATTTACCTTAATTTGCACGAAGGGAGAGCGGTAAGCAATTTAAGACAAACCACCCCTAGTATATCCGACTGGTATTCAAACCCAACCTCCCCGGCACCGTAAAACTAGACTGGAATATAATGACCTATTTGTCCACTTGCCTACCATGCGGGTGTGAAATTGTTCAATTGTGGGGGGGCAACGAATAACCTTTAAAAAGTTGTTTATCCACGCACGACCAAATACAGACAAGTTGACAAAGTGTCCCGAGATTATCTTTGCTTTCCAGTGAGGATAAGGCCCAGCAACTTAGCTGATAGCAGCGAAGTTCCAATGAATGACGTCTGAGAGCAGTGAACTCATGTCCATGACCTAGTTTGTTTCAATGAGATGTTCACATCGAACTTTTTTTAACACACACAAAAAAACACGATACGTGTTAAGTAACAAATGTCCACCATGCCAATGTATGGCTCACGGCCACGAACAATCGCCCACATATGCAGTACGTAAAGAAAATATTCACCACATTTCTGATTTCTCCGCGTAGAATTAATTTAATATAATGAAAGTGAAAAAAAAAAACTTTCCCTGCTATCCCAAAGTGGTTTGTATTTCGCCACTTATGGTAGATAGCTCGTAAAGCCAAACTTGAACTAACTGTTAATTGAAACAGTTTTAATTATAGCTACTAATTATTATTTCAATTAGAAGAAAAGTGAAAGAATAAAGAGAGTGATTTTAATTGTACAATGTTGGCAACCTTTCCTTCTGTATGTTTGAGCATCTTGTTGGGGATAGCACTGAACGATTCAACAAGTTCGTTTTAATTTATTTGAAATATTTAACGTGCACTTTCTGAACCGAATGATATCAGCACACGACTTATAAACTAACTTCTACCAGGAGAAACACAACACCCAGCGCCCCGGCCTTTAATTCGTCACTGTGAAAGGTGAAACCCTCATTTCACTAATGATACATTATTGGCCACATCAGGAATTGAGCCCGGGACCCTTAGCTCAGTAGACATACACACTACCAACTGAGCTAAGGTATCAGACTTTAACACGTTTCGCGATATACTGTAAAGGTGCGAAAAACTTAATGCCGCGCGCAACTTTTACTCCTTGAAAGGTACCAAGTTTATATTGCTTGGTTCTACTATGATGAGCTTATACAATAGGGTCATAGTGTAATCAATCAAGGTAATCAAGGTCTCTCAGGTACGTTCTCGCAGTCGAATGGTTAGGAACATCGATTGTATACCGAAGACCGCGATTTCGATATCAGGTGACAAAAAAAAGAATTTGCTAAATATGTGTTGGTTACATTTGTGTAAAGCCAAGCTTATAGGTACTAGGCCACTCTAGGTAATTAATAACCGTGCCATCACCTATAGTAAGTTTACAATTAGAATTATCTTTTAGTGGCGATAAGTGTAGCCAACATTAACAAAATATCACTCTTATACCTATGAAATTCGACATCAACCGAATATGACAACAGCAAAGCACTAAGGCGTCATCTGATAAAAAGTGATCTAAGGTAATTTGGGCAAATTCAATAGTATAGGGATGAGGAAGGTAAATTTTGATTGTTAAAAATGTATCCGTATTTGCGTGGAAACCTAGCGAAAGAGATCTTCTCAGTACGCCCGGCAGTATCCCCGACCTCCCCGTCATCGGAAAACCTGACGCGACGAGCTTGACGCCTTAGTCCACGTGTCCACCAATGAGGGTAGAGGTAGAATAAAACCATAGTGTGTGCCTATGGCGTGTGTACAGTCAGAATGCCCTAAGCTGTAATCTCCAAGTTGTCTCCGGTGGTTTCCAGTAAAGACTGGCCCGGAGGACGCGTCAGTCTGTTGACGGCCGCAAAGCTCCTGTCTGCTGTGCTTTCGACAGAGAGGGGCCTCGGGATGTAATCCTGGTCGTCCTGTGAGCTGCCCTAGTCTTGTATAAACGCAAACCACCGACTTTTATCCTGAGTGTCTCGAAAATGTTACCGGACGAGAGGTTTAATTCAAGAGTCCGTATCACCGGGATGGAAGTGTGGTTGTTTGCATTCTTCACTTATCAACGGCGAGATTAAGATTAGTGAAATAGTTTATTTTTAAATAGTTATGTTTCAATTTAGTTGTATTTTTGTTAATATGATAAAATGGTTTCACTTAATTAATTTCCACCAATTTCTAATAGAAACACAGAAAAGGGCGGGTGACCTGGCAGTCTAGGTGTAAGGTGTCAGCCTTCTGTGCTGGAAGTTCAGGGTTCAATGCTCGGTCCCGGTACAGATTTATCTAATTGCCAAACCCTTCCTTCACCTCTGAAAAGACGTGTATTAATCACAACTTGTGAATGTGTGGAATGCCTGGCCTCCACTGTGGTTCGGATTCCACGTTAAACTATGGGTCCTCCATTTCATCTCACAATCATCCTACCATTACACATTAGCGTAAGTGCGTATAACCCGAACGGGTAGTAAGACGCGGTGCTAATATAATAATAATAATAATAATAATAATAATAATATAATAATAATATAATAATAATAATAATATAATGCGCAAGGAGGGTTAGGGCGGGCCTCGAAATTAAAAGTTTGCGGCGCTTACATATTAAAAGAACACACAAAAATTAAGTAGGTTAGTTACCCTTTTGTCTTGCTATGCCTGAGTAGCTAATTGGGGAACACAATGCAGCAAAGCATAAGCCGCAAAATAAAAAATAAACAAATGAGAGACTCAGAAGACGGAAATTGTGGAAATTTAATTACGGTTAAGTTTCTAAGCATAAAAGTCGTCCTTATTTCCTCTACTCGCGTTAAAGACAACAATACCCGCCTTCTATCGGTAGGGAGGTGCGGTATTTCGAGACAGAAGCAGATGTTCTCTAAATACATTTACCACAACAAAAGAAAAAAAGAGTTTTAAAGATCAAGTTGAGACCTTCTCCAGTAATGAGCCTGACTGACTGTGCCACACCGCCCATCAGCAGCAGATGTCTTCTGCGACAAACAGACCACCCGATAAAGGCAAGATCGTTCCGACAACTTGAAAGGTAGACTCGAAACAAAATCGCAAGTTTGGCGAAACTTGAGCGAGAGATCGATAATCTACTCCCTGGCACATTTCCTTAACGTAAGTAGTACGCAGGGATTTCTGGAGGGATTGAGCGTGGTCATTCCAACGCGAAGCGATTCTCGTTAGTTCAAGGAAGGATAATAGTTTATAAAAGGTCTGTGTCTCTTGAGTGGGTTTTAGTGTACATGCTAATTACAATATTAAGTTAAGTGCAGAGTAAGTTTGTAGCTATGTGCACTTCATCAGAAGAAGAAATATTGCTGTTACTTGCTGTAGCTGAAGAAGTTGGTTAAAAAAACGAAGCAATCGGTGCATGAGATTAATGAATAAAGACTTTCATCAATAACACACAGTCATGACTCAGTTGAGGAGGAAAGAAGAAAAAGATTCTATATTTATTTTAGGACTCCCGTAGAAGGCCAGAAAATGTATCAATGGTGAAATGAATCGACTGGATGATTTTTACTCTCTAGAGTTAAGTTAGTCGGTAGTGATTGTGTTAAAGTGGTTGATAAAGAGTACGTTAAACAGCTACCTCAGAAAATAATAAGGTATGATTATCTCAAGCATTGCTAAGTACGGGTTTCTAAATGTAACTTAGTGATCATATTTGCTATACATTATATGTATTTAAATAGCTTGATACACATTACAATGAAAACTTTTTACTTTTACTCTGAGATACAAAATGTATTGCTTATGTCATTTACATAGAATTAAGAGTTAGACATTATTTTTTAATATGATGCACTAATGAGCTATTGTTTGTTATTATAATGTCCTTGATTACATATTTCAGGAAATATTACTACTATACTACTACTACTACTACTACTACTACTACTACTACTACTACTACTACTACTACTATACTACTATAATAATAATAATAATAATAATAATAATAAAATATTAACTATGCTCAACAAGGTTGAAAGTATTTGAACACCCACCATATAAAATCAGCTCATATCTTAAAAATTACAATAATTAGTAAAGTTTTGCTATCATTTACAACAGCAAGTGTTTCTAATCTGGTAATTCTTGACATTATATACCTGTTACTACTCTTAAAGATGTAACATATAATTTTAAATCTAAATTATTTTGTTTACCTTAGGTACAGACCAATTTTCATAGTAAGAGCAATTTTGAAAGTAGACACATATTTTTGCGGCCAACATTGATGACATTTTACCATTTTAATAGTGTTATTTCATATATATTGATATTATATATATAAAAAGTTACAACAGAAGATCATATTACTTGACATATGAATATATTAAATTAAATATAGTATTTTTTATAGTTATGAAAATAAAACGATAGATCTACTTTCACGTATTCATACGTCAAGTCATGTGAGCTTCAAATGTAATTTTTGATAGATAATATCATTAGCCTATTTATAAAATAACACTAATAAAATAGTGAAATATTATCAACGTTGACCTCGAAAATATTTGTTTGTATTTCATAAAAATCTCTTCCTGTACAAATTGGACTATAGCAATATTCACACTCAAAGCAGTCAAACACAAACAACTATTTTACGTAAAAACAAAAAAAAATTGCTATAAAAAATGCAAAGCACATAGGCCTTTTCTCGCGCTTCATATACCCCCACCCCCCCGCAACAAAAATAAGTTTGTGTTTCTTAAGGGTGTTCCAAATGTTCATTCGTAAGAAAACAATGGTTTGTGTATGTATGAATGTACACTTGTGTGTGTGTGTGTTATTATAATATATATAACACACACTGAGAGCATCCTAACACCCCCATGTCTCGGTTACAGAACATCATCAAATTGTTTCATTTGTCGACGCCGGAGCATGTGGTTGACTTTTACATCTGTACACACACAAAACAATAAAAACCGGTACCAAAATCCACTATAGCTACTTAAAATATTAAGAACAAATAAACGCTTCCTAAGAACACAATGGTGAATGTGTCAACCTAGTTCACAGTGGCGTGGGAAAAAAGCAACAACCTCGAGACACACCGTAGGAACCCTTAAAAAGATGTCAATATATATTTTTTTCCTTGGTGGCGCAATCCGCCATCACAATACTCTGGGTTATGAAAGTACAACCATAAGACAGTGAAACTCGCAAGGTTATGTGACGTTTTCGCAAGCAAGGATTTAAAGACATTATATGCTAATTACTACGGTAGTCTGAATGGCCCCTCTGATCTGTCAACCGAAGCGAACCCCAGGAGGCGTAAGCAAAATTGGTCTTCAAAATCATGAGCTGAAACAGGGTTGCCAATATTTTCTTAATACTAGATTCCCTGTGTTTTCTAGAAGGAATTCCCATTTTTTTTTAGGCAGCTTAGAATGAAGAGAAGAGTAATAAATTTTATTTTTTTAATCAAAATGACTAAGAGTGAAGTCATGTAACTTATGTCGCTTCACAAGCCTTGTTTAAGGCATAGTAAGACATGTTTGAATCAGCGTGCTAAGTTCTTCAGTTCACTTTTTCGTCCTAACGAAGACCTACTCTTTTAAGCTTTCAACTAAATCTTTCAAATTTACAAATACGCTAGTGTTGTTACTAGATTTTACAAAAAAAAAAAAATCCTCTGTTTTCTCGGTTCTTGAGGTGCGTGGCAACTTTGTGAAATATGTAAAGTTACTCGCCAGCACATAAAGAAAATATTGTAGATTCTATTATAATAAAATGCGGACCACTTAAAAGCAGTTGGAGAACACGAGTAAGAAATAAACGACTGGTGGAAGTCTTTTCCATAAATTATAGTGGGACTGCCACACGATAATATGTTAGATAATAATTTATGCAGGTGTCAAGTCTGACAGATATTATCGATGTCGATAAAGTAATAACTTTTGGCCAATAGCTACATTTTGTTAATATTGACAGGAAAAAAATCTATAAATCCATATTTGCATCAAGATTACATTATATAGGGTGAGCGACTTAAAACCGGCCCACTGCGGGAAAACGTGGGTTACCAAGCATAAGGTAAGGTTTTTAACCCAGTAGACTGACTCAGGGACAGGCCCCATCTAACGGCCGATTAGATACAAGATCATCATCGAACCAGAAAGCGTGCCGAGGCGCGGTTTTCTGCATCCGTCATTTAACAACAGTGAAGTTGGAACCAGTTTAATATGTTTTATTATTTCAAAAAAAGTATTTATTTAGATATATATTTTAAAATATAACTAAACAGTTTCCCTTGCCTCAATTCCACTGTTTTATAAAGTAAAATAAAGTAAATCACACCACAATGCGACGCTTGGTTTGAAACGTATTACCTACCTAAGTTAGATGTTATCCGTGAGGTGAGACGGACTCTTAAGTTATTTATCTATCACCACGTCTTACTACCTGTTCGGGTTATACGCTTAAGTACTGATTACACTAATGTGTTAGGAATTGGGAAGATTGGAATTAGATGAAGTGAACCCACATTTACGTGGAGGGAGAGTTGAAAACTATTTAGAAAAACAACCCCCAGTTCACCCGACCGAGATTAGAACCTCAATCTCCCCGTCCTCGGCAGTCTGGCTCAACACAACTAGCACGTTAGCTAACTAAGCCACCGAGGCGGGTAGCTCTTAAGTTGCCCCGCAAAACATAAATTATATTGTAATCCAAAAGAATTAACTAAGACACTAGTGTAAAGGCTCGGAGAGGGGTTTGGGGGAGGGGGGGGCTTGATTTAAAGGTGTTGCGTTACTTTAAACATTAATATTGAGGTGTAAATTAATGGTGCGAATTAAATAACAATAAGTACTGTTGTAAAGTGAATTTAAATTTAGTGTACTAAACAGGTAAAATTATTAAAAAAAAATATTTTAAACATAATTGAAATTATAAAAAACTATTTTTAGTGAATAATGGATAGTTATTATAGCTATAAAAAAACTCTAAACCACTTTTAAACCGATGACCAAGGTCCACGAATCCACGTCTCAGCACTTTTAATTAATGGTGTCCATTTGGGGTGGTTGGGTCACTGCACCATTCTTGCCCATCTCTCTCTGGCTTATGTAAGAACTGTTCAGATCACACCCCGCCTCCCCCCTCCTTCACCCTTGTTAGCAAAAATAACAAAGCTCGAATCCCTTACTACCATAAGGTGTTACGTAATACTTGAACGCAATACTTGAACGCACCCCATTCAAGAAATAATCACTGAAATTTGCCAAAGGCGGCCAAGAAAACTGCAAGAGAGCGCTCGGTCACGACTAATAAGCATAAGCCGAGAGGTTTGGCTTTGTAGTTTGTACTTACTTTGATACCAATTAACATGACTCGAGTGGTTAGAGAGACTTAACAAGCCTAGGGGTCAATGAATCGATTCCAGGCGGTGCATACAAACTAAAATAACAGGATAGGGGTTAAGGAACTACACAATAATTATTGTTAACCTGGAAAAGTAAAGATGCTTCACCTTGGTAAGAGTTGTTAATGATGATGGAGAGGGCAGGGAGATAGTGAAGCCAGTCGAGATCGATCATAGACCTTCAGCGTCAGCGTTGTACATTAGTCAAGCCTGCAGGTGTTTTACATCAAGATTAATGTTACAATATTCTGAAAATTGAAAAATGAGACCTGGACACGGGAATCGAAACCGGGACCTTTGGCTTAGTACGCCAACACACTGAGCTATCCAGGATTCGTCCCATACCCAGGGTCATTCTTGACTCATATTTTTAAGGCAGAGTCTATGATAGACGTGTGTAAATCGTCGGCTACAAATGTGTGATTTTATTAAGATCACGAGCTATCTGATAACGCAGCCACCTTCCACTCGGTAGTTGGCTTATTGCCAGTAATAGCTCGTGATCTTAATAAATCACACATTTGTAGCCGACGATTTACACACGTCTATCATAGACTCTGCCTTAAAATGTGAGTGACCCTGGACACGGGACGATTCCTGGATAGCTCAGTGGTTAAAGCATTGGCGTACTAAACCAAAGGTCCCGGGTTATATTCCAGTGTCCAGGTGTCATTTTTAAATTTTCAGAATATGATATCTAGATGGAGTAATCCTCACTAGAAGCATAAAATAATAGCTTTGGCTATTTGATTCTTAAATATTACAAGTGAGGTGGAACTTATCCTCTAAACGTAACTGTCACTTTTGATAGATATTATCAATACCTATAAAACAACACTATGATAATAATAAAGGGTTATCACTGTTGACTGAAAAAATTGTGTATTTTTTAAACTTCCTTCCAACCAGAATCCTAATAAGTGTGTGTGTGTGTGTGTGTGGTTGAGAGAGAGAGAGAGAGAGAGAGAGAGAGAGAGAGAGAGGAGGAGGAGAGAAGAGAGTTGCCTGTGTAACACATAATTTATATGATATATTTACACGCCAACGTTTATTATTTTTATTTTACTGTGTGAAGATATCAACTGGAGCATATTTTGACTTAGTGCAACGTTTGAAAATAGCTCAATGGGACGTACGTGGTAAAAACATAAGGCTATGAGAGGTAAAAAGATACGCAGGTGTAAAACGAAAGGCTCACACACCTGTGCCGCGCGTATATCGAGTGGTTGACGCGGTTATTGAAAGAAAACTAACTCGGTTTACAAAATCTCAACTTATCTAGGATGGACTTGAATCGAGGCAAAGTTGGAGCGTGCAATAATGTGTGTTGCGTAGAGTACGTAAGATTGCTGAACGAGTATGCAGATCAACCCATAAGTGCAGTTGACATGGCGGTTAAGAGCACCCGTACAAGATACATGCGGGGTGACGGCGTGCCATGCAGAAACGGTACATTAAGATTAAAAAAAAATATCATACTAACCGTACAGAGATAAAAGTGAATCTAGCAAACTTAGAGAAGGGAGTAGAAAACATTTCATATTAAAATCACAAGTGCAATATGCCTTCATAGGCATGAATTTTAGAGACTGTTCGCTTCTTAATTTAGTAGGCTCCAACTAATGTATCTGATCGTAAACTCATTAAGGGTAGATATCGAGTAGAATCTTTAATCAGAAACAATTTGGTTTTAGCGACCTGGGTGAGGTGTCTGCGATACATGTGTTTAACCCTTATTAAATTGCATCGTTTTATTCACAAATGTATATATTCTATGCTACTATAAAAGTTAACTTTTTTTTTCCAAGCCCTTAGGTCTTGATGATCAACCAAAGTTTTGTGTTTTTTGGACTTTTAGAGTGGAAAATTTCAACTTTTAAACTATGTTTACAAACCCATGTATCGATGGCTCATATAAAATAGGTTTGTGTTTATTCTTTAAAGAGTCTAAAAAACAGGAATCCGTGTACGAATCTCATGGATCAAACTTAAGCCTTAGTACTCTTGGTCACGGCAGAACCAAGTTATTATATACATTTATATAAAAAAAATTTTTATAAGAGTACTTAACGTTCACTTTCTAAACACATATAGCTACGCAAAACATCCAAACTTGGAGCATAGATTTTATTATAAAACTGGACAGCAGGACAAGCTCGTATACAAATTAGCATCGTCATTACTTGGAATCGAACCAAGATCTTTTATACTTGAATTCAACCACCTTAAAACTTGATCACGAGAACGGGCTTGGCAAGTAAAAACATATTGTATGCAATCATTTAAAATAAGTTACGAGCTATAACCTTTTTTGATTAAAGTTAGTTGATCATAAGTCATAACTCTTAACCATTATGGATCCCAAAGTGTTTTCTTACATTTATTATTTTCAAAGGTATTTGAATATGGGACCCCTTTAAAGTGTCTCCCATCCAATTCACTCCAATCAAGAAGAAATCCAGCCGCCACGATACAGCGTTTGCTCCCCTAGCGCTCAGGATGTGATCTACAACATGTCCTTCATACTGTGATACATATTTCACCCCTCCAGCCTCTCCCAAGATTGATTTCCGGCCTCGCTCAGTCCTCGTCCCCTGGGCGGTAGGAGCAGCCTATTGTTTCCACGACAGAAAGAGGAGAGATGAAAACTGCCTACAAGATCTCAGACAATCCACTTAGCCAGACTGGCACCACGAGGTTTTCTCGTCAGAGTGGTCCATGGTTCGAACTCTGTGAATCTTCTAAAGTTGCAATTTAATTAATTACGAATAATATACAGTTTTATTGTCTATGTCTAATTATTGGTCTAGTTTGGAATGTGTTTAAAAATATAGTTAATATTATAAGAGGGAACATAAAAAAAAAGCAATAGAATACGATATTAATAGGTAAAAATTATTAGTTTTTTAAATTTGATTAATTTCTTTTTACCACGTCTTACTAACTATTCGGGTTGTAGATCTATGTACTAATAACTATAAAGTATTAAGGATTAGGAAGTTTTAATTTAAAGAAAATGCACTTGCATTTGTATGGAGGGAGAGTGGATAGCCATTTAAGTAAAAGCACCCTCAGTGCACCCGACCAGGATTGAACCGCAATCTCCTTGTCTTCGGCAGCCTAGTCCAACACGAGAGTAGAGCTTTAGACCACGCGGCCACCGAAGCGGGTGTAAATTGTAATCAAATGATTGAAGTTTCAAAGACTCAATCTTTTGGAGATGAATACACCCGTGCGCTCGGGTCCAAATCGGGAGTCCAGGGCTTCATGCAGGTCGGCTGTGTGGTTTACTATCCTCTTCCTAGGCGTTTTCTTACATTAAAAACGTCAAGAGTCTCGTGTTATAGCTACGTACTATCCAAACTGGAAGGAACGCGGAGAGATGCGTAAAGCTCGTCTAGCCTGTCAGTGACGGAAAATTAGCGTCCCACTCTTCCTCCACGCAAATGCGGGTACACTTCATCTATATTCTGCTTTTCTCATCTTTACCCCAATAGTAAATAGCCCATACGGGGTAGTAATACGTGTTACATAGACCCTACTACGTGATTATATATATTATATAAATTAAATAACTCTTCAACTCTTCGAGATTAAAAGTTTTATTAGGATCGTCAATGGGATAAATCTATCCGAAAGCTCAAAACAAAAAAACTACTAGATGTAGGGATGTGGGAAAAGTATCTATACTTTACTAATATCGATATTTTCCTTTCGATACTAGCATTTTTACTCGATAGTTTTACTGATATTAGTACTCACACTCCGGTATCGGAACGGTGTCGAAAGAAACAACTTTTTGTTATCTTCACTCATGGTTGGGATTAAATGTTTACTAGGGTGGAATGTGGAGTAAGAACAAATAACACTCTTTCTCAATTCTCACTCATTTTCTGCATGAAAAACAGTGTTTAAATAAAAATGAAAATACAATTATTATGATGCAAAAGTTGAGATTATTATTACAAGATAAAAAAAAATTCTTCCAGATTACAATTTCGATATCGATACTTTTCTTTCGATTCTAGTACGGTTATCGATATTTTTCTTCCTGATACCACATCCCTACTCATGTGTTCATACGCCAGGCCACATAAGCCTACTCTGCATCTGTAGAAAAATGTAAAGACCTTGCACTTTTTTCCCCCCATATTTTCTAAAAGTGTCTGCCACGCGGGGAGTGAGAGGAACCCCCTCACCACTTACCAGTGTCCTGAGCCTCCTCGTTCTCTGGGGAGTTGGCTCCGCGGAGACAGGAGTGGAAACTGCGGCTGATGCGCCGACTGTTGGTAGACCCGTGGCCGTCGAGCGTCATATTACCTCACAAGCACGCACACACACTTCAGGGGACAAGAGTCTCCCTTCTCCCAGACACGGCCACGATCGCAACAAAACGTCCCGACACTCTTAAACCAGTTCGGATGTTTTTATTTTTTTCCCCCCCTTGAGGCTCCACGAAGCGACGGATATGTCCCGTTTCTTTACATGTGTACCGGACCTTCCGTTTCCAGGATGTTCTACAAAAGGTTAATAGATTGTTCTACTTCACGGTTTTGCCTCAATACACCTTTCAATTGATTATTGTTTATTTGAAGGACGCTCCCCTATAAACATCATTATAAAAGTTTATAATTATAAACCCGTGCATATAATTATATCCCCACTAAATGGTTAGGCCTGAGGCCTATACAATGAACAAGCAAACCATAAAGTAAAATGGAACACATGTTTTTTCAGGATAAGGAATATCGAGATGGTAAGAAATCCAACGAATGAAGGTGAATAAAACAAAAATAACTAAATATAAAAACAAAATTAGATGGAAACATAAAGTATAACTTCAATCAACAGTTTAATTTTCTTGTCAACCAACCAGCTAACTCTTGAACTAAAGGAACTTTGATAATTTAAGGACGCCAGAACGTAAGCTCACCACTAAACTATATCCAGGGACATATCCATCCAATCAATAGCCTGATACTCAACCTTCTTAAAATTAATTATTAAATTTTTGCTCAAAAAAAATTTCTTCTTTAAAAAACCAAATAAATATAGTATTGATTTCAAAATAAAAATTCAGAAGGGGAAGTCTCAATTTGACGAAAGTTCTAAAATATTAATTTGGCATAGCTCCATGTGTTGAAGCAGCTTGCGCTGCACGTGGCCTAACATCAGTGGTCGGTTGGGCGCTTCTTTCCTGTACCTTCAACTATTTCGCGACAATTTTGGAGCTAATTTAGCTGATTATTTCTAACAATCTCTCATGGCTACTTCTGTTAACACCACCTTTACAGATAAGAGGAGAACGCGGATAGTTTTTGCAATAATAATAGTCTTTAATCAGCTTCTGGCTGTATTTTTATCTTTTAATTCTATTCACCCGATAAAGATGGAAATGAGGCAATTTATCAATTCCCAATTTAATTGTTTGCATAGAAAATGATAGCTTTATCGCAAACTTTAACACAATCTATTGAAAGAAGACTCTGTGTTGATAAAATATTCAATAAAGCTGTATTGAAAAAAAAAAACAGTCAAGAGACCGTTTGTTTTGATCAATGCCGCAGTTAAATTGACTTGATTGGAAGCAATAAACTTTTCTAACCTGGGATTATTTTTTTATACTAACACGCCTCTATTTTGAAAACAGACGTGAATATAGTCGAGATAAATGGTTGGCCGTTAAAATGGAGAGATATTTGTTTGAACCCTGATGATTGTCAATAATTTACTGGGTTCAATCCTCTGTCCCGGCACAGATTTATCTGCATTGCCAAACCCTTCTTTCACCTCTGACAAGACGTGTATTAATCACACTTGTGAATGTGAGGAATGCCAGGCCTCCATCGTGGTTCGGATCCCACGTTAAACTGTAGGTCCTCCATTTCATTCACAATCACCCTAACCATTACACATTAGCGTAAGTGCGTATAACCAAAACGGGTAGTAAACGCGTAGCTAATAATAATAACAACAACAAATAATAATAATAATAATTTACTTTAAATGAGAGATGTTAACAAATCAGGAATTTAATTTATGACCTTGGCGTCAGCGTTTCGGTTCAGTTTGCTGTTTTAGTCAAGTGATGCGATAAAATTGGTTTCACGATTATTAGAGTAGTTAAATTAAGAAATATAATAGTTAATAATGTAAAATGATTGATCTAGTTGTTAAATTATGATACGGTTTGAACATTTCAACTTATAAGGGAAAAATTAATTCTGAACATACAAAAACTAAATGCCAAATAGTTAAAAACAAGTAACATTTATTATTAAAATGAGTAGGTTCAAAAGAAGTCAGGGATGCCACATCTCCAACAGAATTGATAAAGAACGCATTAAATTCTATAAGAAACTGAATAACATTTCCATTTTATTACATCGCTGAAGAAAATAGCTCGTTTCATAAATCTCAAAAGATAGAAGAAAATAAAAGAATATGCAGATAAGGGTTATTTATTTGTGGAAAGAATTGAGTAAGTTAGACCATCAATCACCACTATAACACAGTTTGAGAGAAACGAGGGTGAATAGATTAAAAAAACTTAAAACTTATAGAACATAATAGGTCACAGTTTTAAAATTGTAGAGTAGATAGGGTTCGATCTCAGATCCTTAATGGAATATTGAAATCACCATTTCACTAAAATTTACACCTATATTCCTTGAATAATCCAGACCAAGAAGTTATTAGGTCTACTAAAACACTTAACACTTAGCTTCAATTCAATCAAAAATATCCGTTAAACGCAATTGAATGGCTTACAAATTTAAAATCAATATAATCATAAGATTGCTTAACTAGTATGTACATATTTAGAGATAATATTTTTGATTTTTCCTAGCTACCCCATCCTGACCATTCGCAAAGTTCATTAACTAATCACAAAACAAAAAGGCCGAGGAGGATTAATTTTAAAGAAAGGTATAAATATTCGCTAGGAGATGTAAAATTACTAACGAGGAATAAATTACCACAGCATACCTGTTTGGGACTAAACCCCAGACTCCTTAGTAGATAGCAAGAAGGGCATACCACAATACAACTTTACTTGTCATAAAACCCGCCTTGAGAAAATATTGCTTTCACGGCATATGAAATTAAACCCCAGAATTATCCAAGCAATGTTTACTATTTTTTATGCCAACTGTATATGCAAGCAAATAAATTATTATCTAGGGAAGCAAATATATTTACAAATAAAAAGTGTATGCAAACCTATGCCAATTTAGATATATTATATAAAAACTATAGTTATGACCGTGGAAATAAAAACCCAAATTAAATGTTACAATAAAAAAATGCCCAGTATTAAAAAAAAGCGATTCAACTAAAATATTTTCTTCTAAATACAACTTTATAAATAATACACTTAAGAAATATACACATACAAAAAACGAATCTTATAGCTTAGAACTTCACACGTAAAGTTTTTGTTTTTCAAACAATCACGCAAACACAAAGATTTATCCGTCCCGCGAGTCCGCATCGTATGACGTGATCAGGCCGAGTCTATACCGCTACTGAAGACATCTACCAGTCACTAAAAAGAGCGGGCGACCCTTACTGAGCCACAGAGGCCGGTCTTGCTGCTGGCAAAAGGCGGGGAGGGAGGGAGATTAGACCAAGAATGAAGTAGTGGGGAAATAAGGGAGGGGGGACACGCGACAGCCCGCTACAAACAAACCTAGGATGAAGAAAGGTGGACGGAGGGGGGAATGGATTTCCGATAAATAAACATTGCGAATGAGACACCCTTCTCAGGTGTTTTGCATATTTTTTACTGATAGCTCTCTTTTCATACTCTAATAACAGTGTACAATAAGATTATGGTAGGGAGAATAGCAAATAAGTCACAAAGTTATAGTAAAACTACTTGAATATATTCATACAAGTAATGTGATTTACATAACTTTTGATAGATCATTGTCAATACCATTGGAAATTAAGTAAAATGCTTCCTATCTTGATCCCAAAAAATTATTTGTATTTTATGAAACTATTCTTTTCTAGCAGAATTATACTATAAGTAGATTCACATTAGATCGACTCTGAATATAGCATTTCAGCCCGGACTGCTGATGACCATTTATAATGGAATTGCGTTAGAAAGGTATGTTTAGAAAAAACAATTACTTTCTTTTTTTGCTGTCAACATTAAAATATTGCTACTAAATAATTATTTTATTAGAATCGATACTATTTGCCAAAACTGGCAGCTAAAGATATTTTTAACACCGCGTTTCACTACCCGATCGGCTATACGCCTAATAATTACACTAATGGCTTAGGAATTAGGAAGGTTTAATTGGATGAAGTATAAACGCATTTGCAAGAAGGGAGAATGGAAAACCATTTAGGAAAAAAACCTCAGTACAACCGACAAAGATCGAACTCTTGGTCTCCCCATCTACAGCAGTCTAGCCTATTGCAAGAGTACGCCTTGGACCATGCGGCCACCGAAGCGAGGTCAGATAATGTAATTTGACATTTTAAGACATAAATATAAATTGAATCTAGCAAATTCTGAGCTTTCAGATACCGTCTTTTCATACAGTGGCCTTAGTATGGATTTTCTTTTTCTTTTATTTTGTTATTGAAGTCAGGCACGAAGCCAAAAAAAGGGGCAACGGGGGTTCCGGAAAGTCTACCTCCCATCACCAACTCAGAACTTTCAACTAATACTTCAGTTAATTAAAATTAAACACCACATTTCAAGACATAAAAATAGAGATTAATGAGTCGATTTATCATCTGTGTCATATAGTCGTCCAAAGCATTGTGCGTCTATTAGATCCAGTCTATTTTCATGGCCTGAGACTCACAAATCATAAGGTATAGACTTGTGTAATTAAAGACATAAATACATTTTTTAAAACCACATTGTTAAAGGTAAGTACTGATTTTTGTAGGAATCATATTTGAAAGACCTTTTTTCTACCAAAATCCAAATATATATATATATATATATATATATATCATTCTTTTCCCGAGCCTAATTGAAATGATAGGACATGTTCAACGCAGTTTGTAGTTCAATTATTTCAATTTTTTAAAAGTTGTTTTTAAATAAATGCTTGTAAAATAGCTCCCATTATATAATTTTTTTTTCTGAAGTGCTAAACGGCCTGGAAATTGCAGAGGATTTTGAAATATGAAGTAACATACAAAAAAGTACGGTGTAGTTTTGTCAATGTTTGAAGTCGATGTTTTTCCTTACAGAAATATAGTACGTTTTACTCTGCTACATCACTAAAATAGTAGCACAATATCAAATTTGATTTATCTATTTATTTATTTATTTTAGCACCGCGTCTTACTACCCGTTCGGGTTATACGCCTAAGTACTAATTACACTAATGGAATAGGAATTGGGAGGGTTGAATTTAGAGGAAGTGAACCCGCATTTGCGTGGAGGAAGAGTGGAAAACCATTTAGGAAAAACCACCCCCAGTTCACCCGACCGAGATTCGAACCTCGATCTCCCCGTCCTCGGTGGTCTGACTCAACACGACTGGCGCGTTAGCCAACTACGCCACCGCGGCGGGTATTTGATTTATCTTTTAAGTCCTATATAACATGTTAAACTAATAATAGTTCCGTGAACAGTAAGCATCTCGCTATCTCCGTGGAGTTAAAGTTGAAATATTTCATATAATTTCTCCTTGGATTTGAAATTGATATTTTTCCAATGATCAAATCAGACAGAAAACAAATGAATACTATATATTCAAGACCACATGACATTCATTGAGAGTAACAGAGTAGCCAATGTTCATTTGGTTTAAGATGCCAGTCTCACAATGCATGTCGAAATTTAAAAAAAAATACACCTTAGGTACTCAATCGATTGCTTATAATTCGTTAAAATTGGTTCATGTATTTGACAGAACACGGTACAAAGATCCAGACAGACAAACAGATTAAAAGCCAAACGGTCAAGTTAAAATATACACAATGGGATAGGTTTATTTTTTGGTGCTACACGTCTTACTGTCTGTAGAAGCTAACATAACTGACGCCAAGCTAAGGGTTATTTAAGGTGGGTTGGAAGGGGGTGCAAGAAAAAGCCAGTGATAATAGCAAAACTTTTATTGGCCAAAATAAATAAAATATAACTCCAGTACAAACAAAGAATTTAATTTTCTTCACAAAATTTCTCAAAATTTCTTGAATATCGGTAAAAGGTGTCATGGAATGACAACTTTTTCTCTTCATTTAAAGAGTTTCTCATCAAATTCCGCTATGCTCATGAAGGATATTCAACAACCGTTGGTATAAACACGCGAAGAAAATTAAAACACATGTTTGTAATGGAGCAATATTTTATTTATTTTTGCAAAAAAAAAAGTTTTCCCATAAAAACTGCAAAAACACTGCCTTTTCTCGCGTACTTTACTATCTCACCTTAAGGAGTAATCTAAAGCAAATACACTAATCCTCGTCTGAAGAGAGGGTGGAGAGCCAATAAAGAAAAAAAAACATACTACTCAGGGGGATTGAACTTCTAATCCCCTCACCCTCTTAAGTATCGTGAATAGGAAAATATTGCAAACATCCGGAGGGCGCATGTTTCTGCAATCATTTAAAATTCATCCACCTCTGGAATAATTTCAAAGGTGGGGTTGACACAATCGATATGCTGCTGATTTTTCAGTGAATTTTCAAAGAAAACAAATTTAACACTCGAGTTTCAAGATTCGCGAGGGGTTTGTGTCTAATAACGAACACAACTAGTTATCGTTTGAATAACAAAAATACATTAGTACAAAAATAGATTAGAGATTTAAACACCTGAACTCAAAAAAATAAATTTAGGGACCTACTTATTGTTCAGTGATGAGTTGGTTTCAAAATTTTGCAGGCTGGGGTACTAACTTTCTTAGTTCCAAATTCCACTTAATCCCAGAAACCAATCTAAAACCATTTGGTTCCTTGTTTTCTCTCAATACGGGTAGCTACAGAATTCGTCATCCGACAGGCCAGTAGACATAATATGTGCAAATAATTTATTGAGAGAAAATTACAAAATATTCTATGGCAAATAAATTCACTTCATTGTATGTTTGTATTTATTATATTAGGATCCTTTTACACTTAAATAACTAATAGTCGACAACCTAACCTTTTTTTTATAATATCCATGGGGAGAGGGTGAGAAGGCAGATATGATTGAGGGGAGGTAGAGAAAAGAAGGGAGGGGAAACAGGTCCAAAGACCCAAGTAGCAGTGAACCAGGAGGGGAGGGACCGAGGGGGGATACGACGTCCGGGAGTGGCGTCAATTGGGGTGTCGGGTCGGGGTCGGCGTCTGGAATGGCGTCAGGTTAGGGTAGTCTGGGGGTGGTGGTCTCAAGGGGAGGTGTCGGAGGTGGCGTGGCGTCAATGAACATCATTCTTACCAACCAGGACCAGATTATTAATTCTACTGCGCAGATTTGACACGTAGATTCGAGTCGAGCCTTGTTAAGAGGTGTCATGAGAGAACATCGCCTTCCCAATGTCGACCAGCTTGCTCTACCAAGAGACTAGAGAATTTTTAAATTATGTTTGTTTAGGCACCATTAAACCCATACGGGTTATAGGTAATTACACTAATGTGTTAGGAATGAGGAAGGTTGGCTTTAGAGGAAGTAGACTCGAATTTGCGTGCCGAGAGAAATCTGTGGAAAACCATCGAGGGAAAACCACCCTCAGTACTCCCGACCGGAATTCAAACTCCGATTTCCCGTCATCGGCAGTTTAGCCTATTGCGAAAGTGATGCCTTACACCAGGGGTCGGCAACTTTTTATACCGTGGGCCACGTGGGTTAAAAAAAAATGGTGTGCCAGTTTGAAAAAGAATACCGAACAAAAATCTCAATAGTCTATTTTTATGAACACAGTTGTTTATTTGCTAATTTCTTTGCGAGGAGGATAAAATCCGTCGGCGGACCGTAGGTTGCCGACCGCTGCCTTACACCATTCGGTCAAAGAAGTGGGTCTAGGTAGCATTCGTTAGTACGCGCCAAGCGCGTTGCTAATATCCATCCCCGATAAATTTGGCTTCAAAAAACAGGGTCGCCCAGAGGAGAAAGTTTGCCTTCGATCCACCAAACATATATTTTTTAAAGAAGAGAATCTTGCAGCAACTACAAAACACCCTTATTGAATGATTTTCTGACCCGGGTTGTTTTAAGGTGGGATAGAAGGGGATGCGAGAAAAAGTCAGTGTTTTTGAAGTTTTATGGCAACACTTTTTTTTGACCAAAATAAATAAAGTATTGCTCCAATATAAACATAGAATTTAATTGTCTTCACATGGTGACCTCAATTTTTTTTTTAATATCTGTCAAGGGTGTTTTGGAATTTAATGACAACTTTTTCTCTTCATTTAAAAAGTTTCTCATCTAATTCCACTATGTTTATGACAACTATTCAACAACTGTTGCGGTCACCATGTGAATAAAATTAAATTTTAAGTTTATATTGAATCAATATTTTATTTATTTCAACCAAAAAATTGTTGCCACAAAAACACTGGTCTTTTCTCGCGTCTCCTTCCATCCCACCTTAAAGACAACCAGAAGTGCAAATATAATAATATGAATCTAAATAATAGAAGGAAACTTCTTATCTTTTTCCTACAGGCATAGTTCGAATATTAAGCTAGTAAAAAGCATATAATTTGTGGTGAAAGGGGGCTTCCAAAACCCCAATGCCCAAGTCCCCTGAATCCTATGGGCAGTTATGTTCGCAAATACGCTTTGTAACTTTTTTTTAAGCAACGTTTTTACTTTCAGAAAAAGCCAATGTTCTCTTAAACATAGCTTTCCATTAAAGAATGTTTCTAGCTATTTTGTCTTATCCTTTTACCAAATATATAAGGAATAATTCAATCACCATCACGAAATAGAAATAATAAATCGTTTAAAGCCAAGTTGGTAAGTCAAAACAACACTTTAACAAGCAATGAATTAAAGTGTCATGGCGTGGTCAGAAAACATTTTCCTGTAAACGTATCCTAGAAATAAATTAATAAACGGGCTAGTGCAAACCATATAACATGTGTGTGGCCATTTCCCCAGACCAATGTATAGTTTCAAATTTAAGCGGAACTTAATACTCTGCAGATCTAGACTATCGATGATATTTCCAAAGTATTTTATTGCCGTGGCTTTGCTAGAAGAGGAATTTCCAAACTCACAAAAAGTAGGTTAAGTCTGTATTTTGACTTACTGAGCGCCAAACATTAACACATTGGGGGAGAATAAAGGGGGGGGGGAAGAGAGAGAGAGAGAAAGAGAGAGAGCTATGTATGAAATGCTGTTTATTTATTATTTGTGTCAAGCGATAACAGAGCAGCTTCGATAATAAACATTATAATGAAAGTCCAAAAATTAACAACTGTAGACGTAGATCTGCGTTTATTCATATCAAGATACTAATTAACTACGTATGATTAGCTTTATTTTCGATCAGACGCATTTTTTTTTACTTCCAACTCTCTCTCTTCTTTCTTAAATTTTTTTTAGCACCGCATCTTACTACCTGTTCAGGTTGTATATACGCTTTTGTATTAATTACGAAAGTGGATTTTAGGGATGAAGAAGGTTATATATAGAAAGTGTACCCGCATCTGCGTGGAGGGAGAATGAGAAACTATTTGTAAAAACCACTCTCAGAACACCCGACCGAGATTCGAACCTCGATCTCCCCGTCATCGGCAGTCTAGTCTACTGCGAGAGTAGCACCTTAGACCATGCGGCCACCGAAGCAGGTAACAACTTTTTGAGCATTCACAAACGCAACTTTACAGACAACACACAAATATATATTTTAAGTACCAGTGTAATGATAAAACTATTTCACAATATTTGTTTAATGTAATACGTAATTTATGTCGTAACGCAATTTAATGGTGATTTTGTAAACAGCCAAATGAAGTGAGAAACTGAAAGCTGTTAGAGTAATAAAAGTTAAAATTATGTTTTCACGCTTTCAAATAGCGATTACTCAGAGCGCTAACGATGCGTGATGAGACAATACTTGAAAAACTACATCAGGAGGGAAGTAAAAAAAAAAAAATCCTTTCTTTGACTAAGTAAACAACAAAAGCCGCAGCGCGTACGATGGTACATCTTCCCATCTGCGCAATTTTTATAAACGTTACATACTTTTTACGAGATAAAAATAAAAATAAATCATGATCAGTTTGATTGATAGCTCGGAATGCACTTGTAATATTATGACTATTTCCAAAAGTGTATCCCCTAGTGAAAACTCTACAAAGTTATAAACCTCTTCTCTGTCCAAATAAATTGTCACGTAAGGTAGCGCTCAAAGTAGAATTACATCCCGATGGTTAAAAAGGATGTTCGTAAATCCAAGGTTTGTCGGCTTGACATTCCCGGTCTTCTACTGGCAGTGGCTGATGTTGGAGCACTCTGTAGGTGCGCTTACTTCGTCCTGATGAGATTATGTGATGATAATCATGATGACTTATATGTTGCCAGTAGAGGTATTACACCTAGCTTAAGACCAATTAACCAGAACATGGAGACCATAAGAACCATTCCCTTTCGGGGAAATTACATATTGTACCTCGGGGAAACGATCCCAGGACCTCCAAATTAGTGGCCATGAATGCTGACCCCTAAACCAAGAGGCCGGCATAAGTATCAAGTATAATCGATGTATAATCTAAGTCTCAAACTTAGGGGTAGACCTCACTTAGATGCATACGGGAATTGAACCCGAATCTCGTATATCACTATTATTTATTAATTAATACGGTTGAGCGTAAGGATTAATACAAAGGTCAGGGATGAGGAAAATGGTTTAGAAACAGTGCAGAGGCATTAATACGGAGAAATGGGGTCACATAACTGACAAAGAGCATGCGGAAAAGCGCCCTTTGCTCACCTAGCTAGGATTCGAACCTCTTGACCTTCCCGCCAACGGCAAGTTTGTGCAATGCCAGTATAGTGCCTCAGTCTGCGAGACCTCAGCACGGATATATTTATTGTAATTTGTCACGAGTATCGATGGGTATAGAGCTGAAATAAATCACCCAATCTGGCCTGATGCTGTCGCCTATACTGACTCAAGAGGCTTGAGTTGTATCACCGACCGGGTGCACTCAAACATTTTGAATGCAGCGTGGACATTTTTTCCCACCGGGAATAGTCATGTATATCCTTAACAGTCACCATCCCTTGGATTGGATGGTTTAGTGGCTGAGAACATTGGTACTGAACACCGATACATAAATAACATTAAAAACAATAAATTGATAAGCGAATAAATTTAAAAAATGACACTTCAACATGGGAATCGAACCCGGACGTATGGCTTAGCGCACCAATGTTCTGCCACTGATCTATGGAAGAGCAATAGCACGCTAAGCCAAAGGTCCCAGGTTTGGTTACCGTATATACTACAGGTATCATTTTTCAATTTATTTGAATATGATTCAGTTACGGCTGCTTTTCGTAATTATAATCATTCAACCCCCAAGCTTCGCCTTTCCCATAAACTTAATTGTATAACGTTGCTTTCTTCCGTGATAAATTGATAGCTACAACATAAAGGTCAAGTTAAACAGCCGACCGCATTTCCCCAAAATAGCTCTTACTGCTGTGTTATAGTTCCCCGCGAACATCCTCGCGATACGGACGTAAACCCCAGTTTATTTACTCAGCCGAGGTCTGAACGTGTGTATCTTGGCGCTGACGAACAGCTGTATTATTTATGTAAATACGAGCGAGGATTCGAACAGAACATCCTGAGAAAAGACCTTACAGAAATACTGCACGGTCGCGACCCTGGATTTCACATCAGTATATTTCACAGCAATAACACTTTTGTGTGGGCCGTCGTCGTGAACCATTCTTGGTTTGTAGCGAGCAGCCATCAACGGGAAAAGTACGATGCTCAATTTTTCAATTCCGACCACATCACTCTATTACTATAGTAGGCTTTAGTTAAGAAGACACTTTTGGAAAATACAAAAATATTATTTTGCGGTCAACAATGATCACATGTTACCATATTTTTAGTGTTATTTTGAAGGTATGGATAATATTTATCAAAGGTGGCAGCTGAAAATCACAAGACTTGATGTATGACCCTATGTTAAAGTAGATATAGTAGCTTTTCTGTTGACCTCAGTGATTTGGGATAAAGCGCTCGCCTCAGGTCCCGATGTTCGTGGGTTCAAACACAGCCGGGGTCAACGGATTTTACTTGAGCGATAAAAATCCGTAGCACAACTTCCTTCGATGGGGAAGCAAGGATATCGGTCCCATATCAATTGTTGCATGTTAAATAACCCTGGAAAGTATGTGAAAATACATTTCCCGGCAACATTTGTAGGCCCTTTCATTCTCGCTCATAGAAATGCTCGTACGATAATATAATCAGTCGGTTCAAAAAAGTGCACGTTAAATAACTAAAAAAAAAGTAGCTTTTCTAGCTGTCTGATAAGGTCCTTTCCATAAAAATTGGACTGTAGTATGGTGATAGCTTTCGAGTACATGTTTACCGTGTGTGTTTCCGCAAGCGATTTATTTCCAACACATTGGTAATGGAATAACGTACGCAATGGAAGGGCTATAAATGCAAGGATACATTTTATGGCGACGACACTCAGTAAACAACATAAAAGTGTTTGTGGGTAGTGGCGATGCCATTGCCTAAACTACCGACTGCCGTTCAAGAATCAAGGTTAAGCAACTTTTAAAACATCACACATTTTTTTTCTAACAATAAAAATGTGTATTAGATAGCAAAGCTAATATTATTACTTTTTAATTACGGTTATAGCCGTATCTAGATATTATATTCTTTAAATTTAAAAATGACACCTAGATACGGGAGTCGAACCCGAGACCTTGGTCTTAGCAAGCCAATGTTCTAGCGACTGAACTAGCCAGGAATTGTCCCATGCTCAGGGTAATTCTTCACTCATATTTTAAGGCAGAGTCTGTGATGGACGTGTACAAATCAGCAGCTACACATGAGTGATCAGTTTAAATCGCGGGCTATCAGATAACGCAGCCACCATCGACTCAGTGGTTGGCTTTAAGCTTTCAACTGTGCAATGACAATAACTGTACGAGTGCGCAAATCATGATGGATTAAGTAGCAAAGCTATCATTTTCAATTTCAAAATATTTTACCACACCCTGATTTTGGTAGAGAGCCCTTTTGTAAGGGATTATTTCGTACCAGAACCCTACTGTGTGGTAGTATTTTGTATAAAAGGCCTTCTAGAACAGACTTCCTACCAAATTCAGGGTATGCACCAATTTCGTTCTATTCAAGTCACAAGTTAATTCTTCTTAAGGGGTCGTTCTTAAATTACGTAAGGCGTTTGAAAAAAAAAATCGACCCACCATCCCTCCCCCCATGAAAGCGTTTATAAGACTTTCCGTAACCCCCCTCACCCCCTTCATAGCTTAAGTAATTTTCTACGTTTTGGTAAATTGTATTATTTTATCCGTTTAGTTATTTTCATACGTAAGGAGTGGTACCAATAAAGCGAGTGATATGAAATTTTAGAAAATACTTTAATTGCAGTCACATCATAAGTAAATGAATTAAAAAAATAATAATACGGTGACCTGGTGGTCTAGAGGTAAGGTGTCAGACTTCTGTGCTGGGGTCCGGGATTCAATCCTCGGTCCCGGCACAGATTTATCTGATTGCCCAACCCTTCCTTCACCTCTGACAATACGTGTATTATTCACAACTTGTGAATGTGAGAAATGCCAGGCCTCCACCGTGGTTCGGATTCCACGTTAAACTGTAGGTCCTCCATTTCATCTCACAATCACCCTACATTACATATTAGCGTAAGTGCGTATAGCTCGAACGGGTAATAAGACGCGGTGCTAATAATAATAATAATTTTTTTTAGATTTTGTCTCACCTTAAAAATTGAAAAAACAAAAAAAACAAAACCAAACCTTACGTAAGATGGATGATTCTTACACCACGTCTACTCCTCTCGTAAGAAAAAAACCCTTCAGCACCTCCCCCCCCCGCCCCCCCCCCCCCAAATAAAAATTTAAGGACGGCTACTAGAGCCAAGATCCCCCGATACAGTTAGAAGTAACGCTATTCCCTCATCCTCAGTGGCGCACTATTTTCCTCAGTTCACAAAAAAG
This sequence comes from Timema podura, assembly GCA_033556935.1. Taxonomy (NCBI): domain Eukaryota; kingdom Metazoa; phylum Arthropoda; class Insecta; order Phasmatodea; family Timematidae; genus Timema; species Timema podura. The sequence continues at coordinate 27,799,185 of JAVRXN010000002.1, read as the reverse complement.
CAGGAGACAGGCGAGATCTTCCGCGTGGCGAATATGGAAGTTAATGATGATGGCTGTCCAGTTACTGCACCCACGTTCGGCCGGGACACGACCGACACTGCCACAACAGTTTCACCTGTACGGGTTTTCAACAGATTTATCATAGAGCTTACTCAGGAGAAAACGTTACTATTATTCTCACCACATATTACTACCCGTTCGGGTCATCAAATACATGAGATTTTGTCGTCAACTTTATGCAGAGTTTGAAGAAGAAAGGAAACTTCCTTAATTTTGTTCCCCGTTACAGGTGTTTAATTACAGTATTTAAATAAATCGAACAATACCAGTTTGCTTCTGTATTGCTAACAAAGACAAAACAGTACATTCATTGCATAAATATTAATTGTATGAGGATTTAAAACATCATACTTAGCCGTTTTCTTTTATCTTATTTAAAAAATTGCTTTTACAGGCGATTAAAATGGGGTGGATGTCCATGTAGTGAATTTTGAACCACAAATACTCAATATAATTTCGCATTAGGTTAATACATTTTATTATATTTTGTTTACCTTATCGGGGATTCAAACCAAATTCTTTTCTGCCGTGGATGGTATCGCTTGAAACCACAGAAATAGTCATTTACTTGATTCGATGACCGCGTGGTCAAAGGCGTCACTCTCGCAATAGACTAAACTGCCGACGACAGGGAGATTGGGGTTAAAATCCCGGTCGGGTCTACTGAAGTTTTCAATCAAAATTGTTTCCCACTATCCCTTTATGAAGATGCGGGTAAATTTAATCTAAATTCAACCTTACTCATTAGCGTAATTAGTACATAAACTTATAGCATGAAACGGTAGTAAGACGCGGTGTATTATTTTAACGTAACTATCTACATTTTTCCTTCGCGATAACCAACAAAGAACTAGAGCTTAAGAGCTTAATATTAATTAAAGCTCGCAAGTAGAAGTACATGCGCGTTTTCTTCCTCTAAAGCTTAAGTCTGTCCTTTCCTAACTAACTTGATTCCGTCATAAAAATGCACGTGCGTGTTCCCACGGTTTCCCACGTAGGCCTGAAGCCATTACGACTCTTAACTAGCCACGTCTCCTTCCATTAACACTCGTAGTTTCCGCCTTCTTCAGGAGGAATTATAGAGACACTAACAGCTCAGCTCGTAGCTACAATCCAGCCACAAGTACTCTCTGAGATCTTCACAGCACGAATATAAACTGGGAACACCATCAAGAATAATATTCATATGAACAATACATTTTGAACTAAACAAAGAAATCTTTGTAAGCCCAATTTGTTCATAAATAGTTTTCCCTTTTACTACGAAAGTATCAGTTTGGCTCTAAATAATTAAGTTTTTATTTCGTGTCGAAAACAAAATTTACATCGGTGGGTGAGCGGATGGAGGAGTCAGTCTCGCGCTATCTCATCTGCAAGTAGTGTTATCTCTCCCTCCCCAATAGTTTTCCACTTTTCTCCCAAGCAAATTCGGATACAATTGCTTTAAATTCCATCTTCCCCTATAATGTAAGCACGCGGATAGCTGGGACGGGTAGTAAGACAAATAAGCGGTAGTCGAGCGGTTTGAGATTCTCATGTTTCATAGGATCATCGTGGACGGAAAGGTCAGGAGTCGAATACCAGCCGGATGCAATGGAGGCTGTTTTACCATCCTCTCTCCTCTGTAGTGAGGACGCATTTCCTCTAAGCTAACATCCACACCCTTAACTTTTAGACTGAATCTATACTTATTATTGTGCTACCCGCATCATTGGCCACGCCAACCAAGGCGTCAAGCTCTTCTATCCTAGTTTTACGGTGAAATACAGGTCGGGTTTGAATCCCGGGAGGGTGAAATTAAGATTTTAAACTCTCTATCTTCACGCAAATTTGGGTGCACTTCCTTTAAATTCTACCTTAACCTTATTTACTTCGCTAATGTAAACAATATGGATAGTTCGGACGGGTAGTAAGCCACGTTGCAAAATAAAAATAAAACAAGTGCGTTAAACGGAGTCCTGGCCTAGAATAGTAATGACTTACAGTAGGATTTAAAATTGTTTTTTTTTTTGTGCACACTGCAGTACTCTGTATTTTATTTTTTATTTGAGGTATTTAACGTGCACTTTCTGAACCGACTGAATATAACAGCACAAGACTTTGCTAACTTAAAATCTAGAACAGACACAGCAAACCAGCCCCCAGCCGTTAATTCATCAATGTGAAAGAGAAAACCCATATTTCAGCAATGATAACATTTAGACCATGCCGAGAATCGAGCCCGGGTTCATTGGCTCAGTAGGCAGACACGCGAATGAGCTAAGGTGTCGGACTACTTGCTGTGAAAATAGGAATGTGACTCATGGTGTCTATTGTCGGACTATGTTCGAACTTACGTAGACGCCTGTTCATCGTCCGCCCACCGTCATATTTCCATAGGAAGCTCGTTATTTTAAAATTGGAAACCCATGTTGCCAAAATGGCGGAGAAAAATAATTATTACCACTGTAATGACATTCTTATGGGTTGAAACAAGGAGATGCACTTTCCCCATTACTTTTTATTCTAGTCTTAGATTATGCTATTAAGGTAATGCAAGAAAGTATGGAAGGGTTGACATTAAACGGTACAGTGCATATATTAGGATACGCAGATGATTTAGCTTTGTTGGGCAATAGTAAGGAAGGTGTGTGACAACAAATGCAGAAATTTTACTAGAGGCTAGTAAGGAATTAGGTTTGGAAGTGAACGCTGAAAAGACTAAGTATATGATCACACAGAGAACATAGATTGGAGATGATAACTTAGAGATAGCTTCGAAAAACATACATACCATTTGACAGGGTTAATGAGTTTAAATATTTAGAGACAGTTTGAATTAGGAATAACGATATTAGATTGGAAATTAGGAAAATAATAAAGACGGGAATGTATGTTATTACTCGGTAAGTAAGTTGTTGACATCTCGCCTGCTTTCAAGGAATGTAAAAGTAAGAATATACAAAGCACTAATTTTACCGGTTTCTCTCTATGGGTGTGAAACGTGGTCTCTTAACTTACTTGGAGAAAACAAATTTAGGATGTTCAAAAACAAGGTGCTTAGGAAGATATTTGGTCCCAAAAAAAGGATAAGATACTGAAGCGTGGAGGTGGTTACATAATGATTAGTTATATACCCTGTAATTCTAAGAAGATATTATTAGGATAATCAAGTCTCGAAGATAAACAAGAAGATGGGCAGGACAGGCAGAGCGAATGGGAGAATCTAGAACCATGTTCAGGTTATTTACTAGCAAACCCAATGGGAAGAGACCAATGGAAATACCTACACGCAAATGGGAGGATAACATTATAATGTACCTGAAAAATATATGGTGTAGTGAGGTGGACTGGATAGAACTAGCTCAAGAAAGGGATAGGGTGTAGTGAGGTGGATTGGATAGAACTAGCTCAAGGTAGAGATAGGATGTAATGAGGTGAACTGGATATAACTAGCTCAAGATAGGGATAGGGTGTAATGAGGGGAACTGGATATAACTAGCTCAAGATAGGGATAGGGTGTAATGAGGTGGACTGGATAGAACTAGCTCAAGATAGGGATAGGGTGTAGTGAGGTGAATTGGATAGAACTAGCTCAAGGTAGAGATAGGGTGTAATGAGGGGAACTGGATATAACTAGCTCAAGATAGGGATAGGGTGTAATGAGGTGGACTGGATAGAACTAGCTCAAGATAGGGATAGGGTGTAGTGAGGTGAATTGGATAGAACTAGCTCAAGGTAGAGATAGGGTGTAATGAGGTGAACTGAATATAACTAGCTCAAGATAGGGATAGGGTGTAATGAGGTGGACTGGATAGTACTAGCTCAAGATAGGGATAGGGTGTGATGAGGTGGACTGGATCGCACTAGTTCAAAATAATGATAGGTGGCGTACTTTATTTAGTGCGGCAATGAGCTTTCGAGTTCCTAATGACATAGAGTAAGTTAGTAATGAGAAATATTTCTAGAATTCCAAATTTGAGTTACTTTCAACGGCACAAAATCGACTACTCCATCCCGTTGTTTACTATAACAAGACAACGCAGGCTCCTTGGGGAGACCGTAATTACGGGGACAGCACCGCAACTTTATAGCACATGTGGGGGGTGGGGTTCTTTCGAGGGTCACGTAATTACAGCGTCCCTGGAACGAACGAGCGACAGGTCGTGATTATAGCGGAGTAGTTACACAGCTACCAGAGCCCGTGGTGTTACACAAGTGAGGAGCACCCTTGATTAGTTAGTATCTTACACATCAACCATAAAACACATCCTACATACAACGCAGGGGTAGTAATAATATATAGGCGCCGAGCATCGAAAGTAAGTAAGTAAAGTAACTTTCAATGAGTTTCAATACATCCCCGCCGCTGGTCACGAGAATTAAAGGTTCTGAAAATAATGGTTGAAAAGTTGTGTTTCAATCATTTATGAAATACATTGGTTCAATTCTCGGTACCGTAAAAATTTGTCTTGTGTGGTGTTTTTTTTTTCGAGCGTGTTTCTTACCCGTTAGACTCAATATTGAGGTAGGGCAAAGAAACATAAAATTTAAAAGAAATGTACTCGAATTTGCGTAGAGGAAGAGTTAGGAGCCATTAAGAAGAAATAATCTATGTACTTACCCGGGATTAGAACCACGACCTCCTCGTCACCGGCGGCAAATCAGACTAAATGAGCTTGGCATTTAAACCCTCACGTGCTGAAGATGGAGTGATTAGGAGTTAGCTATAACGGTTGTCCCAGCCACCAATGACCCCACATATGTAAAGTAGACGATCAAATTGGCTTGTGCAACAAAGAGAGAACTACTCTGTGTTTGTCACCTAATCGGCCGGCCCGTTATAGGCGCGTAGGAGCGAGGTGACTAGGCCTGTGGTAATATAAGGGAAGACGGGAAGAGAGGAATCGAAGTCGGGACCTGCCCGAGGTAATTGGACACTAGTGGTGTGGGGAGTCGTGTACCCTAGGATGCATATCACACCAGTCAGAGGTGCTGTAACTCGACACAGGAGTGAGAGCGTCACGCAGGAAATAAGAAGCCCCGGGACTGCGTCACTGTGCATTCTACAACACAATACAGCAGGCGTGTCAAACTCGTCTGATCATATGGGCCAGATAGAAAATTAAAAATACTTAGAGGGCCGCGTTTCAGAAAATTCAATTATGTCACAAAACTGAATTAAAAAAAACATTATCACTCAAATAAAAAGTCTTGATAAGATGTTAAGAAGTAATATCAATAGTTCTAAGATATTTGAGACTTTATTTTGCAGCTAAGGTGTGACTGTTAAACTTTAAATATTGTGATGAAGCTGCTTTCAGATGAAATATGCGTGTCTATAAGCCATGATGTATCGGGGATTTGATCCTTCTCATAAGAGAAAACAAACTATTCACATACTTATATGCTGACCAACTTTGCACATACTTGGTGTGATAATTTAACCATTTTGGGGGATAGATCCCTGGTAAGAAAAGAGAAAAATGTTGTGTACCAACCTCACTTGCCAGATATACCCAAATAAATGACTAATTTTCATTTGCTATAATATCAAATAGTGTATCTCTACAAAGTTTATAAGAATCGGGATCGCAATGTACTGTAGTTGATTCAAAAAAAGGTCTGTGGGTCACGCATAATCATGGCTCGGGCCACATGCGGCCCACGAGCTGCAAGTTTGACGTGCCTGACATAAAGGCTAGTTTTCTCGCATCCTTCACCACATACAAGCTAGTTAGGCATCGGAGGTTTAAGAAAGAGAAAAAATGTTGGAAAAAGCACAGAAATACTTTTGTGAATATTTGGGGTGCAATCAGGTGTTATTGACCAAACGAAGCGAGGTCCTGTTTTAACTTGAGCATTTGACATTTTGTTTGGTTATTTGTCCTGATCATTATTCCACAATAACTGACAAAAGAGTTGGTCAATTTCAATAAAGTTTGGTAAAGACATTCTTTGAATCATTGCCGAAAGATGTATGAACATAGTTTTTCAATCTGGTAACGTTTAGATATGGCGGAACTCAAAAGGTTTTTCATTTAATGGGTTGGTAGATTTGATCGAGTACCTAGGGCGCACTTTTTTTTAAAGATTGACATATATTGCGACACTGACGTCTTAAACCACGTGAACAGCAGTTATTATCTACCAAATATAATAAACTAATGAATAGACCACTAATTTGTTTTCTGTATTATTTTATAACCAAGGGAAAATATCAGCTTCAAATTCAAAGAGCAATTAAAGGAGATATTTCAACTTGAAATGGAAACAGAAATCTTAAGGTGGAAGTAGAGGGAACGCGAGTTTAGAGTAGTAATTTCGTTTTTTTATAAACACTTTTTTTTGTAGTTAAAATCAAATAATTCTCTATTAGAAATATAGAGATTGTCTTCACAAGGTGACCTCAGCATTTTTATAATATCTGTCAAGGATGTCCTGGAATTTGATGACAACTTTTTCTCTTCAATTAAAAAGTTTCTCGTCTAATGCTAATAGGATCACGACAAATACTTAAGAACTGTTGATATCACCATGTGAATAAAATTAAACTCTATGTTTCTACCCGAGCAGTATTTTAATTTATTTTGGCCAAAAAACATTTTGATATAAACTATAAAAACACTGACCTTTACTCGCGTTCCCTACAGCCCCACCTTAAGACTGCACTAAAGATAATAACATGGAGTGAGATCTACTGTTTATAGAACTACTAGTATCTCAGGATGTCTGATTTTAAAAATCATGTGTTGACAATGCACGCTAATTCTCATTTTACTGCTACCATCGTTACTATCCCAAGAAATGAAAGAGTAACGTTGCAAATAAACCCCATGAGTATATTTTTATTACCTATAAATAGAAATAATAAAATAATGTGAGTTAAATTTCTGAGATTTTGTGGAAGCGACTGTACAGTGACAACGGTCAGTTCACACAACTTTTTTTTTTAGAGGAAGGGGGATTATATTGCATACTAGAGTATATTTCTTTAAGTACGCACTTAGGGAAGAGAGAATACAGTGCATAATGGAGCGTATTTCTTTAAGGACGCAAGTGACCCGTGTCGAGATCTAATTGACCTGTCCACTTCTCATCTCCGCAACTACAGTTGACCTGTATGAGTGTCGGTAAGACGATATCAAGCACCTGACCTTGACTCGACTCGCCTGTGACCTTATAACGGCACTCGACGTGTCTTACCAAAATTACCGCGCGCGCTAGAGAATTACCTCTCAGAGTACGGGCGGACATGAAAGCAATTAATTGGTCAATACATAGACGGATTTCAACTTACAAGTCCCCCGTATCAGTATTTGCATGGCATAGGTCACCCTCGCAATAGACCAAGCGGATGGGAACGGAGAGATCGGGGTTCGAATCCCGTCCGTCACTGGCTAGTTAGGGTTAATTCCTTTTGCTAAGTGGTAAACAAATGGCATGAATTCTGGTTGTATCTATCCTAGAATTAAGTTAGACCGAATTGCGTTAAATGCTTTATTTTTATTTATTTACTTGTGGTATTTAACGTACGTACATTTGCTGAACTGATTGATTATATCAGTACACGAGAGTTTATATGAGCGAGCGCGAAAGGGCCTATCAATTTTACCAAAAAGGGAATCTCACATACATTCTAGAGAACAATTACATGCCTCAATCGACACGGGACCAACGGATTTACTTCCTCTCCAAGGGAAGTTGTGCTACGGATTTTTTATCGCGCAAGAACAATCCGTCTACCTCAACTGGATTTGAACCCACAAACATCAGGTCCCGAGGCGATCACTTTAGCCCAAAACCACCGATGTCGACGTTAAAAGCTTAAACTTTTTATGAGAATTTAACATGTACTTTATAAACCGAATAATTATATGAACACGTGACTTACAAACTTCAGAGTAAACTGAACTAGAACAAACACAATACCAAATCCCCCAGCTGTTGATTCAAAGCTGCGAGAGAGAAATCCCCAATTTGACCAGGTGTCTGACAACAGGCACTAAACAAATGTAGGCCTAAATGTAATATAATGCAGAAAAACTCCATGGTGTCAGGCAGCAAGCAAGCTGTACCGACAGAGCGGCTGCCGGCGTTGGCGACGATAGTGCCAACATTTGCGAATATAGGGTGTCATGTGATCAGCATAGAGAGCCATCCGGCCATTAATCTCAGTTTTCTAAGCCGGAGCTGTTAATTATTTATTTAAGTAGCTCCTCATTCGTACACACGAACCTGAGTTTGACCCCGTACCAAACCCACCGCTTCACATATAGATTTTGGAAGCACCGGAGATCGAACCCGAGACCTCTGTATCTGTAACCAGGAACTCTTACCACTAGACCACAGAGGAATATAATATATAATGCTTATAACTAAAAAATACCATTCGATTCATAATTCGCGAATAAATATTTCCAAGACATCCCCGGGAACCTTAACGAATGTCCTCACTTATCAGACCCATTTTCATTTCCTTGACTTCCCGGGTGTTTTGAGAAATGTGGAAACTTTAGCCGCGAGTTGGCGGAAGTGCGTTTCCCCAAAGTCAGTGCCGTATTCTAATATCTGAACGGGGTGGGGGGGAGGGGGTTATTGGACCGCGTGCGTCAACAAGGCCACGTCACCCGCGCGATTTGAGGACACGCGCCCGTGCGTGCAAGTCACCACTTCACCCACATGGCTCGCATGGGGGCGAGTGAGTGACCCACGCTAGCACAAGTTCACAAGGAGAGAAAGGGGGGGGTTAAGAGGTGATACCCCTACCATGACAATAACGCCATAAATACGGTTTGCGTAGTCAAAAGCGTTTAGCTTCAAACGCTGAACAAACATATCTGAAAGACCCTGGCTCGAAGCCCTATTGAAACGTATTTAGTATTCACGTGGTAATATAGCCAGCACGATAGGCTACGGTTGAGTCTCGGACGCGAGTAGCGTCAAAAAAAAAAAATCAAGTTTAGCCACACAACTGTCTTTACAAATTCTGAGAACAAATACTTTTTTTTAAATCAGGAATAAATGTGCAATATCTAAACACACCAATTATTTCATAGCACGACTTACGTACTATATCAATACTAGAACAGACGCAATACCCTGGCCAAAAATTTACTAATGATACATTCTCGGTCACGTCAAGAATCGAATACGGAACTTAAAAGTATAAATATAAAATAATATTAAATGCAAAACCTGGATTGTGAGATATTAGAGAAACACTTATTAATTACTATTTAATATTGAAAAAAAAAGTAAATATATATGGGCAAAAGATGTGGCAAAAACAACCGATAATAAATGTGTGTTGATGGGAAATTAGTCACTCGAGTATTGTATAGTGGTCAGGTCATGAAATGTATTAAATCGTACTATAAAAAAAAAATATATATATAAGGCAAAAGTGATTATTACAGAAGGTAAAATTTAATCCAAAGTAACAAGAATTAAAGAGCATTGAAATCCAACTGCTTTAATTGGTTTCTACACAATTATTTAAAAACAATTTTTTTTTTAAAAAGTCACAATCTCCCACGGAAAATAAAAATGTATGCAATTTCACCACCATACCCCCAAAAAATGCATGATGATGTGAAACATTTTATATTTTAAACAATAATAATTGGAAACACAAATCGCGGTTTCTGACGATTTCACAGCCGAGCAGATCCCTACCAGCCTGACTTCTACGTCGTTTGGGTTGCCTACTGATCAGGCGCACTTCACTACCAACTGCTTAAAGAGAACGTTGTGAAGAAGAGTTGATTATACCAAAGTTTTTTGGTCAAAATACTAATATTCAATCGCCTGTTTCTCAGATTAAAATACGCGACCTATAAACCCCCTCAGCCCTCAGGAGGGGATAAAGAAATGAAGGTTAAAGGTCAAAATTAAACGTAAGACTTATGTTAGGATCAAAGTATATTTAGAAATCGGAGTACCCCGTTTTGAAACTGAGATATACTTTTTTTTAATCATCTATTTATAGACGGGAAGTCTTAACAAGGGTGGGGAGCTATTAGTACTTGGGACCGTACTTGAAGTAAAATCCCACATATCCCACCTGATTTCGCGCTGCCCGAAGGCAACAAAATTTACCCACGCAAAAGGGATTTAAGTTAAAGTTTCTTAAAGAGGGTTTAGTAACGTTTAAAAAGTTCATAACCAAAACCATCTTGCCTAACGTCGAGGCCACATGGACTATTTTCTCGATGATGGATATAAACTTAACCTACGGTCGGATTCAGATAAAAATAACTTCTATTGATAGCTGTAAGAGTTATAAAAACAGTACTTATAAAATAATACTAATAGTATAGTAAAATATTATCAAGAGATCCTTCCTACCAAAATCCTACTATACCTACTTGTTATTTCGACATGTACTAAACTCAGTGATTATATATGTATATATTATATACTTAAGTAGGATATAATGATACTCAAATGTAAACGCCGTGGACTACTACTGGCTTCTACTCCATTGATAACAAGAAACCAATCTTACCAGTGTAAAGTTGCAATTGTGGCATAATGACATATCATATAGTCCATTCACAGTGACATTTTTCTACCAGTCGTAAAAAACTAAAACTTTGTATACTAAATACTCAAGTGTTGTAGTTACCCCAAAAATTCCTAAAACTGAAATTCAGCAGACTGTGATCACGTGGCTAGAGTTACTTATAGATGACAGTTTTGGCCTAAGAAGCAGGCCATCTTTATGATAAAAAATACCAAACTTAAAAAAATTAAAATCCCTATGACCTGTCAGAGCCATGGATCAAAATCACGCTACCTCTCGTTTTGAAAAATATAAAAATAGATCAAAACAAGAAGGAACAGACTTCGCACAAAATCCGAAATCGCAACTGTCAAAGACAGGCTTAGCCCCGATTAACTAAAACAAGTGACTTTACCTGCCAAAGTGTCAACATATATAATTAAAGTGTGGTGAATAAATACTACACTATGTTTTTATTACGTTGTCAACTGTTAGAAAAGGATAAAGTTGCCATGAGCCAACTATATCAATCTCTCAAACGTTTGGTGGACCTCAGTCCAAACCACGTTTTGTTATTCTTTTGCACAAGTGGTTGATCCACTTGTTTAGTGACCTTGCACAATGTTTACCTGGCTTGCCACGACCTCGCGGTAGAGTGTCGTCATCGTCTTCTTCTTCCTTAAAACCTGGCCAGTCAGCTTCCAGAGTGTGGCGTAGCGCGGCGTCGCGACTGCGCGCCGAAGTTACGCGGCGCATGATTGGAGCTGCAGGCGTGCCAACATTTACAGTAGTACACTGGTTAGCTGACGTATTACATATCCCGAACAATATAATACCACTAACAATACAATACTACCTTGGTTTTTTTAAGAATAATTAATTGAATTTATTTGAGGTTAAAATCATTCAAATTATTGGTCGAAGAATTAATTATAAATAAGTTATGGATACATTTGTTTAAAACATTTAAATGTAGTATTATATTTTTATAGCGTACCTCATACAAACTTTGTAGTAGGCCTATAGAACCTCTATGGATAGGAATAGTTCCAATTACAGTGTTTACACTATTTTATTACTAACTATTTATTTAGTCTAGATTTTATGGACAACTTAGATTCGAGTAGAGGAGTGAAATTATATTTGTAATAAAAATGACTAGTGTGAAGTTTATATAACTGGTATTTAGAACATGATGATTTAGGCATAGTGGGGAAATATATACAGTCGTTCGTCCACAATTATAAGTTTCATGGGGCTAAAAATCAACGTGCTTAAAATTCTCCTGTTCAATTTTTAATCCAAACACCTACTATTTTAAATCGTTGAGTGGAATGTCCAAAATTCACCAATTCTCCGGTATTTTTTTTATAAGATTTTGGGAAATTCCCTTCGTGTTCCTAATTTAATCCAGCCAAAAATTCCTCGCGTTTTCCCGGTTCACGGTAACTGGTTTTAAATGGGACTTAAATAACGTTTAGAATATTAGTAATTATTTTACACGTGTATTATATGTAAACAAGATAAGAAGACACCTCCCAATGTGTTTGTTTTATCAAGTTATATTTTGTCGTATGGGTTAAAAGCACTTTTAATATCATTATTATTATTATATTATTATTATTATTATTATTATTATTATTATTATTATTATTATTATTATTATATTATTATTATTATTATTATTATTATTAGGGTATTTAACTAGTCCAGCTCCTTAGCCCTGTCAGCAACATGTTTTTCAACTGATATAAGGGTTCCTGGTTTCGGTTCCCGGCGTTGGTAAATTGGGTTTGAGTGTTTTTGTTTGTTATAGTGCTAGGTTAGCTTGTGAGTCGTGAGTTTGGAAAGTCAGTTGATTCATAAAGTGCACTTTTACACTTATAATAATAACAACAACAAAGTTGTAATTAGCGTACACTTTCTGAAACCAACTGATTATGATAGCACATGACTTACAGACTAATTGAACTCCAAAAGAGTCCCAACACCCAGTCCATATGAAAATTTTGATACCAATTATAACTGTAGCAAAGCGAAAAGGTAATTTTAAAATTAGGACTAATATTTTCTTTACTCCATATGGTAAGAGTAGGGCCTAACTAGGCCTTGAATAGTTGTTGGGGATACATTGATTTTAATAAAATTCAGAATGTGAATTGACGAGGCTTAGCGTGGGAAATCTGGCATCAGACCTTTACTACAAAGTAAATATGAGACATGCTATATAATGTGAGCAAATAAAAACAGTAAGCAATACTATGAAACTATTTAAATCCATCCGCGTAAATTTTCCTTTTAAAGTTGATTTGAACAAAAACGAACTTTAGAAGTAAGTTAACAACAGTAGTCCATATGGCAGTTTTTTTAAATAGCACATACCTATTTATTAATTGATAACTCCACTTTTTGAATATTATTTAAAACAATTTTTTTTAACTATAATGTTATTTTAATCGTCTAGTCAATTTACAACAATTTGCCCTTTTCTGAAAGGTGAAAAATTAAAAAAGTATTGATTTTATAACTTTTAAAATATATACGAAAGCTACCGCGAACCCTACTTAACATTATAAACAGTTGTAAATAAGATACTTTTAAAGATTAAATAACGATTTCTATACAATACAAAATATTGGGTTGTGATGTTAAAACCAATGATTCACTTCATTTTTAAGAACTAACACACATACAGGGTTTATACACTTTTTTAGTTTTAAAATAATCTTTCAATACCAAAAATGGTGCTTTTCCCCAATATTCTATATTCAAATCTATACATAAAAACCCCATAACTATCACGGTTTTCTATTGAATTCTTCTCACAAGAATTTTAAATACAAATATGTCCGTACAAGTTACAAAAATAACTAAAAACTCTGTGACTTTTTAAGCTATCCTCATCAAACCAAATTCCTCGAATTAATTTTTTTCCGGCATAAAATTAATTAGCACGGTGTCGAAGGTCCAACCGATGGAACGTTCACCCGAGGTGTATGTCCTTGTTTCAAAGAGCTTTGCCTCGCACCCCAAACCTTGTCAGCGTGCACATAGCGAGTACTTAGGTTAAGTTATCCCTGCATCAAGCTGCAGGCGGTAATTGTGAAGGTCGGTTAAACCCGGTAATTTATCGGAACCCTCAGGCAGACAGTATTTGCTTGGAGGTTGGGGAAACGCCTGTTACCAATACGGTGGGCACGCGGACAGCGACGAGCAGTCATCGTCTTATCTGTAGGGTTTTTTTTAGCACCACGTCTTACTACCCGTTCGGGTTATACGCTTAAGTACTAATTACGCTAATGGGTTTGGAATTGGGAATGTTGAATATAGAGGAAGTGAACCGCATTTGCGTGGAGGGAGAGTGGAAAACTATTTAGGAAAGCCACCCCCAGTTCACCCGACCGAGATTCGAACCTCAATCTCCCCGTCCTCGGCAGTCGAGTCTTAACACGACTAGCGCGTTAGCTAACTATGCCACCGAGGCGGGTGTCTTATCTGGGTTTTTTCCGGTGATGGTAAGTCGAGTTCGAATCGCGTGGAGTGTACAAAGGTAGTTTTTCCTACATTGTTTCACACGCTTCTTCTATGTGACTTAGGGTACCTTTATTCCAAATTTTAAAATCCTTATCCTATCCATAGTATAATATTACCAATGTGCGTGTCTTTTCATACCCTCCAGAAGCCCAGAGAAAGCTGAAACAATGCACAGGTATAGTTTATAGTTTGTACCACGGTATAGAACCTAACGGAGTTAATTTTCAATTTTTGTTTTGTCTGATTGAATTTTTTTGAATTAAAAGAACGGTTTCACGCGAAAAGAAGGCAGACTAAAGGCTTCACACTTTGTACAGTAAGAGAAACAGCTCAGTAATGTTTGAGTTTTTAGCTTATACTAAAACTATAATAAAAGCTGCATTTATAATTATTAAAGTTTAGTTCACCTGTCACCGACAGGCCTATGTAATAGGTATTTTATAATTGTGGATAGCCCGAACGGGTATTTAAACGCGAGGGGGGGAATAAAAAAAATGCTATTTTTTATTACACTAGAAAGTTGGTATTTATTAAAACGTTCTGTGAAGTTGTTTTCTATATAATGGTTTATAAATCTATGATTGATGGTTGTTTAATAATTTATTCTATACTAAACGGCAAAGTTAAAATTCTTGTATTTAGGAGTCTCAGTTAAACACGAAAATTAAATGAAACGACCAAATACATTATTCATTTTTTGCACGTGAAGAAAACTTTACTATTCTAAACCTATTCAAATATTTTCAAATGTAAGGATCTGTACGGAAAACCTCCTTAATCCCATTTTCTATGTATATCAGCTAGTACTTTATAAACCAACTTCTCCTTGAATTAATAATATGAAACTTCGACGTGTAAGTATAACGTTGAAGTTTTTGTGCAGATTTCTTTCCCCTTACCATGACGTGTAAACAGATGCGAAAACAACAAAGGTTAGCTCACACCCACGCATATTTAAAAACCCACCTTACATCGAACATCTTTGTTAGAGCTTATAATTTAACTTTCCCTTCGAAGGGTTACATAAAATCTTAATAAGCGGCCGCCTTTCAGACATAATTTAGCTCAAACAATCTATCTCTAAGTGTTGAAGGGCATGGAAAAGGGTAGGTAAACGGGTTTTTAACTATTTTCGATATGTATTTAAAAGGTTTATTTTTCATGCCGGTGCAAGGTATAATCGTCTACGCCCAATAGTCAAGACATGTCCCCACTATTTAAAAACTGGTTAAACTTATTACAAAGTATAAGCTACAATTCTTTAATTAGCATAGTTTAGAATGGGACGATTGTTTTCTTTATTTGATATGTGATAGTACTTGAAAGAAATTTTTTGCGCCACGCCTTACTATCCGTCCAGGATATCTACATTTAATTATGCTAAAAGGGTAGTGATTAAGAAAGTATATTAAAAAATAAACGTACCCACATTTGCGTGACGGGATATTATCTAGGGTAGAAAAGTCCCCGGACGGAGATTTGAACCTCAACCTCCGCAAACCAGACTAGACAAACCTGACGTTTAGTTCGCGCGCCCACCGATGCTGGTTATTTAAATTACTTGGAAGAAGCAAGACGATGCTTATATTGCTCCACAATGATTACAAGGCACAAGGTTTACAAATTTAACAAGTTATATTATTTTTTATCAAGTTCAATCACTAGCAAAAGAGTTGGTTGCATGGATAATGTGACGTATTATTAAAATGACCGGAATTCAATTAAAGCCAGGATCAGTAAAGTTGATTTCGCCCATGTATTGGATCCTCAATCTTTTTCCCGGCGAATACTGGTGCATTTTATATGAACTATTCTCTTATTTTGTCTCTCTAGAAGTCAGGCCTCAAGTTGAAATGTAAAACAATTTTTTTGGTAATTTAGTTTTTGTTCGACGTATCTTTCGCCATTAATCACTTCAACTTACAAAACGATGCCTTTCTAATAGTTAATAAAGGTAGCTTATTTTTAAAATCTATTTTTAATATATTTTTGACGATCTTGTGTGTGTTTCTCTGTAAAACTTTCTCAAGATTCCGGAAGTGATACGAGCGCTGTTGCCAGTTCTACCAAGGCGTGCGAATGTCGCAGGGACAAGGAAGGAAGAAGCTTCGGGAACAGGATGTCCTGATAGCACGTCCTACAGGATCTTCTTTCGAGATGCGTGCAGTGTACACAACCATATGCGGGCACCACGACACAGACTATGGCTCGATCGACTATTTATAGTACAGGCCATTCAAAAAGTGAGTATCTGGGAACAGAAATACAAGTGACTTGCATTATAGGGCAAGCGGATTAAATATCAGGTTGATCAAGCTTGGTTCTTGGTGACGGTAAGGTCGGGGTTAAAATACCGGTCTGATACTGAGGGAAGTTTCTAATAAACTGTTTTTCGCTCTCCCTTCACGAAAATGGGGGTATATTTTCTCTAATTACCCCATCAGCATTAATGAGTGCGGATACTTCGGATGGGTAGTAAGGCACGCTGTAAAATAAAACACACACACGCAACAGAAATGTTTTAGCACGTGCAAAATGTTTTTATTTAGCTTTAATTTACTTTTTATAGATGCTTGGGACACACATTTATTTGTTCACTGTCGGCATGTGGGTTAGTTATGTGTGACAAATGAGACGCAGTAAAGAGCCGCAGAATTTTACAATGACTGTGTCGCCAAACAATCACGCCTCGACCCACGTCACACCAACCAGTGTATGGACACTGGATGATTCACAACAAGACGTGGGAAGAATAATTAGTTCCAACAGGCTTACCATCCGACAGAGAAGCAAGTTGTGATGTTTTCCGCGAAATATAAACAATTGCTCCCCCTCCCCCCCCTCCAAACTTAATGCACACTTAATGCACATGGAAGGCGTCCTACCTATTCGCTAGCAACGATGTATAAAAATATTATTCTTACTGCGCACGAAACTCTTGTGTTCATCATAACTATTAGCCAGTAAGGCGGTATACAAATATTCCCTATTACTGCGCACGAGTCTTCGTGTTCGTCCTACCTCCTAGTAGCAAGGAGGTATGAAAAAAATCCTTCTTAGTGCGCAAGAGGCTCTGGGTTCGTCCTATCAGCTAGCAAGGAGGTATACAATATTTCTTCTTACATTTCACGAGGCTCCGTGTTCGGCCTACCTATCAGTTCGCAAGGAGGTAGGAAAATATTCCTTCTTATTTCGCACGAGTCTTTGTGTTCGTTCTTCCTCCTAGTACGTGGGTAGGAAAGGTGACATTTAAAGTGAGACAAAAAGTTTGGATTTTGATCTTTATTTAATTTTTGGAGGGAAAACAAATTAAAATAGAATAACAAACGAAAATAAAAACCACATTGAAACAAAAATATAACTAGCCTACGTTCTAAACTAGAAAATAGTAGCTATAAAATTGCCTCTTTGAGCGTTTATAATATTTTCAATCGCACAATGCTAAGAACCCATTTCAGTTGTTAAAAATGAAGTGAATGTATCTAATTATATATTCCATTGCTTTCAATATTTACTAAATTTTTCACATTTCAGCTCCATATTAGATGTGTATTTGTAAATGAGCGTATGTGTCTAGCCAATAATATACCGTGGGCCCACATACTTAATGTATGTAAACTACTTCGTTTCTAACCAAGAAATGTAAAAAACAAAAACTTATACTAAATATATATAAGAAAAATAACTTAAAAGTAAAAAAAATGGAACAATGCAGAACTCACAGTGAGTACCAGACGACTTCTTCTTCCGTCGCATTAGAGACGTCCAGACGCGCCTATGCGCCATCGTGAGAGGGTAACAACAATGCCACCCCTGATAGAATGCTCGAAATAATACGGTATCCACGGCCAGTCACGTCATCACACTCACGGAAAGGGGGTGAGATCTCGGGGACTTGATTACACACGGTACCCTTAAGATTCAAGTCTGAGAAACATTTTCACACGCGACACTACACCAACCCGTCACGTCACGTCACGTCACGAAAAAAACCTACTCGCTCAATCACATCTGGGAGAAAAATACACGAAAATAGAGAAAGTTCCGTTTATATTTTGCTCGCAAAAAGTCTGCACAAATAATAACGTAAACAAAACATAAAAGGCTTTGTCACTTCTAATTTTTAAGATGATATTGTTGTCATTCATTTAATCGATAGTATTGACATATTACATTGTTGGATTGTTTTCTAATGCCAATGAATGGTTGAGGGAATTAGGGAAACCAACACATTACTATTGTTACTAAAATATTCGAAAATGGTGTTTGAATTTCGAACACTAGATCTTGGAGTATCCACAACCAACAATGTTATCCGGGACGCAACACTAAAAACGCGATAGCAAATAAACAACCTAACGAGGTTAAGTCGCACTTTGGAATGCTGTCCACTCTGAGAACCTAGAGAACCAAAAAGGTGGATAGATAAAAACACAGATGACAGACGGTAACTATCTTGACAGCGCGGGAGTGGAGCACGGCCTGCTGGACAACTCACGGACACTTCTACAGTCGGCGACCGACCGACAGAGAGTCTTGGCCGTGATTGGCTGATGGAGGATGACAATAGACGCGCGATATTCGTCATCGTTCATCGGCAGAGCGGGAAAACCACAAGAAGTACAGTATCCCAGCGATTACACGCGACTACCATTATCTAGTAGGTCTGTTTGTTTATATAGCGAATAGCGTATAAACTAAATTTAAATCAAACTAGGATCGTATCCAAGGCGAGAAAAAAAAAAAAAGCTCAATTCCATCTTATTTCTTGTCCAAATCACAGGATTTGTAGTGAGGCCCTGTGACAGTTTGAGACTTTTGTGATTTTTATGCAATATCTACAGTTCAAAACTTTTTTTTAGATATATCAACTATTTTTTAAGATAGCGGGAACCGTGTGTAAACATTTACAGACTAATATAAATTAAATTTAGATCCAAACCTCTTCGTCCCCACCGATTTAGAGTACCGGTATGTATGTTAATAAATATCACTAAATTTTGTAATACGTTGGGATAGGATGTTTATGACATGTCATAATTTTATTCTATGCTTTATTTGAATGCTTTTCAGGACAATAAAATGCTAATGTTTTAATGTTCCATGATTATAAAATATTATACTATAATAAGATAGAGTTTTTTTAAGTGCTAGGCTGTATGTCAACCATATTTACGGCATATAATTTTGAAGAATTTTCTAAAATATATTTTAATTACTAAACATAATATTTATACAACATAATAATAATAATAATAATAACAATAATGACTAATGAGGAGATATTATTAAATAAATGAATAAATAATCTTATTAGAAGCTCAATATATATCTTTAATAAATTACGTAGTATAAGTTATTTAAACTATTTATCCAATATTTTCAGGCAATTTTAGGCACAGTAGGGTGTTTTTAAAACACCATTGTCATATTTATAAATCATATTCTACACTTAGTATGGGTTTTTTTCAGGGCATGAACTTTCGAGCCCTATTCATAAGATATTATTATAAAAATCATATTTTAAGAGTCACGTTCCGATGAATGTAACAGTATTACGTGAATGCAGGCACAATACTTTTATTTTCAAGCCAAGTTGGCAATTAATTACCGAAGGATTGGTAGGCGCACACGAGGCAGAGAAGTTTATTGCGCTTTCCAGTGCTATCACTGGATCACACAAACAACAACAAAGAGGGCAACGGAAGGAAGCCGATGGCGCGCCCTCCCGTCTTGTCCTACGAGCTTTATTGTTACACAAGGATTCCACAAAAACAATGGAAATGCTCACATCCTATTCCCAGGCGCTGACGCAAGATTCGACTTTGTGTCTTCCCGAGACGAGCCACATACAGGTTACAAATTATTGGTTTGGAAGGGTTTTACTAATGTGACTTTCACCATTTGCATTGGCCAATTAGTCTTCTCAATAGGTGTACCATATTAAGATAGCCACGTGTATTATAATATTAAGTACACGTGTAGCCGGTATAGTTCCTGGCAATAACACTGGCCCTTTTTTACAGCGGGGAAACCCGCCTTGGTGGCGAAGTTAGCTAACGCGCTAGTCGTGTTGAGCTCAACTGCCGAGGACGGGGAGATCGAGGTTCGAATCTCGGTCGGGTGAACTGGGAGTGGCTTTTCCTAAATGTCTTTTCACTCTCCTTCCACGCAAATGCGGGTTCACTTCATCTATATTCAACCTTCCCAATTCCTAACCCAATAGCGTAAATAGTACCTAAGCGTATAACCCGAACGGGTAGTAAGACGCGGTGCTAAATAAATAAATAAATAAATAAATATAGCGGAAAAGTTACTTAAAAATCGTTCCTTTTCTATCCACCTCACAAATATGTTGGTCCTATTGATAATGTATTCTTATCGCTTGTCAAAAAAGTAAGATTTTAGTCAAGCGAGTGGATACGAATTAAAAAAAACTTTTAAACTGTCAGATATTAGTGTGAATCAATTATAAGATGATTTATGTTGAGTGATCTTAGTACCTGAAATGACTACCAGCGGCTAACTAAGTACACCTGATGATAAGAGTTAATATTAATGAGCATCATCTTTAAATTCGCTTAGGAATTTTTTTAAAAGGAGGGTGGGGAAACCGAGGCTCGAATCCCCTTCAGGTGTATTGAGGGTAGTTTCTCTTAAAAGGTTTCGCACTCTCCCTATACTCAAAAGAGGTAATACTTTCTTTAAATTCTACCTTCCTCGTCCCTATCTCATTTGTGTAAATGTACGGATAACCCGGACGGGTAGTAAGGCGCGGTGCGCAAAACAAAGGAGATGACGCGGAATCACAATGTAGAATAAATGCATTATTATCGTTACATACATACTAACGAGTTATGTCCATTGTGAAGTTGTTTTTCTTCATTAGCGAGTCTAACTTCTCATTCAAGAGGCTAAACCAATTTTAATTACACTCACTTTTGAAGAAAAAACACACCCTTAGTGCATCCGGCTGGGGCTCAAGCCACGACCTTCCCATCACGAGCAAACCAAACCAGATGAGTTTGACATTAATTAGTGCGCACGCCCTCTGATGCGGGTAGTGTTAATGTTAGTACCTCCGTACTCGCAGCTTAAGGACCAGAGAGTAGTCGACTATGTCTAAGGACCTTGGTTCAATCCTAGGTGACGCGTTGAAGAGTTTAGAATTGGTGCATAGGTCCATCCTAACACTAAGATACTGAAACTTTCGGTGCTCTAGTTGGGCGTGTAGACCCTGATCTTTTTATAGGAGGCCCACTTTCGACATCAAACATTGATTGAAGTCACTAAATGTAGGCATTCAATAGATATGTCCTAGTTCATTTATCAATTATAAAGTTCATCTAAAAAGTTATCAAAAGCTTCCAATAATACTTCCTTGTGGATTACTGTATTATTTATGTTTATATTAATAATTAAATGAACTAAGGATGTAAATAAAATTGTAATTTTTTTTCACCCAGCACTGTGACAACATGAGTTTCCAGTTTTCAAATAACAGTTTCCTATGATTATAATCAGACCATAGATAAGCTTACTTAGAGTGAGTTGGTCTGTGAATAGTGTGCTGACATAGCTATGTAATTAGAAAATACGCACAGAGTTTCTAAATAAATAATAACGCAATAAGATGTTTTTCAAGTCAGTAGAAAGGAACTCCATCAAAACAACTGTCACAAAAAGGCACCATAGAACTTATGCAAGATTTTAAAAATATAGCCCGATTTTTTTAAAGAAGCACACACTGTTCATTGAAAATATTTTAATAATTCGTCTAGTAATCTTAAGATATATTTTTCAAACGACTCATATATGACCTAGTTTGTCTTGTTACATCATTTGTCACATCTGCTAGTATATATTTGTTTGGCGAGAGAGAGAGAGAAAAAGAAGCTATGTTTGCTAATTCAATAAGGGCGAGAATAAGCAGTTTTAAGTATTTAATTTTGAGCCTTATTGAATAATCATATATCCACATTCTGTTTCCACTAGACGATTTGTCACGTGTCCAGGGTGAGGCAAGGAGGAGGATGAGGGGAATAGTTGACCAACACACATATGGCACACTGGGACTCTCGAGTGGTCCACAGGAATGCTGAAAACAAAGTGTGTTGACGCGCCGGTCCTGCGATACATGTCAGGAATAAAAACATTAAAATGAATAAATCAAACGAGAGAACTATTCGGTGTGGTTTCCTCATCAGTATGTGCTGTCTCTTGTTAACTAAAACCATTTAATCCAGGGAACAAAGACGAAGTAGAATTTGTGGAAATGTACAATTATTCGCGTGGAAATAAATCCGGACATGACATTGCAGAAAACCAAGAATTTACCCACCTTAGGGAATTTTCTATAAAAATGTATTCTTCACATTGTGGGGGGATAGGTTAGATAATTAATCAAGAGTTTTCTGTATGTTCGATTACAGATATGTTAGCAGATATTTGTATACCCTGATTTTAGTAGGAAGCCCGTTTTGGAAGGAATTATTTCGTAACATAATACCCCTGCACAATATGATTATTGTAGGGCAAAAGGCCTCCCAGAACGGAATCATTACAGTAGGATTTTGGTACGAAATAGGGTCTCTACGAGGACAGACTTCCTACCAAAATCAGGGTATAACTTTTTTTTTAAATCTACGAAACCCACAAGATGGGAAACACTGACAAAAGGCAGTCAATCTTGGTCTTAATGGCTTTAGCAGGCGGGTTAACGTTCAAATTCGACAGTATATTTATTCTCCTAATGTTTCATTTTCCCACGCAATCGTCATTCTTATTAATCAAATATGTTTTATCTAATGATTAAATTGGCTTCAGCCGAGATTGGAAGTACCAAAATATGTTTCGAGTTGACACTCCGCGTGCAGTGCCCCTCGATGATTGGTAGGTGTATGTGTATGCTTGGTGTTATTTTGTATTTTGTTATGTTGATGTGATGTATGGTTTTGGGTGTAAGTTTTATGATGTATGTTGTGTGTATGTATTATGTATTGATGAATGATGTATGTAGTGTATGTAGTATGTATATGAATGTTTATGTATGTATGTATGTAGTATGTATTGTATGAGTATGTATGTTGTATGTATGTATGTATGTATGTATGTATGTATGTATGTATGTATGTATGTATGTATGTATGTATGTATGTGTGTATTGTATGATATGTATGATGTATGTAATGTGTATGTATGTATGTAGTATGTATGTATGTGTGTATGTATGTATGTATGTTTGTGTATGTATGTATGTATTGTATGTATGTATGTATGTATGTATGTATGTGATGTATGTATGTATGTATGTATGTATGTATGTATGTATGTATGTATGTATGTATGTATGTATGTATGTATGTATGTATGTATGTATGTATGTATGTATGTATGTATGTATGTATGTATGTTGTGTGTTATGTATGTATGTATGTAGTTGTATGTTGTATGTATGTATGTATGTATGTATGTATGTATGTATGTATGTATGTATGTATGTTGTATGTATGTATGTGTTGTGTGTGTACAGTCCAGTTTTTTTATATGAAAGAGTATTTTAGAAAATACAAACATATTTGTTTGGGCCAACACTTTAGCTAAGTCGGTAGCGTATTTGCCTACCGAGCTAAGAGTCCTAAGTTTGATTCCCAGAATGGCCGAAAAACTCATAATGGGGGTGAAATGTGTTTCTTCTTCCACAGTGATGATTAGTGAGTTAACTACCTGGGGTATGGTTGTCGAGTCTATTCGAGGTATAAGTTAGTTTATAGGCTAAGGTACGTGTGCTGATATAATCAGTTGGTTCAAAAAGTGCACTTTAAATACCTTAAACAATTTTTTTTTAAATATTGCTATTTTGTAGGTGTTTATAATATTTCTCAAAAGTGACAGCTACAAATAAAATGACCTGACGTAAGAATACGCGAAAGTAGATCTATTAGCTTTTATGGCTGCCAGGTAAGACCCTTCCTATGAAAATTGGACTGTATGTCGGAAATATTCCGGACCATTGGATAACGTGCAACTTTCCATTTCAAGTGTTGGCTCGCGCGCGCGTCTTTCAGAGACGGATGGGTGGTTGGTTGTTGATCGCGTCAATTATCACTTTAGCAACACGTCTTGCTTGATTCACGAGCCATTATGAGAGGATTTCAAAACCGTTTCAAACCATTAAGGTATACTCACTCCGTTCTATACGTTATTTGAAAACATTTTCACACCACGTAGGTAATCGCATGGTCTTAAGGCGTCAGACTGGCAATAAGTTGGATAAGCAGTCAAGGGGAGATCGAGGTTAGAATCTCAGCAGGTTGCAATGAAGGGTGATTTTTCTCGCATGTTATTTATCATTGTGGCGTTTCCATCCTTCCTTCACGCTAATGTGGGTGCACTTTCTTTTAACTACTCTCCTCATTCCTTCCCCTTAGAACTTATCGTATCAAGCATACTAATAAAAACCACAGTGATGCATCACCCCAAAAAAAGTGTACCCACCGGCAAGATCCGAACCTAGACTTAGGAAGAAAAAACAGTTTTGTATAGGTTACCAAAAAATAATGGGGACTACAAAATGATTTTGTTATGATCAACTATTTTGTAGTCACATTAAATATGTTGTAACTGTACAAAACTTTTTCTTCTGTGTAGCCGCAAAACTAGCCTAATGCGGGCCTGGCGTCTTGTACCACGTGGCCACCGGTGACGATTTAAAGTAGTTGTCATGCACACCGTTAGTTTGACTGTACTCACAACGAAAACAATAGCATAGGTAGGTGTGTACTCATCTTACATGTGTGACTTACAATATACAGAAGACAGGAACAAATGGCAAGCCAGTGAATCTCATCTAGTCCGGTGTATTCAGGCGGTTTCCCCTAAATTAAATTGTAATCTCCATCCACGCAAATGCTGGTGCACTTCTTATGATTATACTTTCTCGTCTCTACCCCATTAGTGTAAAATATGGGGATAGCCCGGACGGGTAGTAAGACGCGGAGAGCCGGATAGAAATAACAGAACATAGCCTATAAAAGTCATAAATATAAGCCACATTCCAATTTGCATAGGAAGACCTTTAAGAAAATGCAAACTTATTTTTTGCAGGAAAAATGAAACATTTTACTAGTTTAGTAGTGATGTAGAGGTATTGATAATACCTGTCAAAGTGACAGCTGCAAATCACAAGACTTGATATATGAACACGTGACAGTAGAATAGTTTTACTAGCTGTTAGGCCCTTTCTATGAATTGGTTGTTTCATCCAGTAATAAGGAAGCTTAGCGGACTAGTAAGACTGTCCAGTGCAGCTTGAATTAACTTATTAGTGCTTTCAGTTATGTCAAAGAGAAAGTTAAGTCTCTCTGTAACAAGGGAGATTCGAGGAAGAGCCACAGCTTATCGAACACGAAAACTATTCAAGCGTGCCAACTTTGGGCGACTGATATTCATTTTCACTTTTTATTATTTGTACACTCCTTTTACCTTATTACCTTAATCGACTACAGTATGGCTCTATCATAATGATCTATTACACCATAGGTAACCCATCAAGGTAAGCTTGTTACCTTTCAGGGTAAACGGAGTGTATTTTAATGTCAGCAATATGCTACCCGCTTCGGTGGCCACGTGGTCTAACGCGATAATTTCGCAGTAGACGTGACTGGACTGCCGATGACGGGGAGTTCAAGGTTCGAATTCCGGTCGGGTGTATTGAGGCTTTTTTCTCCGAAACGGTTTTCCACTCTGCCTCAATGCAAATGCGTGTACACTTCCTCTAAAATATAATCTTCTTAATACCTAAAACCATTAGTGTAATGAGTACATAAGCATGTAACCCGAACGGGTAGTAAGACGCGGTGCTGTGAAAAAAAGTGATATGCTCTCATCGATAAAAACTATTTTAGCCTAAGGGAAAGATTGAGGTGGATATAGAGCTATCTAAGAATTTATACTACTAAGGTAGCGACGAGGAAGGTAGAATTTAAAGGATTTATACCCGATTTGCATGGAGTGAGAAAGTGGAGAAGACGCTTTAGGAAGAAATATATAAGTAAACACGGCCAGAATTTAAACCACGATTTCTCATCGAACCAGACAAGACGAGCGCCCTTATGTCCATAAATTTTTGTTTTAATCTTAAATGGATGCAGATTTTTAATTTATAAGAAAATTTAATATCTTGAATTCACCTAGGTTTTTATTCCCGTAAGATTTATTCCAGTACCTACTATGTGCAACTTAACTAACCGATGAGAGCAAAATAAGGAAGTTAATTTTAAGGAATAGTGTCACAATTTAATGTATGATGGAAATAACAACCCATATACGACATGTCAGATCGAACATCGGCTCAGATCGGAATCAAAACGTGCTTACTCCACCGGTTAAGTGATACAACATTAATATTTTATTATTTAAAAAATAATCTTTTTTATGTTTGCAACGGTCACCATATATGTTTACTAAAATTCCAAAGTGTGCGGTACTTCAATAATGTTGGCGCGATTCGCTTGTGCTCGCCCCGTCCGTTTGTTCACGATGCGCGGGCCAATGAGATCCGTTTAACGCGCTGCGCAGGTGCTAACTCAAATAATACCTGTCCAGCATAATAACAAGATATCAACGACGAACCTTAAAAACATGGCCAAATAAAGGTAGCGGTTACGTCACGTGCACAACTATTCAAAACATCACGTGATTGAGCGGTAAAACAACTAAAACAATAGTGGTTGCCCAAAGCCGGTTACAATGGCTCAGTCACTCTAATAGGACAACATTTATTTATTTAAAGAGAGTAGCGGTTCACTTTTGACAATAATCTTTAGAGTTTTTCAAAATTGATTTTAATTATTTTAAACTAAATAAAAAATTATGCACAGAGGAAGTACCAAAAAAATCATATTTCAAAAATATTCAGAGGCCACAAAAGACAATTTCTATAAAGGCAATTTCTCAATTTCTTACAAATTGATTTTAATTTTCTATTTTAAAAATAAAATCATTTACTTTGAGAATTAAGGTGAGAGTGTAGATAACTCGATTAAAGAGGCAGTGTTTTTGCAGTTTTTATATAAAAAACTTTTTTGGTCAAAAGAAATCAAATGATTTTCCATAGAGTTTAATTTTCTTCCCATGTTGATATCAACAGTTGTTGAATATCTGTCAAGGGTGTCCTAGAAATTAATGAAAACTTTTTCTCTTCATTTAAAAATTTTCTCATCTAATGCCGCTATGGTCATGACAAGATAATCAACAACCGTTGATTGGTACCACCATGTGAATAAAATTAAACTCTTTGTTTCTAGTGGAACATTTTTTTTTTTTGCAAAATAAAGTTTTTCTATAAAAATTGTAAAAAACACTTCCCTCAACTCGTTTTCCATACACTCCCAACTTAACCTATCGAAGCTTATATATATTTTCAATAGCTAAGCCGCAATTTATATATAATTTACGTTCGTCAGTGAATGTAAGCGTGTTATTAATACCGGGTTCCAATTGTCATGAAAATAGTGGTAGAAGGTCCTTAAAAAAAAGGATCGCGCTTTAGATTCGAATACAAATAACAAAACGTCTGAACTTGCGCTGGATTTATTACCACCAACTCTGTGATTTGGACAGGTTGCGACTTTTCGTCTCGTATGAATAAATAATCGACCAACATTCACAAAAGGTCACTTGATTCAACTTAATCAATGACATTCGAGCAACACAGTTTTAAAACGTAATAGGCCATGAATATAACGGTTTAATAATCTTATGAGTATTTAACTCACAATAGCGTGGAGAGGGGATGAGAAAACCCATTAATAAATAACATGTGGAATCACCCCCCCCCACCCCTCCAATCAACGGGACACTTGGCAGACATTCAAACCCCGACCATCTCCACCACAAGCAGTCCAGTGGTCTTATTGGAGCCTGACACAAATGGCTTGTCGTATGAACACACTAAGTATATTTAGTAATACTTGAGCTTATAAAGTTATTTATACTTTAATGAAGCCTGTGAACCCCTGTTTTGATTACCTCAGAACGGTGATTAAAAAGAGTTTATACCCGGTGTGATTATTATTCAACGTACACTTTATAGACACAGTCCACACGACATAAAAACTAATTTACTCACTTGAATTAGGCAAACACACTTCATTTTTTTTAAAAGCAGACATGTCGACGACTGGATAAAAAGGAAGACACAATAAACACTAGATTATTTTAGGCGCAATCTGGGATAGAACCAGTGTCCTTTAGACCTTCAGTTAGCCCACCCAAAAGACTGGATACAATAATATAATACTTGGAAATGGACATAGATCTTAGAAAACATTTTTTTTCTCTATTGAATGATAAATCAACATTAAAGTAGAGCTGTGTGAAAACAAATATAAATACTTGTCACTTCAAGGTCACATACGCTCACGTCAAAGAAATAAAAGTAAAATAAAATGATTTGAAAATGTCAACATTCCTAAAAGATTAGAATACAATAGAAGGTATTTCAACAAGTTATAGAAAGTCCTATTACATGATCTATTAGTCTTCTCTCTCTCTCTTTATGTAAATATACTATACACACACGACGATCTTATTGGCGTTTAGCGAGTGAAATTAAAAAAAATAAAACCTAGAATACGAAATATTTTCTACGAAATTTAAAAACAGCTTTTTGAAGTTAGAATTAGCGATGTCCCATTTGTTCACATAAACGAGTGCCCAAACGTACAATATAAACAAACCTTTGAATAAAACTTTCCATTCGAATGTATTCTACACAACCCTTCTTTCTATACGCTAAAATACTAACGGGAACAAATTGAGGTCAAAGTGTAAAGATAGCGCGAGATGAGACAAAGCCTTTCTTTACGCCACCCGCACCCCGTTACCGCACACAACTGCCGCAGGTGGTTGTAACAATAGTCCGCCAGTCCGAGGTATCGACTGAGGAGGGACACCGTCTTCAGGGCGGTGCTCATCCTGCAGCAAACCGCTAACATCCGGTCGTCGCGGCAGAGGAAGTAATGAACCTCGCTCGCTGTGATTGTAATCTAGTCACGGTGATCGCGGAGTCTAGGCCTGCTCCTCGACTTGTCCGTAAATGGGTATCACCCGTGCCCTCTCACCCCACCCCACCCCGGTGACGTCACTATACTGATGTACAGCCGTAGACGGGTGCGCAAACTGTCTGATTGTTTAATCTTGTGATAAAAAAAAACCCACCCGCAACAGAGCTCACGCGGTCTAACGAGTCACAATCGTGTTATAACGGATTGCAGGTGACAGAGCGATCGGGGTTCGAATCCGGTCGAGTGTACTGGCTGTGTTTTTTTCATAAATCTTTTCCCACTCTACCCCCACGCAAATTCGGGTACATTTACACTAAATTAATACCTTCCTCATGACTATTCTAATAGCGTAACTATAGTATGTGTATAGCCCGAAAGGATGGTGGGACACGGCGATAAAAAAAACCCACACCGGTGGTCACACAGTATAAAACTCCAGACTCTAGATATCCGTTCCTCACTCCTTGCTCCGCGTTCGATTATCCGTTCAGGATATCCGTATGTGTACCCTTCGTCTACCCCGGAAGGTAGCAAGACTACCTTGCAATTTTACACTGGCGTAGCTTATAACTTAATAGGATAGGCAGCGGTTCCCAACTTGTTTTCGCTTGCGTGCCTCTTGGCAGCTCATTTCCATAAATTATGCCCTTAATTTTTGGCAAAATGTTTGATTACCACAGTAGTATTTTTTTTAATTTATTTGTTGCAATTGAAAACAAATGGACTGTTAATGTGATTAAAAAAACAATGTGATAATAAGATGAATAGAAATTGCAGATATTTTTACATTCAAAAAGCAAAAGTAACAATAAAAACACATATTTAATTAATTTAGCTGTTAATAATTATAAAAAACCATTTTATGTTTGAAATTTAAATCAGTTTCTCAAAGTAAAATATAGACGAAAGCCCGCACCGCCCCTCGCCATATCGTTGAGCTAATTTCATAACTTTTGACTGATCTTTTGTCTTACACTGCTGTCATATGTAGCTCTTCCCGCCATTAATCCAATATTTTCGTGTACCCCCCAAACTTCCTGGCACGTACTTCTGGGGGTTCGCGTACCCCTTGTTGGGAACCGTTGGGATAGGGTAATGGTGTAGTCCGTCAAGGTGAGACTGCTTGCTACCTTTCAGCGTAAACTGAGTGTACACTAATAGGGTTAAGGATGAGGAAGGTAGAATTTCAGAGGGGAGGGTGTGGCAAAACTGTTTAGGGAAAAAAAATTCACCTCAGTACATCCAGTAGGGATTCAAACCAGGACCATCCTTTCACCGAAAAACCAGGACATGGGAAATTGAAGTTTTTCGCTCGTGGTAAAACCAGAGAAGGACCCCCCTCACCCCCCCCATAACTCAAACTGGAATCGGTTAATTAGCGTCGTCTGGGGGGTCAAAGATCGGTATAGGGCATACGGCTCTCGACTCGATGCACGGATTATATACCGGTCCCGACTGGTATTTTCTAATGCGATTTTAATTCTAATTGCGAATACATTTATTATGCAGTGATTTATATCCCCCACCCCCCTGTTTGATAACTATATTTCTTTTACCGAGAAAAAGATAAAAACACAAACGGTGGAAAAAACCACTTAAAATAAAGCAATTATTTTCCTGTAGCAACATTTGCGCATATAAATGAAAAACCTCAGTGTTATTACTATATTTTACAATTAAAACTTGATATTTTTAGATTTGACCTAGACTAGAAATTTTCAAACATTTTTTTGTTTAAATGAAGGAAGAAAACTTGAGTATGTGTGGATAAAATAGTTAATTTCTAATCAAAATAAATACTATTGTTATGCATCTTTTTAATGGCTTAATCTAAGGAGGAAGGATGAGGAAGGTAGAACTCGTATTTGCGTAAAAATAAGGCTGGTAAAATTAAAGTGATAATAAGCCACATATGGGACCCTTCTAACACCTCCCTCCCAATGCACCTAACCGAAAGTTGAACCTAGACTCCCCCCGTGACTAGGCGGCGATTCAGTAAATTAAAAATCATGCGCAAAGCCAAAATTTAGTAGGCTTTTAATAGGAAGAACACTCAATATCTGACAGCTACAAAAGTTAATAAAACGATTTTAATGTATTCGTACGTCAAGTCATATGGTCTACAACCATCACGTTTGAGAGATACTATCGATACCTGTACAATAATATCAATAATATAGTAAAATGTTAGCAATGTCAACCACAAAACAAGATGCCTGTATTTTACAAACCGTTCTTCCTATCAAAATCAAGGTATAATGTTCATGGGGTTCAAACCCCAACCAGCTGAACTGCGAGAGTTACTTAAAATACACCCTCCGCTTACTGTTCCTTTAGATTAAATACTTTTAGTCGCTGATGGTCGGTATTGCCACTAGAGCGTGTGAATATAGGATCAAACTATCGGAATATTAACGTGGATTGACATGCATCGGTGGGCACGCGGACTGAGTATCAGGCTCATTTAGTATGGTTTATCTGTAACGTTAAAGTTGGGGGTTTGAATCCCGGTCAAGTGTACTGAAGGAAGTGTTTCCATATTGGTTTCTCCCCAGTCTTCATCCAAGCAAATGACGGTACATTTCCTCTAAATCCTGCCTTTCTCATACCTATACCCTCTTAGAGTAGTTAAAATGCGCAAAGTCCGGACGGATATTAAGACACACACATCGGTGGTCGAATGGTCACTCTCGTGTTAATGCTGTATTGCTGGTGACGGGGAGATGGGGGTTCGAATCCCGGTCAGGTGTACTGGATGTGTTTTTTTCATAATTTTTTTCCACTCTCCCTTCAAGCAAATTCGGGTATATTTCCTCAGAAACAAAATCCCATAGATAATAAATTTCCGAAAGTATTTAGTGGTGAGAGTGGCTATAATGCGTTTCTCACCTATTCTTTGCGTCCCTGAGACATCTTATATTTGTTGTAGTCAGCCGTAAAGAAGGAAGCAGAGGCGTGTAGTAGTGACTAGTGAGTGTCCTGCAAGACACACGGCTTGTATAATGATCAGGGGTGGGACAGTTCCCAGGGATGTGAAGCTCCACTGACCACGACAAGGTCTTTACGGACGTATGGTCGGCCGCAAAACTACCTCTCCCTTATCCACAGCCCCAATAAAACAATTTAAAGTAAATAGGGTGTGAAACAGGGACAGCCACGTGTGTAGGAAACTACCCATAGTGCACCCGGCCGTGAAGGTTCGAATCGAACCCCGACCTTTACCGTCAACGGCGAACAAGTGCAACGCAACCGCTGCGGGTTTGATTAATTATTATAGATTTACTTTGATCTGGTCTAAGAAGTATTTTTCTCCCCCCCCCCTCCCCCCGCCTACCGTTACTATCCGTCCGAGGTGTACTCATTTTAACTAAGCTAAATATCTGACCCCTTAGCTCAGTAAATAGCGTGTCTGCCTAGTGAGCTAAGGATCCCGGGTTCAATTCCCAACATGACCGAAAAATTCATCATTGGTGAAATGAGGGCTTCCCCTTTCACAGTGATTAATTAATGGCCGCGGGCTGGGTGTTGTGTCCGTTCTAGATTTAAGTAAGTTTGTAAGTTGTGTGCTGACATATAAATCAGTCGATTCCGAAAGTGCACGTAAAAAACCTAAAATAATAATAAATAATTAATCTAACAGGGTAGCAATGAGTAAGGTAGACTTTAGAGGAAATATACCCTCATTTGCTTGGAGGGAGAGAGGGAAAATATTAATATTAACCACCTTTAGTACACCCGCTTCGGTTCGGGGTCGGACGATAAGACGATGTTGCATTAAAGCTATGTAGAAAAATGTTAATAACATAAAACATAGTTTGTAAAACACGCACCATTGGTCAGGGCAAATAAAGCGTTGGGATCGCAATCAAATTGACTGTTTGTAGCGATTGAGAGCGAGGTTCAGACCTTATCCGGGCACAATGGAGGTGGTTTATCCGTCCCATTTAGGTTACCCTTTAACCCTAACCCCGTGCTCCTTGCCTATTTTCTTCTTGTCCGCCAATCTCAACGACTTGCCGGTGTTGTCAGTTCAGCGCGACATGAAACAACTTCAGCTTTATTTTTATGCGCGACATCATCAGCTCGGGATACCTAATCAAATTTCAAAAAACAACTGATTCAATCAGTGCGCATGAGCGTACAAAGAAAGATACTAGCAGACAACTGCATGTACTGTTGTGAGATGAGGTGCCTCCCCGTAGTGCACCCTGGGTAAGGAACGCTAAAGAGCTAGACTACCCTTGTGAACTCCCGGCCATTTTACAAATGTAAACACCTCTTGCCATACGCTAAATAAAAATAAGATGATTAGAA
Organism: Timema podura; assembly: GCA_033556935.1. Lineage (NCBI taxonomy): Eukaryota > Metazoa > Arthropoda > Insecta > Phasmatodea > Timematidae > Timema > Timema podura. Next base: position 27,765,723 of record JAVRXN010000002.1, on the reverse strand, counting down.
ATAACTCGTTAAATGGAAAGCGCGTGTCATTCTTTTTATGTTTTGATTTGTTTCACGATAAAATACAATAATTATTAGAAAACACCCGTAGTGATATTAATCTTAAAGATATAGTTTGTCTGTATGTCAGCAATGAATCGTTTCTAGTTTGTGCTTCAAAGAATTATGGGCCTAAATACATTTTTACTAGCTTGTGAATTGCTGCGAAACTCAAGATTTTGGTCTCTGTTTTCGGCAAACATGTGTATCAAGCTTTATGGAAAAAAAAAAAAAAAAGCGCATTAAACTAACACACAGCTAATTTATAGATATTACTGGTTATAATTTGTTTGCTTCCACAGTTCGACCACTCTCTTGTTACAAATAGTGTCTTTTGTTCAATATATTTTCAAACGATAGTTTTAGAAAGTAGCTCCTGTGTCATTCTCATTTCTCCACAGAAGTGCTGCTTTCTGATAAGTCTAACTTTTAAACTATCCTTAAACTGTAAACCACTACGAGTCTCCCCCCCTCCCCCCCTTTATGCAACTAACCCGTCTGATGAACTGTACACATATTTAAAATAGTGACGTAGGAATGAATAAAGTAGAATTTAGAGGGAGTGTATCCAAATTTACGCGGAGGGATAGTGAAAAATAGTTCATTCGGTACAACTTTTATTAATAAATTCCCTGACTTTTTCATATTTTTCAGATAACATTTTTCTATTATCCTAAGACTTCGCTTTTATTTTTTCAGTTTTCCTGGGTGAAAAAACATTTTTTTCCATTTATTAGAGAGATCACATGATTTAAAAAAATACTAGTATCTATTAAACATAAGTATAAGTTCTTATTCCAGTATTAAATGTTTTAGGTGTGAATGTGGCATAAAAAAACAAACACTGTACTCATGCTAGAACACGCAGGAAACAAAATCTCTCACTTTTTTTTTAGCTTTTAGGTGATAAATTTATGGTTTTTACCAACTAAGTATTTAAATTCCAGTTTTTTATTCTTTTTTTTCCCGTTAAATTCCCTGACATTTCCAAGTTTTCCCTGCCTGTAGTCACCATTAAATTGTAGACATTAATCCGCGATTAGAAACGAACGTAGCTGATCGTAATGGAATATAAATTCACATGTCTACCTGTTTTACCACACACGTAACCCATAAGATAAAACCCCACGCCATTTCCTTACACAGACACATACCCCACACACACACACACACACACGCAAACTACAACACAGCCTACGTGTAAATTCCTCCCGTTCTCGGTGCAAAAGGTGTCGAAGTTATTTTCCGGACACCAGATCAACAAAATGTTTCCAATTTTCTCACACTCACATTCGAAGGAATAGATATTAAAATGTGGGTGGCACAACATGAAATAAACTATAAAGTTATGATTCTGCCAAAGCACTACTTTTCACTCGGACTCTGGTACGAAATAAGGAGTTCCAGAACGGGCTTCTTACCAAAATCATCGGCTCTGAGTGTAATAACCAGGGCCCGGATTTTAATAAATGTCTTTTTTTTACATGACAGACAATGCTCATGAGTACAAAAAAACGTTGGGATAACGAATTTTTGTATGTATTATTTGGTCATTTTTTGGATTTAATCATATTTTCTTTGTTTGTGTATTTTCCTAGGCATTTTTTTAAGGCATTTTTTGGCATCCATCCTGAATAAGTATATTTTTAAATACTATAAATATTTTATAAGAGCATAAATACTCAAATATAATTTTTTAAGACACTGTACACACTTATCGGAATGAGAAGATAATGTAAACTCTTTGCTTGTATGATTGTATAAAAACACATACCTGGTTAGACACTGCAACTATGCTGGAGAGGGTTGCGTCGGGATGTTTGATCTGGTATTTGTAAATAATTATTATACTCAGCCTGATGCAATAGTTTAGTTGTTGAGGTCTCTTCATTACATATATACAAAGTGTATCATAACATATGAGACCCATTGCCTGTAGTCTTCGTGTCGTAGGATGTCACACCCTTTTAAAAATACATGCTTGCATTCAGGTCGGAGCCCAGAGGTGGCCATTTTAAGTACTTCCTAAAAAGCATTAGATTTTAAAATGACAAATGGACACTGGAATGGTACTCGTTTAGGTTCTTCCAGTAAATTTTTTAAGGTTCCAGTTCTGGTTCAGATTCGAGAAAAAAAAAGTTCCTGTTCTTTTTGGTTCTTAATTAGGTTCCATGTCTTTCAATTTTCAATTTAATAGTTATACTACCATTATAAAATTCTTAAATAGAATAATATATTAAAAAATATTTTACAGCAAATTAAAAGTTACCTGTAAAAAAATACAAAGGCATATTTTCCGACGTTGACAAAAAAAATTATGAGAAATGGATAAATAGAGTATTTTAAAATAAGATTAAGTTATAGAAATAAGTGCATAAAATGTTATTTTTAAAAATAATTTAGAAAGAAGGGCATAAAATGCCATTTTATAAAATAATTTAAGAACCGATCAGAACTTTTATGAACCCATATATATATATATATATATATATATATTCATTCCAATTTCTGTTTTGGTTCTTAGATAATTTATTATTAGGGCTCCGGTTCCTTAAAAATAACTGTTAGTTTTAGTTATAGGTTAGGTTTTTGTTCCCGTTTCAGTTGGACTCCCTGTTTTTTTGCGTCATTTCATTAAACGTTTTTTGATAGTTTTTAGGTTGTCGAGTCTGGGCCCTGGTACTAGCTCTGCGGATAGCCCCGACGGATAGTGAGACGCAGAGCACGGATATCAGAGCGGTCCATCGGCACAAGGTGGACAGGTAACTGTATTCTTGTCCACATTCCAGAGAAATCACTGTGAAAACATGACAGGGCAGTAACGACTGACGCACGTAACGACCTAACGTGGGCGTTACTGGACCTTCAACAATAATAATTGCCCGTTTTGAGGAAGATACACAATATGTAATGGGGATGCTCATTATATTTTAACGAAGCGCCTCCACCTTAGTGCTCCCCAATAATAATTGGTATAGTGAAGTGTAGCTCGGATAGATCGAGAGTGCTTGTAAAAAGTAGCCCCTCCTCCTCCTTTCGGGTGGCGCAGTGGCGAAACAGAGGACAAGTGGTGGGAAATTAATAGTTAACAGTTGTGTTGGGGGGGTCACGAATGAGCCCGTGATCTCTGTCATGTGTCCAAAAACAAAAACATTTTTTTAGCAATTTTGTTTTTTTCTGCACGGGAAAAGCAAGAAAGAGGTGTAGGGTGTGTCCAGTAAATAATTTAATATGGCGATAGAAAAGCGTGTCTCATACTAAAAAGAAAGAAATAAAAAGAGTGATAAAAATACTTTTTTTAATTTATATTCCAGATCCCCGCTACAGTACCAAACCCTGCATCAAATGTCTTCCTCAGCAGTAGAGTTTCATCTCTGATCTTATCAGTAGTAGATATACGTACAAATGCATATGTTAAATTACAGGTTGACAATGATGGGAGATACTTTAAATAATGAGTAATAGAATTTGACGTTGAAAAATTACAGAAAATATCTAGGTTGTAAATAACTTTCCCGTTGTTACAGATCAAGGGTGAAGTGATGTTTAATAGTAATCAACGAGTGCACACATTCTTTCGGATCATTCTGTATCTAGTTAAGGGACCGGTTAGTGATTGCTAAGAAGCAGCTGGAAGACAAATAAATAAATAGTGTGACGTTGATTAGGACAAATTCGAGTCCCCTCCCCTATGTAGTAAAGATAGTGTGAAATAAATATAGTCAAATAACTAATAAGGGAGTTTTTCCATACAAGCGCGTAGAGGGAAAGCCCAAGGTTCACCAGGTACTAATTTAGATAAAAAAATTAGGACAAATATTACTAACCTTTCGGGTGGTCACTGGCCTAACACTATTTCATCTCAAAAAGTATCTATTAAATCACTACCATGGTGTTATTTCAAGGTATAACCACTGGGAAGACCTAGACGCAGACGGGAGGATAACATTAGAATGGACCTGAAAGAGGGTGTAATGAGGTGGACTGGATAGAACTATCTCGAGATAGGGATAGGTGGTGTACTTTTGTAAGAGCGGCAATGAACTTTCGCGTTCCTAATGTCATAAAGTAAGGTGGTAGGATGGTTTGTGGTCCGCGACTCTCAACAACGTGGTAGTAACCTGGTCTGTCATCTGTGACTCTCAACATAGTTGACATTAGCTAGATATATACTTAGCAACGTGGTAGTAGAGTGGTATGTTTACTGAGACTCTCAACATAGTTGACACTAGCTAGATATATATTTAGCAACATGCTAGTAGAGTGGTATGTTTACTGCGACTCTCAACATAGTTGACGGGTCTGTTCACTGCGACTCTCAACATAATTGATACTAGTTACAGAGATACATTTGTCTGCGCACTGAGGCATGGTTATGTGCTGAGCAATTGAGAGATGGACTCGAGATTGAGAACAATGCGCGCATTTGTTTTTATAAACATGTTCTTTTTTTTTTATAAAGATTTGTAAAGGCAATCCCGGTCTTAATTTATTTTCAGTTGGAGTTACATCCTTTCTGAAATTTATTGAGTCGTTTGTAGGGCTACACAATTACTGAGAACATAATATATTCTATACATAGTCGTGTCTGTAGGAGTACTCTAATCTCCAACTTCCGCGAGAATAGTTGCCCATGTTGTACGAGAAAGTGGTCCCGATTGCACAGTGCCTCCCTTTTTCTCTTTATAGCCTAAAACTAGGTTGTGCAAGACACAGATGCGATTACTGGGCTCAACCCTGAGAGACTATAGTTAAGATCTCGGTTGAGACGAATTTAAGTTTAGTCTTTCCATGGCTAGTATAATATACAGGCAAAGTACAAGTGGTTCGGTACCAGTGCGCTTAGCCATTATATTCAAGGAGGTTGATTATTTTTAATATAACCACATTTTAAGAGTTCAAATTTACAAAATAAATGGTACGGCGCACCGCACAGACTTTCTCTCTCTTTCTATAAACTCGTAAGATTTCTGAACGGAATAATGTACATTGTATCATCCCCACTCCACATAAGAACACGCATAAAATAATATACAATGATATATAATCAATGAGAAAAGAGGCGCATCTTTGTCCACCTAAGAGCATTTCAAACAGTTTAATGTCTTCCACAAGGGTCAACACTTCGTATTAAAATTTCGATTTCTGGTTAAAATTTTAACATTTTATATGATGTTGCAGATCTTCAAGTCATCGCATTGATATTTAATTATTCATTTATACATTTTGACCAATAAAAAATGTAAATATTGACTATTGAGTCTAAAATGGAGATAGATCATTGCTATGCAAACATTTCTCCTAAGAGATTTAAGGAAAAATAACATACTATTTTAGATACTTATATTTAATTACTCTATGGCATTGGAGAATTATTGCGTTAAGACTTAAGTAGTATATGTTTATAACTAAAGCTCACAAAATTGTATTAATATATTTGCAAATATCTCAGAAACTGCTGCTTTTATAAAAATATATGTCAAATAAAAGTTTTTTATTTCTAATAGGCCTACAATTTTGCAATGATAAGTTGTTTAGTTTCTCCAATGGTTGTGGAGATACGGAAATTAACGCTTCTGTAATGTACCCTAAAAATCATTTTCATAGGAAAATGAAAATAGCCAGTTTATTTATAATCTTAATCAACGCCTAGATACGAATTTTAATCAAAATCGTTTGAGCAGATTTTGAGAAAACCAAATTTTTCTCTTTTCGCCCTTCAGTAAACTACCCTTAATTTTAAGTTTTTATAGACACACAGACAGACGGCATTGCAAAGACTATTTTTTAGGGTTCGGGGGGTCATGAGACGTCGACATCCATCAACATTTCAGGTTAGTTTTTTTTACGGTCGCAATACTTAAACTTTAATGTCCAAAAAGTTAAAAAAATTCATATAATTGCGTATAGATTGAAAGTTATTGATTTTATAAAAATATGTTTCGGATAAAATATCTGTATTATAAATATATATACATATTTGTAATGCTAAGTAATTTCAAATCTCAAATAGTTTCGGAGCTATTATAAAAAATGTTAATTTACCCATCAGACCGGAGCCCTTAAATTGATTTTGCCGAAATATTGAGAGTAGCCATTTTGTTTGTAATATTTATTAATGTTTATAAATGAAATTTAATCAAAATCGTTAGAGCCGATTTTGAGAAAATAGACTTTTTCTCTTTTTGCCCTTCGGTAAACTACCCTTAATTTTAAGTTTTAATAGACACACAGAGAGACGGCATTGCAAAGACTGTTTTTTAGGGTTCGGGGGGTCATGAGACGTCGAAATCCATCAACATTTCAGGTTAGTTTTTTTTACGATCGCAATACTTAAGCTTTAATGTCCAAAAAGTTAAAAAAATATATATAATTGCGTATAGATTGAAAATTATTGATTTTATAAAAATATGTTTCGGATAAAATATTTGTATTATAAATATATATACATATTTTTAATGCTAAGTTATTTCATATCTCAAATAGTTTCGGAGCTATTATAAAAAAATGTTAATTTACGCATCAGACCGGAGCCCTTAAATCGATTTTGCCGAAATATTGAGAGTAGCCATTTTGTTTGTAATATTTATTAATGTTTATAAATGAAATTTAATCAAAATCGTTAGAGCCGATTTGGAGAAAATCGACTTTTTCTCTTTTTTCCCTTCAGTAAACTACCCTTAATTTTAGGGGTAGATATCCAATTCCAAAAACCCCTCGGGGCAACCCTCTGAAAACCCTAGATATCAAGTTTCAGCTCAATCGGTAAAATAGTTTAGGCTCTAGTTGGAGAGACAGACAGACAGACAGACAGACAGACAGACGGAAATTCAAAAACAACTTTTTCGGATTCAGGAAGTCATGAAACGTCAAAATTCATCAAAATCTCGAGTTCGAATTTTTTGACGATCACCATACTTTCTCTACCTGTAAGATAGAGAGAAAGTAAAAAAGCCGTAATGAGTTCCTATCTGTAGCATCTGCGGAGAGATGCACTCAAATGGTTTTATATGTAAAAGCCAGTAGAGAAAAACTATTTTTTTAAACAACTAAACTGAAACACAAGAACACTGGTTCGATTCCACGACTTGATAAAATGAGTGTATGTATGTATGTATGTATGTATGTATGTATGTATGTATGTATGTATGTATGTATGTATGTATGTATGTGTGTGTTTGTATGTGTGTATATGTATGTATGTATTTATGTATGTATGTATGTATGTGTGTGTTTGTATGTGTGTATATGTATGTATGTATGTATGTATGTATGTATGTATGTATGTGTGTGTTTGTATGTGTGTATATGTATGTATGTATTTATGTATGTATGTATGTATGTGTGTGTTTGTATGTGTGTATATGTATGTATGTATTTAGGCTTTGTATCCGTCCTGTATGACCTACAGCTTAAGTATATTTGAACATACGCTGATTTTTTGTCACGTTTCTATTAAATCAGTAAAGATACTCATACCCACATCGGTGGGCACGCGGGATAAGTCATCAACTTCTTCTCATATCCTTTACATATGACGGAGGTTCGGGTTTTAATCCCAACCAGATGTATTGATGACAAATTTTAACTAACTGGTCTTCCACAAAGATGCGGTTTAATTTCCTTTAAACTATCCCGTCCTTATCCCTGTAAGTACACATATGAAGATAGCTACGGATAGTAAGAAGCGACAAAAAATAAAAAATAGTTTTTTTCCATTTCTTTTACAAACAATGTTTCCGTATGGTGTTAGTTTAAAAAAATAAATTTAAAATAGTTTTGAATAACTATGTTATCTTTAGAAGATATTTGAACATAAGTCTTTAAGATTTTATAAGAACAATTTTTTTCAAATTTATTTTCAACTTAGTTTTTTTTATAGCTTTTACTGACTTTAAAAACATTCCGGACCATGCTATGTGAATAATAATAATAATAATAATAATAATAATAATATCCGATTCGGTGAACGTATGATCTAAGGCGTCATTCTCGCAGTAGACTAGACTGCCAATGACGGGGAGATCAAGGTTCGAAACTTGGTCGGGTGTACTTAGGGTGGTTTAAAAAAAAAATCCACTATACCTTCACGCAATAGCGGGTACATTTCCTTTAAATTCAACCTTCCTCATCCCTAACTCATTAGCGTAGTTAATTGATAAGGGTATAACCCAAAAAACGGGTATTAATACGCGGTTCTAAATAATAATAATAATAATAATAATAATAATAATAATAATAATAATAATAATAATAATAATAATAATAATCATCCCCGACTGGTCTCTGAAAGAGCCGTGTCAATCATATAAGATCGCAGGCCCTCACGCGGCGAAGTGTTGGAGGGCGGGAGGCCGGAGGTTCGACGCCCAGCTATTATCAACCATAACACCCCGCAGCGACGCTACGCAGTCATGGTGAGCGGCGCCTTGCGTTACAAGGGGAATGGAAGTGGGGGCGAGCCAGGGGCCTTAAACTCAAGTCAGTCGGAAATGAATCCAAGCGTTATATTTTAATTTCAATATTTCTTCCTAGTTTTATTCCACCCACGCTCCACACCTTACTTTAAGTTCGAGGCTATCTACGATTATTTACAATGACTACACTGGTATGGGGGAGGTAGAGTTTAGATGGAGTGTACCCGTATTTACGTGAAAGATGAGAGGTAAACAATTTTGAGATAACAAAATGTTTCCAATTTCTCTCACACTCACATTCGAAGGAATACATATTAAAATATGGGCAAGTACAACCAGAAACAAACTATAACTTTATGGTTCTACCAAAATACTACTTTTCACTCGGATTATGGTACGAAATAAGACCGTCTAGTACGGGCTCCCAACCAAAATCATCGGCTCTGAGTGTAATAACCTGACCCGAATTTTGATAACATGTAATATTTTTTGGTAAATAAAAGACAATGCTCATGCGCACAAAAAACTATTTAAGTAAGCCCGGCTAGGATCAAAGCTAGATCCATCAAGCCAAAGACAAACCAGACAGGGCAAGACTGACACCTTTGTCCTCATGCCCACGTATTTGGGCATCCATATTATTATGGTAGCGGTTAGGTTGGAATAAATAAAGTCAAGTTTGAAATCAGCGTGTCGATTCTTTTACGTTTTACAGGATTTATGGATTTAAAAAAAATAGTAACTAAAATTACATTCGCTGGATGGAGAGTTGTAAGCCCCTATTTGGGTTTTGGGGGACCTCAGCAATTTTGTATGGATTGAATCAGAACTTCTCAGGTCTGAATCATGCAGACTAACCGTGCGTCCTATCGACAAACTCTGGTTGCCGACGGGTGTAATTGGAGTTGCGTGCGCGCCCGGCGGTAAAAAAAAAAACCCACACACAACGAAGCTACAGACACTCTTAAAACATGTGGTAGGCCATAGAATTCAGAGTAGAACGTAGCTCCCGTAAATTATCTCACTAAACTGTCGGCCCGCTTTTTGTGGTTCAATGATAAGTAGGCTATCGGCGGTGGAAAGTCGGAGCAATGTTAATTAGGCCTACTACAAAAAGTGGCGTTGTTTACTAACGTCGAGGACGTTCTATGCGGTCAGCAGCCGCGACTTCAGCGCAGTCTGCGTGTTGGCATTGTCACAGAGCAGCTGTAGTTGGACTCTGGGTGCTCGGGCATACAGACATACTAGCAGCATTCTCCTTCTATGGTTTATTAATAAACATGATTAACCTCAAAACTATGAAACCGTTTAGTGTTTATAGGAAGAGCTTTTCTTACAGCTAGTGATGCTATAAAGCTGATTTTGCCGGTCAATAAAGTTACTAAAACAGTTTTAATATATTCATACATGAAGTCATGTTATCTGCAGCTGTCACTTTTTGACCGATATTATCAATACCAATAAATAACATAATTAATATATAGGTAAAATGTTAAGCTTGCTTATACTAGATCGGATCGGAAAGGAACGCACCGGACATTTTTGACTATCTGCATTTTAATGGAGCTCCGCACACTTGCTCGGATCGGATACGTCAACGTCGGATCGGAATCGGTTTGCTAGGAGGGAATATTTTTACGGATTCCGAAGCTACGCGCATGCGCCCTCAGTACCTGTCTATTGCATCATCTACACTCGCGCTCAGTTTACATCTATTGATGTTAGTTTCCTGTTTTGTTTATTTTAAAAATGTCTTTGGACGAAGAACTAATCAATTTAGTTCAACAGTACCCTTACATTTATGACATTGCTAATAAACATAAGTGTGATTGTGTTTAGAAAGTAAACTGCGTGAGAGGAAATTTCATGTTGATTTACTGTATGCCGTGCACTCTATGTATTTTTTAAGCCAATTATTTTTCCTCTTATTCGGCATCGGCAGCAATAAACACAAAAACCACCATTACTTGCTTTTCACTGCTGTTATCACTCCTAACACCAAATCACTAAAATCGATGTGCCCTTTTGGTTGCTGTCTTCCGACTGACATGAATTGAATTCGAGTCAGTGTGCGGACAAAACTCATTTTGTTCGTTGGATCGTTCGACAGTTCGATCTGTTCCGATCCAATTCGGTGTGTGGCAAACTTGATCAATGTTGGCCGCAAAGACACATGTTTTTATTTCCTATGACAATTGCACTGTATAGTTCATTCACTTGGCGGGCAGATTTGGCGGTTGCGTGCGTTCCTGATTACAATCTATAATACTTTCCATGTACACCCGCGGGCAGATGCGGCGTCTGTTTCTCTTCTGGTTTACTGGCGACGATGAGGTCCAAGTTTGAACCTCAGCCGGGTATTCTCAGGGTGCTTTTAAAAATCTTAATGTCTCTCACTCTTCCTCTAACCAAGTGCGGATACACTTACTTAAATTCGACCTTACTCATCCTTACCTCTATTAGTGAAAATATGCGAATAGAGTTGATGAAAAATAAGACGCAATTCTTTTATACACTGCGTCTTACTACCCATTGGTTTATACGCCTATGTACTAATTACGGCGTATAACCCGCGGGTAGTAAGCGAGATGTAATATATAATTGTAGTGGGTTAAAGATGAGTAAGGTTGAATTGTAGGGAGGTACCCACATTTGATGAAGGAGCTGCGAACCATTTAGGGTACACTCGCCAGATCAAACTCTATTCCGTCATCGGAAGTATAATTATGCGAGTGCGCCTTAAACCATGTGGCCACCGAAGCGGGTAGGATGCAAGGGCACGCTAGAATTGCGGAATAAAGTATACTTGTCATCCTGTGCGCTTGAGATTAGGACAACTAAATCTAATAAACCCTAACCTAACATAACCTAGCCTAACATAATCTAACCTATCATAGCCTAGAACACTAACCCTAACCTACTTAACCTAACCTAGCCTAGGCCTAACCACCCTTTTACATTTTGAACAAAGTCTTATATATTTAATTTTTACTCCGCAGTTCGAGTAAGGATTTTACCAACCTCGGATGAGTTGTTCCGCAATTCGTGTGCACCGGGATCGAAAACTATATAATGTATAAATATAATTTAAAAAACAAAGTTTTAAACGGGGTAGCGAAAGGTATACTGTAACAAAACTAAAGATTTCCAAAATAAAAATTTTTTGTTTTAAGTTACCTAGTTCTAGGTCCTATGGAAATAACAAAATCTGAACACATAATTTCACATTATGATTTGCAAACAAGTCACGTCCAAACAAATAAGTTATTATTTATTTTTCTCACCTGTGTGTGTGTGTGTATCAAAGTTCAAGTAATACTCCACGTGGGAGGGATACGTTGCTAGTATCGTGGGCGCGATAACTCACAAGCTCGTGTCGGATATGATAATTACCTGTATCAAGATAAATCCACAAGATAATGATAAGTTTGACAGGTAACAAGAGACAGTTTTGGCCCCTGCACGGCGGGCGGGTAGGTACAAGGAGGAACACCTCTCTGATATATGTGTGTGGGTTAGTCAACATGGCGCCTCCTTAACAGTTTATTATACCTCCTAATTCCCCCCCCCCCCCCCCACGTAATACTATCAAAAACCCTTTGTCTTTGACTTGAATTACATTTTTTATAAAAGTTAATATAATCAAGATGTTGCGTAGTTCGCTCAAATAAGGTGGTCACGTGACCTTAAAAAACATCTCTATCCCAAATACAATTTATTGGCTAATCGAAATTGATAAGGATGTTTCAAAATAACACCAAATACTTATCTTTGTATTAAATAGTTATTTTGGGAATGCATTCAAAAAATAAATAGAACAGACTTGACTAAGCAGTGTTTGTTGTATCAAATGTTTAAATACATTTCTCTTCTCTAAGCCACCAAATATACCGTTTTACCTAATAAATTTAAAAAATTTCCTGATATTTCCCTGATTCACCTGACAGTAAATATATCATTTCCTTGACATTCACAACTTTTACAAATTTCCCCCAACTTTGGCATCCTGTCAAGAGACCGTTTCAAAGCCAAGGAACAGTTTTCTATATTTCTTTTGAAACAAATTGTAAATTTAAATAACAATTTGACGGTAAAGAATATGAATAATATACTTTTTTTTAGCACCGCGTTCGGTATAAAAAACAAGTAATCAAAGCATCGCGTCTCACTTCCCACCCAGGCATACTAACACCAATAATAAAGGGACAAGAAAGGTAATTTACAGGAAATGTATCCGCATTTGCGCGAGAGGGGGGGGGCGGGAATTCTCATTATAGTAATCGGGGATTTAAACACTCAATTACCAGAAAACCAATCAAAACGATACTGACATCTTAATCCGCATGCCTACCACTACGGGTAATTTATGCATAAAAAATGCCATACTCAACAATAAAGTTGTGTGTGGAGGGGAGGGGGTAGGGGGAAGAGCACGGCTTATTTAAAAGTAGTTGTGTTAAGTGATTATGTAAGTAGAGAAGATTTTAAACTATTTTTATAAGTGGGAATTTTTAACGTACACTTTCGGAACACACTTATTACATCAGAATACCACTTAAAATACTAGCCTAAAACTATAATTGACAAAACACTCAATTCGCCTGTATACAACACACCAATGATACATTTTTAGTTACTCAGTAAATCGAACGGGCACTTTTAGTTAGAGAGATAGACAAGGTAAACCAACTGTATTAATTTCTTGACTCAGACACGCCAAGTTAAAAGAGTCGTGAGCTCGATCAAAAGGAGGGTTGAATTTTCATTTCGAAAGACTGTACAGAAAATGGCTCCTAAACGCAAACAGTTCAATTAAATATAAATTGTGTAGTACAGTTGAACCTGGCTTTAGGCGTAGAGATTAACTAATTGAAACACAATTTATTAGTCAAGACGAGCACATAAATTGCAATAATAAACGTATCCAGTTATTAACAAGTTGCCACGCTTGAATACTCCATTAGCGATATTTGACTAATCAGCGAGCTCCAAGGCTCCAACGTATCACCCAACCCGACATACGATCGACCTGCCTGTCTAGTTCCAGGCTGTCACAGTTAATTAGTAACAGATCACCCTCTTAACGGTCGAGTGGATCCGTATTTTAAAATAATAAACATGTTATGTTTTCTTTCCCCACGCACCTGCCAACCACATATGCTACACGTGGGTTCCAACTACCAAATTTGTAGGATTATGCCATTTTTGTCACTATACTGGGCTTTATATATAATGCCAGAGTGGTTTTGGAAAAGTATGAAATAAACAAGTTTTGCTAATTGTATTTCATATTCATTTTCAAGTTCTTTGTCTTTTTGAAGTCCCAGAATATGTTATCGATTCTTTTATCCAGTTCTATGATAAGTCATTGCGCCGTTTTCTTGCAGGTTAACCTCATTCCTAGGATTTAAGGGTTGGTAGGTTAGGTTATTTTAAATAGATGGTTAGGTAAGGTAAGGTAGGTTGTTAGGTTAGCTATTGTTCTCGATAATGTATAATGACAGGTCATTCTATAAATTTCCTACGAAAAGTATGAAATACTACAGCAAAACTAATTTATTTCATACTTTGCTAAAAACCATTTAGAAATTATATAGAAAACCTAGGCATTTTATAGAACGCCTGGTTTACACACATTGCCGTTAACATATAAATGTATATACATATACACATACATACATACATATATATGTGTATATACATATACACATACATACATATATATCAATAGATCAAACAGTATGTAAGTTTAAGGAAAGAGTAAGCATATTAATTTTTTTAACATAGTGTAGCCCACATTAAAAAAATATACACGACATCTTATATAGCCGACATATTTTAACAGAATGAATATTTTGAAATATTTAATAAAACACAAATGTTTTAGTACAATTATCTTTTATTTTTTTACTGGCGTAAACATTTTACTATCTGTGTGAATTTATTAATAGTTTAATAATTTTATTTAGTTTCGACTTTTGAAATAAGGTGGAATGAATAAAGCTAGCTTAAGACAAAGATAGGAGGCGTACTTTTGTTAAGTGCGGCAATGAACTTTCGAGTTCCTAATATCAGAAAGTAAGTAATTAACAACTTTTAGTATCGGGCAAGTCTATGGCGTCTACGAGTTAAGTGAAATATTTGTGAAAATGTCTTCCTTTCGGCTATTGCCTTGCCTTGCCTTGCCTTGCGAATAAACATGCACTAATTAGTTGGGTTTAAAAAAAATAAAGGATCGGAAAAAGAGACTACATGCAGCAATGAACGAGAGGGGCTTAAGGTGGGATGGAAGAGGATGCGAGAAAAAGCGAGCATTTGTGCAGTTTTTATGGCCAAAATAAATCAAATATTGATCCAGTAGAAACATAAAGAGTTTAATTTTATTCACATGTTGATATCAACAGTTCCTGAATATCTGTCATGAGCATGATGGCATTATCTAACAAACTTTTTAAATAAAGAGAAAAAGTTGTCATTAAATTAGAGAACATCCTTGACAGATATTCAAGAAATTTTGTCACCGTGTGAATAAAATTAAAATCTATGTTTGTACTGGAGCAACATTTTATTTATTTTGACCATAAAAATTGCAAAAATGCTGGCTTTTTCTCGCATCCTCTTCCATCCCACCTTAAGGTGGGGTGCTAGTGAGCGCCAGTTTAGTGCATTAATTTTGCAGTTTTTATAGCATAAAATTTTTTTGGCAAAAATAGATAAAATATTTCTTCTATAGAAACATAGAGTTTAGCTTTCTGCACATGCTAATCTCAAGTGTTCTTGAATATCTCTCATGAGCATAGCGGCATTTGGTGACAAACTTTTTAAATGCAGAGAAAAAGTTGTCACTGAATTCCAGGACACCCTTGACAGATATTAAAAAACTTTTGAGATTAGTATGTGCGGAAAACTAAACTCTATGTTTCTATAGAAGAAATATTTTATTTATTTTGGCCAAATAAATGTTTATGCTATGAAAACTTCGAAAATACTGCCCTAAACTCACGCTCACTAGCACCCAATCTTAAGGCGTTGCACTCGCATTTAATTAGTCACCATTGGTGGTTAGGTCTAGGTTCAAATATCAGCATCATAGGTGACGCATTTACCTATCAAATTCACTCTCCTTATCCTGTGTAGCTAGATTTGTGTAGAGTGCGGAGAGCCCGAACTGGAGCAAGGAAGCTTTCAACAAGAAGAGGTTATTGCAGACCAACAAATTGAGTTTGGAATTGATAAAGCAACCGATTAAATGCTACATTTGGAGACTCGCGCTGTTTGGAGCAGAAACTTGGACTCTTAAGAAGATTTAAAATAAATACTCGGAGAGCTTTGAAATGTGGTGCTAACAAAATAAAATGACTTGTCATGAGACAGAACACCTAATAATAATGATAATAACAATTTTTGGGGCTTTTTTTTAGTTGTTTAAACATCAGTAGAGTAGTGCGGATATCAATAAATATAAATTATGAATTGGTATCTGAAATATTCCTACCGACAGCAAATCGATTTATCGGTGAAAGAATAAAAGTACGCAATATATTAAGTTTTGAAACATAAAATGGTGACATCCACCGTTTGTCTGTGTATATTTAATTTTAACGAAAGAAAGGAAATGCCCATATTTCCCATCTCCATCCAAATAGTTGCTATACATTTTGTTTCACCGATATCGTATTCAACTATCGACAGCCCATTCTAGGTTTTTAAAAAGAATCCTATTATATATTTATGCCTATATGTATTTATTAGCACCGCGTCTTACTATCTGTTCGGGTTATACGCTTATGTTCAATAACGCTAATGGTTTTAGGGATTGGGAAGATTATATTTAAAGGCAGTGTACCCACATTTGCGTGGAGAGAGTGGGAAACAATTTTGGAAAAAAACCGCCCTCAGTACACCTGACTGAGATTCTAACCTCTATCTCCCCGTCATCGGCAGTCTAGTCTACTGCAAGAGTAGCGCGTTGGACCATGCAGCGGGTTATTACATTTTTTTAACTAAGAATAATGTCAGCAATTATTGCTCTGACAAATGAGCTCTTACAATCGGTTTTTGCACAGTTTGGGTTCTCAATATCGGTCAGGGATTTGTCGACCACAGAGAACACGACAAGTAGCAATTAAACACCGCCACCGCGCGGCGTGTCGGACGAAACATGAGCACGACAGGTGCCACCCAAGACACGACGTCCCAACTTACTATAATTAATCATACTGATTAATTATGCGACGTAAACAAGAGTCTTCAGAACTAGCTTTCGTCATGTTTACAAGGCGGGCTAAACTTTATGTTTAAAATTATTTAAAAGAGGTTTTTCCTAAACCTTAATAATATAAGCAATCGTTTGTATGGAAAATATATGTTTACTCCGTTTACAGTGAAAATGGGAAACACCATAGGGACACCCCGTTTACGGTGAAAACTTATAGTCTTCCCTTTACAGGCTCTACTATGGTCCTATATTATAATCTGCGCCATGGTGAGAACAAGCAAGGTAAGCTTGTTACCTTTCAGAGTAAACAAAGTGTTCGTTGGGATTACTGTATATACAATTAATAATGTTTGTTACAGAATTTAGCGTTTTATTTTGAACATCGACACAGTAAAATAAAATAAAATTATGTCCATCCTTAACGTCACGTTGTGAGCGAGCTATACCGACCAATCGGCCGCCACCGCCATTAGTGATGATTAGTGCCAACATTTGCGAATAGAGGGTGTCATGTGGTCGGCACAATGATATCTACAGACGTTAATATCAGTTTTCTAAACCGAATTTTCTACTTATTTATTTAAGTAGCTCCTCATTTGTCCTAACGAGGCCGAGTTTGAAACCGTTCTAGACAACACTGCTTCACAGATAGATTTTAGAAGCGCCGGGGATTAACCCGAGACCTCTGGATACGTAGCCAGGAGCTCAAATCAATAGATCACGGAGGCGGGCTATCCATCCATAACTCCATTTAATATTTTATTTGGAATTTTAGATTTTATAAAACACTTCCGAATGAGAAAATTGAAAGGAGGGAAAAAAACACTCAAAATAAAAGGGCAGTCAAAATTGTAAGATATTACTGAAAACGGAGGAAATAAAAAAAAACTCAAAAGTAAGAATATCTTTCTTATCGGGTCTGTGACTTGAAAATTAAACTTCCTAATAATGTTACATAGTTAAAATAATAATTTATAGTAAGTAGTATACTGATTTTTCAAGGTGTATTAAATATAATGAAAGTCTGTATTCTTTCTCAGAATCTTTTCACTCTATCAAGCTCAGGGTTCCAGGTTCAATTCCCGGACACAGCTACCCTTCCAATAATGATGTCAGGGAGAGGGGGGTGTCTGTGAGTTGTGTGTCCTAGATTTGTGTTAGTTTGAAAGTCGTGTGCTTATTTAATCAGTTGATTCAGAAAGGGCACGTCAAATTCTTGAAATGTTACAGAAATTTTAGTGTTTTCTCTGTGGTGATAATATTAAATAAAAACACTTTAGGGGTGCAAAAAAAAAAATTAATCTTAAAACACGCATATACGCGGCCGGTTCATCCTAGATACACCTCAGTTTTAGTTTCTGTGGTGCTGACTGACAGCTCACAGCTGACTTCTGACAGTCAACAGTTAGGTATATACCTACATTTTGACTGTCAAAAGTGACAACTGCTAAAGACATGTTTTTTGCAGATCATATGGTTCGACGTAGGGATACATAATTTGGTCTGGTAGCTTTTCAAAGCCGTCAGAAGTCAGCTGTGAGCTGTCAGTCAGCACCACAGAAGCTAAAACTGAGGTGTACGTTTGGCAATCATAACCGAAGAACAACATCGATTCGAAGATTTTTTTTTTTCCATCAAAGCTAAAAACAGGTTTTTAAGAGATGACGTAATAAATAAAGATAAATTAATGAGTTATAATTTTGATCGAAATGATTTGTAAGATTCAAAGACCGACACATAATAATAAAAACCTATATCGTGTATAGATAGATGTCCTCCCAACGAAAAATAGCGACTGTCCAAATGAAAAATGCACTGAAAAGAAGAAAAAAAAAGTCTTTGGATATGACACTGAATTCGGAGGGGAGAAAATGGGCCACAAATAAGTAAGATAATCGAGATTAGCTTTGATTAGCTTTGATTAATCTGATAGAAACTTAAAAGTCGTTAATAGTTTATCGAACCTTATTCTTGAAAGTACCGGTATTTTTTATTAGCATAAGCGGCTAATTAATATACCTGAATTGTTAGATAAGACACCACCATTTATAAAAGCAAATAAGAAAATGAGAATATTATGGTGAGAGATCTCGATTACTTATTTATTTTTCAAACACTATTTATATATTAAAAATAGTAATTGATAACGTCCAATGGCGACTAGTGAATTAAACTCTAAGATAAATTTTCAAAATGAGGATGAATTTGAAGGAAATTCATCACCATTCAACTAGATATATTATGAAAGACTACAACGTGTACAAAAATAATACCTCAGTACACTCGCTGAGATTCAAACCCATACCGACAAAGGCGGGGAGGTCGGGGTTCAGATCCCGGCCGGATTTATTGAGTTAATTTTTATCAAATGGTATGTCATTCTTCCAATGAACAACTACGGGCACACTTCCTCTAAATTGAGTCCTACTAATTCCAACTCCATGAGTAAAAAAATGGGGATCATCAGGTTGGGTAGTAAGATGCGGAGAGTGAAAAGAAATCACAAGATCATCTGTGGTATAACCAATACTGTATTTAAAATAACAAAACAATATTCTATTTCGATGTATATAACATGATATGAAGCATGTCGATCTACACAAATCATCCCACGGTTTCCTCCAGGGACTGATATATCTTGATAGGCTAACCATGCGTCCCGTTTTCATACTATGTCCCGGACATTCCGTTTTTTTTATATAACAACTTTAAAATAAATGCAGCCCCACTCTCACCCCTCCCTAAATCAAACTCAAAAGTATTTTTTGGGTTTTTTTCTGCGAAAAATTATTGTATATTTAATATTTTTTATGTCATACTATTTGTGAAGATCCCACAACCCCTCATTTTGTCTCAAGGAATGGTCAGCCTACATTTTGACGAAGAGGACCTTGGCCCCTTAAGACATTTACCGCCACGCCGTTAAGTTGCGTGGGTTGCCTACCCCCCAGCTGAGCCCGTCGCTCGTGTATACAGTTCAGTGTTACTACGCCTGACAGTTTGGCACTGGTCTGTGAAAACTATCATTTACTAACATTTGTAAATGTGGGTGCAACACACCTTTCTAGATGACATGAAACATATGTGTGATACTTATGCATCCCTGCTGGCTATACTTAGCTATTTTCCCCTTAAATTGTTGATTAATGTAGTTTATATTAAAAAAAAATCTGTTCCTTCAATAATCTTGTCCCCCTTTAGTAAAAGCAAAAAGTGTATTATCGATGGTTTATAAAAATATTGACTATATTATTAATTTTCTCTACCCCATCTTATATGTTATCCACTTCTTTTAAAGTTTTGATTTCCACTTGTACTTATTACATTTTATTTAAGAGAGAAAAGCGTTCATTCAACATTCGATTAAATGATGCTGACATGATCAGATAGGGACTACCAAATTAAATTGCCCTCGGCTCATAGATTCAGTAAATACAAAGGATATTTTGAGAAAAATGAAACCAGGTTATATCAAACTATCGAAAACTCAAATCACATGAGAAAACCGTAATAAAAAAGAAAGGAAAATACATGCTTAACGTGTATAACGTAATTTTTGTATATTTTAAAATCATATAATACGAAAATAGTTTCGCCAATATCAATATATGTACGTATTATTTTAATAAAAAACAATACCACTAAGTGTTTTTTATTTGTTTATTTTTACTTTTGTTTTATCGCGTAACCACCACGCATCGCTTATCCCTTTCAAATCCATTCTCGAATCTACATTTAGTCGACATCTTAACATCCAGAAAGTTTTCCTACAAGGATTGTCTGGTTTTCCACTTAATTTCCTTTCCTTTTGAGTTATAGTTTTTACTCAGATTGTTTGTTTGTAAGAGGACAAAGATAGACCCGGCGCTTTTCTACCGCGACTAAACGGAATTTCGAATTATCAAGGCTCATAAAAATCAAGCTAAACATTATTTAACGTTTGCTTGAGCTTTTATTTATTTGAAGTATTTAAAATGCACTTTCTGAACCGAGTGATTATATCAAACCATGACTAATAAACTAACTTTAATTTATAACACACATAACACCCAGCGCCCAGCCATTAATTCCTCACTTTGAAATGGGAAACCCACATTTCACCAAATATAAATTTTTCGCCCATGTAAGGAAATCGAACCCAGGACTTTTAGCTCAGTATGCATACACGCTATCTATTGAGCTAAGGGGTCGAATTGCTTGAGGTAATACATATGAAGAATCCGCCTCAATGGTCGCATGGTCTAAAGTGTTACTCTAGTGATTACACTGGACAGGGAGATCAAAGCTCGAATCCCGGTCGGGTGTACAGAACTTAAATTTTATTAAATGGTTTCCAACTCACCTTTTAAGCAAATGCATGTACATTTAATATAAATTTTACATTCCACATCCCTAAGCCATTAGTATAAAATTAGCGTATAGCCCGAAAGGGTATTAATTCGTATAGCACACAAAATATAGGTTTGGATTTGTTTTTTGTCACTTACCTAGACTGCAATGTCGTCTGATCCGAGACATCACTCTCGAGGACAATCCAAACTAAGTACAGTCGCATGAAAACACCAGTAAAACTTTAGAAACAAGGGAACATATTGAACGCCAGAGAGCGCGGAAAGTGTTCGATCACACATATGAACTACATTTACACGTCCTTATGATCGCCGACACATGGTAAGTTTTTCTTCTGGCTGTGGTTTATCTCTATCCATCCGGGAAACGGCGGTTTTATCTTCAAAATAACGATGAAAATGATCGTATAGTGCCAAGAAAGAATTCGCAGAACAGGACAATGGATTGTTTTTTAAACACTTGTTGCGCATTTGTATAGAATTTGAACATTGTATTTATTTATTTATTTAGCACCGCGTCTTACTACCCGTTCGGGTTATACGCTTAAGTACTAATTACACTAATGGATTAGGAACTGGGAAGGTTGAATTTAAAGGAAGTGAACCCGCATTTGCGTGGAGGGAGAGTGGAAAACAATTTAGGAAAAACCACCCCCAGTTCACCCGACCGAGATACGAACCTCGATCTCCCCGTCCTCAGTTGTCTGACTCAACACGACTGGCGCGTTAGCCAACTACGCCACCGAGGCGGATTTGAACATTGTAATTTGCGCGTTTGTGTCAATGGGATTTGAATGTGATTTTTTAAACAAAGTTTTAGTAGTTATTTTTTGTGTGTTGGGAAATTAATTTTGATTAAAAAAGTTTTACCCACTTCGGTGGCCGCATGGTTTAGGGCGTAACTATCGCAATGGACCAGATTGCCGATGACGGGGAGATCGTGGTTCGATCCCAGTCGGGTGTATTGAGGGGTGTTTTTCCAAAATGGTTTTTCACTCTGCCTCCACACAAATGTGGGTACACTTCCTTTAAATATAACCTTCATAGTCCCTTAAAACCACTAGCGTAAAAAGAACATAAGCGTATAGCCCGTACGGGTAGTAAGACGCGGTGTTATGTAAAAAAAAGCTTTTGTTCAAAAATTAGCATTGTTGGGGACACTCCTTAACATTTTCATTGTTATAAAAGTAGCTTTTACGTATATTTTATTGCGTTTTACTAAGAATTTACTAACAAATCCTTAAACTTCAATAAATATGGAGATATTTTTTATATAGCAATGAAAGTCTCCAACTATATTTATTTTAGCTAAAAGTTTGTTTTTCAAGAGAATACAAAGGTTTTCTAAAAAATAAAGTCAAAAATAAATGTATAGTTTATATTTTAAAGAGTTTATTCAGGTAATTACTCTGATGGGGTGGGTATGAGGAAGCATTATTTAGAGGTAATATACCCGCATTTGCGTTTAAGGCGATTGGGGAATCATATTGGAAAAATCACCCTCAATAGAACCGACTGGGATTCGAACCCCGATCCACCCGTCATAAGCAGGCCAGTCTAACACGAGAGTGACGCCTTAGACCGTTCGGTCACTTAAGCGGATAGTTAAGAATAATTCAGAGTAGCTCGTAGAGAATTAAGCGAGTTGGCTTGCATAAGAAGGTCCCTCCATCACTCTCGCAATATACGTGGTTACCAGTGACTAGGATACCAGGATTCGAACCCCGGTAGGATGTATTTAGGGTGGTTTTCCCTAAATGGTTTCCTACTATTCCTCCGCGTCAATGGGTTGGAAGCAAACGCGAGTTAAGGAGTACATTTGTACACTTTTTATAGCAGAAAACAATTTTGGACAAAATAAATAGAATATTTCTTCAATAGATAGGTACGTTTAGTTTAATTTTCTTCACAGAGTAATCTGAACAGCTATAGAATATTTACTATAGGTATCATCTATCTATCTACTTAAAAAGTTTATGTTCAAACGTCAATATTATCACGACAAATAAAGCTGTTGAGATCACTACGTATTGAAAATGAAACCAAACGTGTCTACTGAAGCAATATTTTATTTATTTTGTTCAAAATCTTTTTTGATATAAAAACTGTAAAAATAACGACTGAACACCTTCCACCCTACCCTTAAACTACTTAGGAAATTAAAAAAAAAAACCACACCATTCTAGTGTGCTTGGTTGGCCCTTGCATCCCGTTTCAGTTAGTTGCGCCATTCAACCACTCAACTGTCCTCCTGTCTGTTTACACCCGCACATCCCCCCCAACCACCCTAGCCTGGAACTAATTGTCACCAGTGCGAGAGTCACTCGAGATGACCTCCTCAAAGGGTTAGGTCCAAGCCGTGACGTCATGGGGCAGCCTCCCACAGGCCGGAGAAGAGATGTAACACAATATTCTCTCACCGGAAGTGGCTTCTTAAGGGCGACAGAGAGGGTGAGCGGGCTTTAATTGGCGGGGTAACCAAGAACAAACACTGGGAGGAGGGTGTCTAATGAGCCGAGACAAGGAGCTATTATCATAGACGTATACAAGAACCACCTACATAAGCAGGCTGAGACAGGGTAGGCTGTGATATGTCTCCAACCAGTGGCGCACTCAGAGGACGGCATGCAGGGTATCCCTCACCTCTTTTAAAACAGCAAATAGATTTAGAAAAAAAAACGTAAACCATATTAAGTAGAACTGAAATATAAGCTTAGGGTTGTGGAGTCCTAAGCAATTTCAGGGGGAATCTGTAAAAATGAACCAACTCCGGCTTCAAAATAAAAACTTATAATAATATAACTATATTCTTCTTCTTAAGTCAAAAACTCAAAGGTTGTTTTGATTTGCTGAGCTGGGCATGCACTCAGCCCTTTGGCTGATTAGTGCTGCCTGCGCCATCTGGTAGAATTTGTTATTACTAATTTAATATACTTCAGTCATTTATGAAGGAATCGGAGTTGGAGTCTTGGCGTACCCACAGCCCTGTAAAACAATGAATGTATCGAATGTATATGTTAACGGCAATGTGTGTAAACCAGGCATTCTATAAAATGCCTAGGCTTTCTATATAATTGCTAAGTGGTTTTAGAAAGTATGAAATAAATTAGTTTTGCTGTTGTATTTCATACTTTTCGTAGGAAATGTATATAATAACCAGTCATTTATATATTACCGAGAACAATAGCTAACCTAGCCTAACCTAACCTTACCTAGCTACCCTATTATAAAATAACCTAGCCTGACCAACTTAAATCCTAGGAATGAGGTGAACCTGCAAGAAAACGGCGCAAGACTTACATAGAACTGGATAAAAGAATCGATAACATATTCCGGGACTTCAAAAGACAAATAACTTGAAAAGGAATATGAAATACATTAGCAAAACTTGTTTATTTCATACTATGCCAAAACCACTCTGGCATTATAGAAAGCCTAGGCATTTTATATAACGCCTGGATTCCACACATTGCCGGTGACTATAGACTACATTTTAAGGCATAAGGACAAACATTATGACATGATACACACATTGAAAGGCCTCCGAAATTACAAAATGGAAAACAGGACAGAAGTAATTTGTCAACAGCGACAGCTACAGAACACACGGCTTGTTGAACGAATAAACACTATGGAGATTGAATAATGGTTTGATCTGACAGATCGAGTTCTTCCTGAAGCGCTTCTACTACTATAAATATCTAGCAGGCCTATTAGTCTATTATGGGTTTGAAAACTGTTAATTGACACTTGAGTCTATATTATACAAATTATAAGTGAATTGATGGTTTAATACCAGAACCTCTATTCTCTTGTTTAACAAACCTTTGGTCTTAAAGTGTTGTTTGGGAATTTCTTTAATATATTAATCACTATATAAAAAAATTACACTTTTTTAATGAATTATTAGTAGAAACCCACTTAACTTCAATACTTACATTACAGCTGTTTTATAACAGTGAACATGTTTAAGAAAGTTATCCAACAATGTTTAGTTATGAACACAAATTTTCTAAATTATTATGAAAGTACAAATAGTTTTACAACGAAAAATAAAATGTCGAAACAAATTCAAGATTCACTTGAAACATTCTTAAACAAAAATATAAAAGTATATTCCGTGCAAAAATAAACCTTTTTGCGTTTTACACACCAAGCACTTTACCCAAACTTTCTAAATATATAGCCAGTATTTCGTGAAAAACAAAACACGAAAAAGTGGCGCAATAGTATTATTATATTATCGCTGTTGTTGCGATAGCAAAAGAACCCGTCTCACCCATCCGGATAACACGTAACTTAGGTAAAGTCTGTTCAGCGTAGGAATTGTTTTCTAAAAGACCTTTTCCACTACCAGAAATATATTATATAATAGGATATTAGCAGGAAAAAAGACTTTTCAGAGACTAATTTCTACCGTGAATGGTGTATAGGTAATACAATTCGAGCCAGACGTTACATCGTGGTACTTTTTTCCGCAGTCTATGCTAGAAAACAGCTATTCGATGAGATTACTAGTTCAAGCTACATCTTGTATTTAGTATCCCGATGAATCGACTGGGATTTATGAATCGACTAAAATAAACTAACTACAATTTCAAAGCCAGTTGACAAAAGGATTGCTATCGTTATACTTGGATTGGACACCACCAGAGTTTGGATCATTTAAATCCTCCTTAACCATTTTACTATATGTCTATGGATATCAAAGTGCCATGCCCTTATCATACGTCTATGGCTATTGAAGTGGCGTGCCTGTCTTGGACGTGTCAGACGAATGCCAGCGACATAAACCAACATATTGAATTGTAGTCGCGTCATGCACTTGATGCATCCATTGAGATTAGGGGAAGTAAAAACTCCAATTACTATAATTAGGTGTCAGAGCTATTTCCATATTTTAAATAAACAACACGAGATTCGTTTTTATTATTTATTGCTGTGGGCGTTGCTTTCATTATACACACTCCATTAAAATAATATTGCTTGTTTTTTATCTTGTCAATTAAATAGTCCAGCATAGAGTTGTAATTCAATTAAACGTTTGAACCATATGACGTTATAAATTATGTGCTGTTACTTAACTTATATTACACAACTTTAGGTTATAAACCATTTGATAAAATAAAATAAAGGAATTAAGGTCGAATTAACACTTTCATCTTTAGTTCATATGAGGGAAAATTAAATTGGCCTACACTGCAATGCAATTTATTTGCGTTCATGTTTACATAGCCCCACCAAGATATTTAGATAGTTCATGGATACACTTTTTAATCCAATTTAAACTTTTTTTTATTTTAAAAATCTTGATAAAATATATCTATAAAAGTAAAATTTCGATAGGAAGAACAGTATTTAACAGTTACTAAAACATTTTAATATAGTCATACGTTAAAGTAATGTTATCTGCAACAGAGGTGTGGTGGTAAATTTATAAGTGCCAGAACGCAAGGCTGTATTTGGGGAGCCTAGGACCCCAACCATCGTAGGCGAAAAAAATTTCCCAAATATAAATGCCTCTAGAAGCTATTTGGAGCATTTTTTTAATGGTCACTATGGCAGAAACCTACTTAACACATTTTCTCTGAAATTCCAAAAATTCGCGTAGAGCACAATAAATTTCAACAGAATTATAATTCATAGTATGAAAAAGTTTTAACATAATATTGATACAAAATCAATTAGTTAACCTAGAATTGCTTGGTATTAAACTTTACAAAAAATAAATTATTTTAAATATTTTTCCATGAAAAGCAGAGCCGGAAATGCGTCCCGCTCCACTACACCCTTGATCGGCAACTGTCGCTTTCGATAAATATTATTAATAGCTTTAAAATAATATTCATAATATAGTAAAATGCTATCAATGTTGACAGCAATTTTTTCAATATATATTGGTATTTTCTAATCTAAATTGTTCTTCCAATAAAAATAATTGGATGCTTAGTGAGGTTTGTAAAACGCAAATCCATCTAGCGGGAAAAAGATCAACTAAATCTGCACACAGCGTTAGTAGCGCTCTGTAGGAGCAACATTACAAACTAATTGAGCACAATACGGCAGTACCGGCGGCTCAGCTGGTACAAAACGAACAGCTTCTGCATAAAATAGTTGGTAGCATTACCTTAAACCAGATTTCCTGCTTTGAATTTATAATAATAAGTTACACACTTTATAAGTACATTTTATGATTTATTCCTGGCCTAATAATATTAATCAACGCTTGCCAATTTGCTTTCACAAAGCTTTTGCTTTTACTTAAAAATATAGTAATACTTTGAACTATGACTATTCAGGGTTAGCGGTATGCACCAGTGAACTAAATTTGGATTGTTGTAGCAATGCTTCTTCCAATTAGGTAGGTTAAGTAGTTCTAGAATACTCAACCCATTTATTGTTATATATAATATGGTATTTTTTCCCCGAACAATTAGAACGCCAAGTTTTGATAAAGATGAAAAAGAACTGTATTAATATTATAAAACACATTTATTTTTTATATATAAATTAAAATCAATGTCATACAATTTAAATACATGCACCTATACCTATACCTATAGATGGCACAATTTAAATACATGCACCTATACCTATAGATGGCACAATTTAAATACATGCACCTATACCTATAGATGACACAATTTAAATACATGCACCTATACCTATAGGTGGCACAATTTAAATACATGCACCTATACCTATAGATGGCACAATTTAAATACATGCACCTATACCTATAGATGGCACAATTTAAATACATGCACCTATACCTATAGATGACACAATTTAAATACATGCACCTATACCTATAGGTGGCACAATTTAAATACATGCACCTATACCTATAGATGGCACAATTTAAATACATGCACCTATACCTATAGATGGCACAATTTAAATACATGCACCTATACCTATAGATGGCACAATTTAAATACATGCACCTATACCTATAGATGACACAATTTAAATACATGCACCTATACCTATAGGTGGCACAATTTAAATACATGCACCTATACCTATAGATGGCACAATTTAAATACATGCACCTATACCTATAGATGGCACAATTTAAATACATGCACCTATACCTATAGATGACACAATTTAAATACATGCACCTATACCTATAGATGACACAATTTAAATACATGCAACTATACTTATAGATGGCACTTTAAAAATAGCATGCAATAAACTGTTGTAATTATTTCAAACTACACCATGATTTTGGTAGGAAGCGCGTTCTGGAAAGCCTTATTTCGTAACAGAATACAACTGAATATTGTTATTTTTGGTAGGCTAAAAGGCCTTCCAGAACGTGCTTCCTACAAAAATCAGGGTATGGTAGAGAGTAATTTTTAAATATTGTTGAAAAATGCCACCTGGACACAGGTATCAAACCTAAGACTTTTTTACACGCTATTAACGGCTCACGAGAACTTTAATTGTGAGTAAAAAATGATGTTTCTTTCACTCCCGAAAAAACACACCAGACAGAATACTTCTCCCTCTCCCTTTTCAACTAAACACCTCAACACCCGAAAGAACACCCTTCTAAGGTAGGATCACGACTCCGAACCTGAGATCTGTAAATCAAAAGCCTCTGTGCTGTAACTCACCTAAAGACGACACGGCGGACATCATCCCCTCCTCTCTGAGGGACGCCGTCTCAGAGGGCTCTCCCTCCATCTCGTCTTCCATCCCTTCCTCCTCCTCCTCCATCAGAGGTGGAGGGGGGCTCAACTCATAGCCCCATCGCTGACGGAACGCCTTGGCACCGCCATCCAGACGCACGCGGGGCAGGTCCACGAATAGAGAGTCGCCGATCTGAAGAGAGACACCGGTCAGGGTTAGTGTCGGTTAGTGAGACAGTTTGTTGCACCCACACCCGCACTTATGTGCACTGATCGTGCTTTTAGTCTCGAGGTTGAATTTTAACAACCGAGTCATCACAACTACTGTGCAATAATCATCATATTCATGTAGATTTAAACATGTTAATTGATAGCGTCTCATTATCAAATAGGATGACACACACACACACACACACACACATATATAAAATATATATATATATATATATATATATAATAGTAGAGAGAGAGAGAGAGAGAGAGAGACCTTGAGGTGAGAATAATAAGGTGTCATTATAAACACACACATAT
Source organism: Timema podura (assembly GCA_033556935.1). Taxonomy (NCBI): domain Eukaryota; kingdom Metazoa; phylum Arthropoda; class Insecta; order Phasmatodea; family Timematidae; genus Timema; species Timema podura. The sequence goes on along the minus strand of JAVRXN010000002.1, from coordinate 27,736,526 downwards.
ATATATATATAATATACAATCATTATCTAACTGATGATTGATATTTGTAAAAAAAACTTTTCTAAAATAAATAAATTTAAGAGTGGCTTACTTCAAATAAATTATAGAAAATTTGAAATTGTTCGAAATTGGCCTTGAATATTGAGTTCAAAATTGATATTTGGTGACATTTTTTCAAGAAAAATAAGAATACTTTTTTATTTTTACAAATCAAAATCATTTTATGGTAATTTAAATAACAATTTATTTTGAATTTTTTTAAATTTGTTAAAAATAAATTAACGATATGATTTAAAATGTATATGTTATAAAGAGCGTTTTCTGTGACTAACATAATTATGTGTTTGTTTTTATGAGAAAACTTACTTAAGGTTAGTTTATTGAAAACCTATTTTTGGAAAAAAAAAAGCTATCATACACAATATGAGAAATTAAAGTGTGTGTGATTGTGTGTTAAGATTTATTTTTCACTTTATTATTATTATTTAGCACCGCGTCTTACTACCCGTTCGGGTTATACGCTAAAGTACTAGTTACACTAATGGATTAGGAATTGGGAAGGTTGAATTTAGAGGAAGTGAACCCGCATTTGCGTGGAGGGAGAGTGGAAAACCATTTAGGAAAAACCACCCCCAGTTCACCCGACCGAGATTCGAACCTCGATCTCCCCGTCCTCGGCAGTCGAGCTCAACACGACTAGCGCGTTAGCCAACTACGCCACCGAGGCGGGTTTTTTCACTCTAAAAGTTGCAATACATCAATTATTAAAGCCTATGATTTTTTTTAGAACGGCGGTAGTATTAAAACAAAAAAATATATATATGAGAGAAAATATTCCAGCTTTATGGCTCTACACATAATTAACAGCAGTGTATATCACAGTCGTAAAGTTTGTCTTCGCTTCCCCCCTCACAACAGCTTGTAAACTGTCCCCCCTCGGGCAATAAATCCAGAAAACTAACGCCTGGCGCGTATAAAAACATCCCCGCACGAGCGTGATGCGGGTCCCGTACCTCACATACGGCTCGAAATGGGACGGCGAGCCAACAAATGAGTTAGCTAAAGTCCAATTTTCAAGAGCAATATCTGACAGCTAGAAAAGTTACTCGATCTACTTTCACGTATTCATACATCAGTTCATGTGATCTTCAGTTGTCAGTTCAGTTGTTTGAAATAAAGTATCAATAAAAAGTAATACTAATATTACAGTAAAATTGACAGTAAACAAATAAGGTTGAATTTTCTCTGAGTTTCTTCATACCAGAATAATTCTACTATAGTATAGAAGTGAAACTGTACTCTTTCGTATAGGAAGGGTTTGGAATTTATTTTGCGAGATTGATTATTTCGTTAAACTTAAGACCGAATTATGTATAATTATGTATTTTATGAAAAAAAAATGTAAATATCAAACAAGTAAAATCTTACTAATTTAACGGCGTTGCCTACCTATGACGTCACAGCAAAACAAGATAGGATTTCACATGTTAATGTTTTTCCTTTTTATTCAGCGAGTTCTAAAGATAGAACATTGAAACAAAAACCATACATTCTGAAATAATTCTAAAAATAGTCCTACGTCATTTTAAAAATTGTCTACAACTTAGGCTATTTTATTAATTCGCGGAAAGACAACATAGTCACATTCCTGCTATAACATAGATTAAAAAAGTCCGTGAAATCATGTATCCATCTAGAATAGGAAACGAGAAAAATATAAAATATAAATGGAAGACAATGCTGTCCAGGGGTTAATAGTGGAGTGAGGCTCTCTACTTTGCAGCGCAAGAGGGGAAGTGTCCTTACATCTTCTGTATATTATTTCGTTTCTCTTACATTAATTTTCGTTCTTAGGTGAGGGCTCTGGAATTTTTTTGAAAACTTAGGGGGTGTGGGGGTGCTCAACTTGGGGAAATATTAAACCTTGGATGACCCTAGAAGCTGTTTGAAATGTTTAAGTGATTATTCTATACATGCTATACTTTCATCTTTTTTTTATCACCGAGTCTTACTACCTGTTCAAAATATAAGCAGGTATTTTTTATCAATGGTTTTCTTGGCCATAATGTGCAGTACAATAAGAACATGGTAGGAAGAAGGGCAATATGGGATATTTTAAATCAAATATTATTTAGTAATTACTGGCACGGAGATTAGAATTTGAAGATATTTTACAGTAGCCCAATCTCCCCTAAACCTCCCTTCCTTATTTTGTGTCAATGCCTGTGAGTGCTTTCATTAGGTAGTCAAGCCATCTCAAACTTTAAATATTGATTACGCTACTGATGTACACACTGAACATAAACTAAATGTTGTATGCCAAAAGCTCCCAAAGTTTTAGGTTAACCTACCAATCATAATATTAGTTGGCCTTACAAGAATATTTTTAAGTTTAAATATATGTTGTGTAATTATTTTTTCTATTCAGAAAACTATAAGACTATTTTAACAATATTTTAATAATAAATTATACAATGTTCTAATCACCATACCTAGTTAGAAAACATCCTATTTTGCTTTTGATTATGAATACAAGAAAGTAAATTCGGTAGTTTTCAAAACTGTAAGATAGGGTTCCGAGAGCTCTTTGGAAATGGGAGAGGGGGCTCAACTAATAGGTTAGCCCGAGGGTCCTTCCACGGCAACATTTTAAACCCTGGATAGCTTAGCTATATAAGATATTTAAAAGTGATTAATTTTTCATGGGTAGTACTTTTTTATGCTTTTCTCTCTCGTAATGTATAATAAGAACACGAAAAAGAGGATGGATTATAAAATACAATATTTTTTTACGGTTAACAATCATTAAAAGTTTTACTCTATTTTTATTATATTGGTAAATATATTCTCCAGTGTTCCTAGAACTCTATTTATATTGTATAAAGGGGGCCGGGGGTGGGTAATTCAATTTTAAAAAATAAGAGCTCGGATGCGCTTTCCCAGAAATGTTACTAGCCTGGTTATAACCTGGAAATTTTTAAATAAGAGTCCTTTAAAAGCTATTTGAAGTGGTCATCCTTTAGCAAGTTTTTGAAAATTGGATTCCTCTAGAGTCTAGACCCTATTTGTATATGATTTTTTGCCGAATTTATTTTTGAAAATTAAATTCATCTGAAAATATTTGGTGTGAGCTCCTACAGGCAATTTGAAAATTAGATTCCTCTAGAAGGTATTTGGAGTGGGCCTCTACTGGCAAATTTTTGGAAATTTTATTACATTAAAACCTATCTAGAGTCGTTCTAGCTTCAATTTTTGAAGTTATTTTCAGATATCTGGAGTTTGTTTTTAATCTTAATTAGAGTTGTATTATCTTCTTCCACACACACACAAACAAATAATTACTTCCTACATTAAATGTGTCACGGATCTTACTGCCAACCCAGGCTAGCGGCTATTTACACAATTTTAAAGATCTCTTAGTGTATATTGTAAAACAATTGAGAGGAAGACATTTTTATATAGCTATGTATTGGAAGAAAATCTATAAAACACAATAAGAAAGTTTGTTTGACAGATTTAGGGAAACTATACACATTTCCACCGTTGGCGTTATAAGCCAAATATCAGTGGTACGCAAAGCAACCCCTTCCCAGATTTATTGCTATCACATTTTGAATTGATCCAAAATTACTTGATCAGTTATTGGATTTTGGTCAAAATAAAAAGATTGGGAAACGGTAATATTCTGTAATCCGCACACCTTTTTATAGTTTTGTAGTAGTTTATTAACAATCTTGTATGTATACATAATGAAAGTGGATAATGTAAACATATAATTATGTTCTAAAACACTTTTGAATAAAAAGTAAAACAAATCATTATTATTTGTAGATTTGAGGCTAATATATTAAGACCTACATGATAATCAATTTCACATCCATTCTTCATTTAAAATTATTGAAGAGGAAAAAGAATGTCATATCAATTCTGCCAAATTCAACCATTCAGTTTTGCTAATTTTTGCCATATTTTATTGAAGTTATTAAAGTAATAACACCCATGCACACAATAGTGACAATTCTTACCCAGTACCATAAACCTGCATACCCTAAGAGCATAGAGATTGTCTCAGCGTGTTCTTCTCAACATAAGAGAAGTAGAGTACAGTTCACCTCTCTGGTTTGCAGATTATAGTATAAAGATTTGTAAAGTCTTTCAAAACAAACTCTTAGGAAATGTAACGGGAAGACGGGGCCCCACTTCTGACCCTTTTAAATTTAAAATTATGTAACATTATTTATAAATATTTAAGTATTACTTAAAATTATCACGCTGGTAGTGACAGATTTTATGATAGCTATTTTTATTTTTGTTGTTGGATTAAACGAATATACGTGAACAATATTGGGAAGGATTAATATAGTCCAAGCCTTCTAAATATAAACAGGGGGGATTGAAACCTCCCCAGCCCCTTTGTTCTGGAGTACCTGGGTAAATGCCAGAAACATTAACTTTCTGATAAGAGTGGCGAGTGAAATTTTTACCCTCCTGACACAGGTAGCCAAGCTAATCTGCGAAAGAGGGGAAGGGTCTTCATGGAGGGGGTAAGAACTGTCAGAAGAGGCCACAGATTTCATGCATGAGTGCGTCAAGTTAAGATGCAACCCGCTTCACAAAATAACTTCGAATTCACCAAGTAAGCAACGTCGTTAAGCACAATACAATTTTAAGATAGAAGATAAGTGGTGGGTCATGTGATCAAAGATTGTATGTGAAAAAACAAGGCTGATGAATTCAACCTCCCACCATTTTAATTTTAAAGTTTTTAAGTGTGAAATATTTCGAATGAAAACCTCTACTTTAATCACTTCTCAGGAATGTGTAATGACTCATTGTTTTTGTAATAATAATAATAATAATTATTATTATTATAAAGAACGCTTTGGCAAGTAATAAAATAAATGCCTGGGAGCGTATGAAACCTGTCATGCATTCATGCTATACGGGTCCCGTATCTCCATTGCTACGGGCGCTCCCCGTGGGAAGAAAACTGCACTGACCTATGATCTTCATTTGACAATACTGGCGTGACGTCACAAGTGGCTACTTAATAGTAAGTGATGTCATCACGTTAAGGAGTATAATTCGTTCATTAATAGTGGACGAACGAAACCGAGTGCAAGTGCATTTATTTTATTTGTAAAGAGATAGTCTGCCACTACCCGCTTCGGTGGTCGCATGATCTAGCGCGTCACTGTCGTGTTAAGGCTGAATGCTGGGGATGTGGATATCAGGGTTCGAGTCCCGGTTGAGTTTACTGAGGGTGTTTTTTTTTATAACTAAACTGTTTACCACTCTCCCTCAACGCAAATGCTGGTTTGTTTCCACTAAAATTCTTACCTTCCTCAGCCCCCTTCCATTAATGAACAGAACGGGTACTAATACGCGATGGCAAAGAAAATAAACCCAAAACAAATTGGTGGGCACGGAATAAATAAAAGACTCAACAAGTCTAGTTTACCATTGAGGGGGGCGTCAGATTCGAATCTAAACCAGATATAATAAAGTTTTTTTCATCCAAAAAATTGTTTCCAAATCTACCTTTTATGCATATTCGGATACGATACCTTTAAAACTATTATCTTACTCATTTTTAACTCATTAGTGCAATTCAAATATGGACGGGTAGTAAGTCGCGTGAATTTTAAAAATAAACAATAATAATACTTAGCACCGCATCTTACTACCCGTTCGGTCTATACACTTAAGTACTAATTACTCTTATGGATTAAGAATTGAGAAGGTTGAATATTGAGAAGGTTGAATATAGAGGAAGTGAACCCGCAGTTGCGTGAAGGGAGAGCGAAAACCCGTTTAGGAAAAACCACCCAAGTGAGATTCAAACCTCGATCTCCCCATCCTCAGTAGTCTAGCTTAACACGAAACTTGTGCGTTAGCTAACTACTACGCCACCGAGGTGGATTTTTCAAATAAAATAAAATAAAATAAAACAAAACATATATAGGCATTCAGTTAGTACGAGGTTGTAAATATTTCTAGTCGACATCTAACATCGAACCAGAGTCTCCTAAGAATGTAGTCTAACTACTAGTATATATATATATATATATATATATATATATTCAGTCAGTTGTTTACAATTTTTTTTAAGGTGCTAGCATTTTGAAAACGTCTAAAAAAAACTATGGGTATTTCTAAACCAAAGAGACGTATGTTTTCAAATGAAACGTAATAAACTTCTGATACGATGCACATGGATGTAAATACTGCTTCGTTTAAATTCGCACACGTGCAATTTAATATGCATTCCAATTGAATGCTACTGATATTACATCATCAATGATCAAATAAACCTTTTCCCCAAACAATGTAAAGTAATGTAAACACACATGTAAACATAAAAAACAACGCAACTACATGACGTGCACACAGGTAAGATCAAAACAAACATGATTATACATCACGCATGTAAATAAACAATGGCAAGAGTCGAGCTAAGCACACACTGACACAAATACTTGAACTTCCATACACAATGTAGAGTAATTAAAACTACATTACTAAGTGCAAAAGTACGTTTTCTACAGACAACAAAATACTTGGATTTAATAAATATGGCGAAATTGATTGCCATGGATGTACTTAAGATGTTTATGCCGGAAATAAAAAGTGATGTGTTCATGCAAATTATATTCTTTGAAATTTTAAAGTATGCCTTGGAAATGTTCAAACACTAACCAAGAATTTAATAACGACCTTTAAAAACATATCAATTACATTACTTAAAGTTATCTGTAAATTTCGGCTGACTAATTTAATTAGTATAACATTGCTTAAACAAATATAAAAATATTATTTACTTAGAAATTTCAAAAAACCCATAATCATCAGTTATTAGAGTCTATTATTTTGCAAATTATGGAATATTATTTTTTACAAGTAATAAAATAGATATTAAAAAAAATATTCTTCAAAATATGCCTAGACATATACCATGTTGTCTTGATATAGAATTACCCGTGTTGTCCAGGCTTGCAAAAAGGAATTTCCATTTTTCCAGACACTTAGACTTTAAAGAGTAATATAGAGTAATACAATTTCGTTTTTTGACAAAAAAAAACAACATTAGTAAGAAGTCATGTCATGTTTGTTTAGAATTAGATGATTTTACCTTGATGGAGAAATGTATAAAGATTTTATGCAAGCTATTTGTTTAGGATGGAGGCGTAGATAAAACATTTGTTTGAATGAGCGTGCTAACTTATTCATTTATGTTTTTCAACCATGCAAAAGCCTACTATTTAAAGCTTGCAGCTTAATTTAATGTCCCTAATTTATAGATTTATAGTTAATATTCTATTTTTTTTTGTGTGTGTGATATTACCTGTGTTTTCCCAGATATAAAAAACCCTGTTTTCCCGGTTCTCTAGATGTGTGACAACCGTGTTTATAGATAATAATATAATAATGTTGTTAAAGCGTGTTTATATCTTGTTAATTATTAAAATGAGGTTTAGAATAAACAAATATGTCATAAACATTCTAGCTCCAACTATAAGAACACACTTTTTATTTATAATTCACGCATTCAACATATTGACGAATTATTCTGGTTTAGTCATGAAACAAAATAAAAAAGGGTTGAAGGTCAAGGAAGTAAGCGTGTCTGTCTATTGAACTAATGGCCCCTGATTCCATTCCCGGCATGGCCGAAAAATTTATCATTGGTGAAATGTGAGTTTTACAGTGATAAATTGAAGGTCTGGGACTGGATGTTGTGTCTGTTCTAGGTTTAAGTTACTTTTTAAGTAGTTTATAGATAAAAATCTGTCGGTTCAGAAAGTGCACGTTAAATATCTTAAATAATAAGAATACATCCTCTTGTTGTTTCTTCTCCTCTCCAAGCTAATGCGGTTTCCTTTAAGTTAGTCTTCCAATACTTATCCTTTAGATAAATTGTCGTTAGTAAGCTTGGTGTTAAACGGACTAATTAGAAACAAAACAAAGAAAGACCGCCACAACCAGACCACAACTCACCACTTAATGCTAGAAAAAAAACCCTCAGTTGCACAATAATACATTTTCTGTCCTCGCTTGGAATAAAACTAGCGACTCTTCTAGCACTAATAATACAGCCTAGCATCTTAATTATTTGTGTGTAACTCCTATTTGTTCATAGCTCAGAATTATTATTTTTTAATTATTATTATTATTAGCACCGCGTCTTACTACCCGTTCGGGTTATACGCACTTACGCTAATGTGTAATGGTAGGGTGATTGTGAGATGAAATGGAGGACCTACAGTTTAACGTGGAATCCGAACCACGGTAGAGGCCTGGCATTCCTCACATTCACAAGTTGTGATTAATACACGTCTTGTCAGAGGTGAAGGAAGGGTTTGGCAATCAGATAAATCTGTGCCGGGACCGAGGATTGAACCCCGGACCCTCAGCACAGAAGTCTGACACCTTACCCCTAGACCACCAGGTCACCGCTATTTTTTTTTTAATCATTAGTACGTTTAGCAACAAGGTTATTAACGGATAAGGTGATTTAAAGGATTAGGGTAATATTATAATAAATGCATCACCATTACAGGGGGAAAAGTTGGGGAAATACAAACATTCAGATAAAACGTGTGGAGAGCCAACTACAATATACCCATCCGCGATTCGAACCTCAACCTTTTCCTCACAGGAAGATCCAGTATAAATTATTACGAGTCTGACGCCTTAGACCTCCCAACCACCAGTGCGAATCCCATAATAGTTCAGTTTAACGCTGACGTCACATTACGCGTAACGCAGAGACCGCTCAGTTTAAATGTGACGTCACACTCTATTCTTAACTCTGCGACTGCTCAATTTAACAGTGACGTCACATTATGTTTTACGCAGACTGCTCAGTTTGACAGTGAGGTCACATTATGTTTAACGCAGCGACTGCTTTGTTTAACAGTGACGTCACATTATGTTTAACGCAGCGACTGCTCTGTTTAACAGTGACGTCACATTATGTTTAATGCAGCGACTGCTCAGTTTAAAAGTGACGTCACACTACGCACAACACAGCAACAATCTGACTCCATCCAGACTCTGGACCGTCCTAGCCGAGAAGATGCTGGAAGATCTTAACACCCCGTCTTGTACCGTTATCTGCCGCGGGCCGTCCGAGTCGCGTGACCCAAAAATATAGTAACCGGCACACGATACACTTGCCTGTGCGCGTTTGGATACATTGTGGGATTAGTCCTTTCTTCGTGTGGCGGGTGTGATGAAACTTGCTCCAGCGAGAGCGTTTTCGAGGTCAACTGGAAGATCGGGTGTTCGATACGAATCAGGGCCTTTCTTATGGCCTATTTCAAGTTTGTTAAAACAGGCGTGTCAAATTATTTGACCATAATATGGACCACATTGAAAATTTAAAATACCGAGGGATTTCGAGGACTCAATATTTTCACCATCTTTAAGCAAAACAAGAGCCTAGTTTTTAAATAATGTTTATTACAAAGAGAAAATTAGGTTTATATGAAATTTTAAGATCCGCTTTCTATTTTTTCCAGAAATTTGAAACTATGAACTTAAGGAAGGGAAGTAAACTTTCTGTACACCAACCTCATTTGCTATATTTATCTACCCAAACAATCACCAATTTCAAAATGCCATAATATTAAATGGTATGTTTCTAAAGCGTTTATAAAAAAATAAATCGGGCAGTATTGTGTGTTGGTTCATTAAATTAATTACGGGTCACACATAATCATAAAGAGGGCCGTTAGTTTTATATGACTGTTCTAGAACATTTAAAAATGTGTGATAACGTTGATTTCTGAGATGTGAAACACACAAGGAATTTTTTTTAAACGGTTTAGTTTGATTTTTTTTAGTGTGCAAAGGAAGTGTTTTTTTTAGTGTGTATTTATTGGAGTTGAGTCGATCCAACCATTTTCATAGGTCCCCTACTCGATCAATCAGACTGTCAGTATGCATCAGTATTTACAACGAGACCATACTTAGTCAGTCTTCGTATCATTATTTTTATCAGTCTCAACTTCTGCAAGTAACGTGCAGCAACATGTATGATAAGAAGAAGGCGTCGTGCAGTCTATGTTTGCTACCGAGACTGAAGGAAATACTGATAAGTGCGCACATACGATGAGTCAGACTGTCAGTTAATTATTATTTTATTAATACTGGCAGTCTGACTGATCGTGTAGGGGCCCTATAAGGATCCAAATCTCAAATTCAAAATCAAAATCCAGGAAAAAAATTATGAACATAGATTAAAAAGAAAATAGAAACAGTAAGTTAGGTAATTCAACGTTAACATTATGTTATAACATTCATACGTTCAGTTAAGTAATACATTCATGTCCTGTGGTCTGGTTGTTAAGTTTGTCCTATGATTACGTTGGGGTTGTGCCACCAAAGAACAGAATTAGAGCTCTAAATAAAAATTTCAATCCAAAATGTAATTATTTTTGTTTTGATATTAAACCAGATATTTCCTTGAGTCCTCGAATATCCCTTGGTAATCGAGGGTTTGATTTGAGGACCCCATCCCGAGTGCACCTCAATTTTCAGTGGAAGAACATTTTAGAAAATGCATACACATTTTATGCGGCCAAAATTGATTACACTGTATCAGTGTTATTTTACAAGTATTGATAATATCTATGGAAAGTGACAGCTGTAGATCACATGACTTGACGTATGAATACGTGAAGTTAGATTTACTAACTTCTCCAGCTGTCAGATAAAACTTTTTCTATGGACATTTGGGTGTATTTATTAATTATTTTATGCTTTTTGGCTTCGCTCTTTTGGTATAAACAAGACGACTAAGATAAAATCGATTATTTTTCCTCAAATTGTACATACATATTATATAATATAAGATGTAAGCGATAATAATATCGAGGAGAGATATTTTTTAGTGCTTGTACTTATTACTTACATTAATATTTAGCGTGGACTTTCTGAACACACAGATTATATCAGCATACCACTCATAAAACTAGACACATTCCCAAGTATACCGCACGACAAACAAGTGATACAGTTTCAGTCATGCAACGAATCGAAATCGGAGCCCTTAACTCAGTATATTATGGCCGCGAGAGCGACTGTGCGAAGATATCAAATGTTATGTCATGAGATATAAGATTCTAGGTGTTAATCCCGTATTGGTTTTACAACCTCCCACCACGCATATGCGGATAAACTTTCTTTAAATTCTACTTTCTCATCTTTATCCTATTAGTGTAGATACGCGGGTATCCCCTACGGCTAGTTAGACGCGGACCACGAAATATGCTAGGTCTAATATACAGTGCCTGGATATACCTGACAGATTTTGAAACCACGTGAATGAGCTAGTGAGGATTGTGTAATATTTAGATAGGTGTACCAAAAAAAAAAAGAGTTAGTTGCGAGGGCAAAATATGCGAGTGACCTTAGGTGCAGCGATTATACCTTGTAACGGTTGCTAGGCAACACAGATTACAGTGTAACTAGACGAGATAACAATCCAACACCCTCCCACCTCGACAGCAAACAACTGGCCCGCTGAGTCATACCTGCTCTTAAGGTTGTTCGATACCCTTGAACATGTTTTCGTTTAGATATGGTTTCCTAAATGACGACTTCACTTAGTTAAACAAGAAAACCTTTATTTTATAGTAAACATATTTTGCTACCTTTGATATTTTTTTCAGAACTATAAAGTTGGTGATTTAAATTTTACTGAAGTTTTTATTCGAAACAGTTTATAATATATTGATCTTGTGCAACTTTTTTACTCCTAGAAGTTTACATTTTACACAGAGGGGGTCAATGGTTGTTAATTGTTATTCACTACTGCGTATCACTTATCTTAATCACTAGAGGTTAGGCCGGCTGACCTTTATGAAAGAGATAGTTCATAACTTGACTCAGCTAAAGTAAAAAGATAACAATTATAGTTTATCTGCCGCTGAAAGAACCTTTTCTTAGAGATAATATAACTACGTTTATACAGCTGACTTCTGACAGTCAACAGTTAGGTATATACCTAAATTTTTACTGTCAGAAGTGACAGCTGCTAAACACATGTTTTTTGCAGATCATATAGTTCGGCGTAGGGATACATAATTTGGTCTGGTAGCTTTTCAAAGCCGTCAGCTCTCAGCTGTGAGTTGTCAGTCAGAACCAAAGAAGCCATGGGGCTACTGTACCAGTGATTACGCGACCTAAGACGTCAGGGCCACAATAGACTGTATTTCCAGCGAAGGGGAGGTCGATGTTTTAAATCTCGACCGGATGCTCTGAAGATTGTGATTTTCCCACCCCTTCTTCAAACTAAAGCGGATTCATTAATTTCTAAACCACTCTCTTCACCTCTTCCACTTTGATGAAGTTTTTAATAATAAATGCTTTTAAATCTACTAATTAAAAACACAGGAGTACCTTTATCACGGAAATTTAATGTGGGATGTTGAGGAATGCTATTTAAGGTAAATATTTTTGCAATTTTGATAACAAAACCCTTTTTTGGCTAAAATAAATAAAATATTGGTTTAGTAGGTAGGTCTAAATTTAGTTAAAGTGTCTACCCATAGTAGTCCCAAACGTTATTTTTTAATTTATTTGTTATAAGCACAATGTAATTTAAACGGTAATTTTTTTAAATCATAATTTAAAAAGTTTATGTCCAAACTCTAGGCCTACTATGCTCTTGATAAATATTCTAGAACTGTTGGAATTACTATGTGTATAAAAATAAACTAGATATTATCTATACCGAAGCAATAGTTGATTTATTTTGGCCAAATTTTTGTTTATATAAAAACTGCAAGTATATTTACCTTAACTGGCGTTGCCTTCCATCCCACCTTAAATGAATTAAACAAAACAACAAAGAAAAATTCAAGAACATTCTATTTTCGCACCCACGAACGTCTGAAGCAGAAGTGACACAACACAAAATATTACCGTGGGCGTTTTACTTGAACAAACAAAATATGCAAATAGAAATATTTTTCAAAATAAACTCAGCGGCTAGTAGTTATTAGGTCTGTGAGCACATATGATACGAGTATGACGATGGATAAAAGAGAATATTACTCAAGGACGATATGTCAAGTTGACATGCCGGCCCCGGTGTAGGCATCTATTATTTAAAATGTTTATTTATTTTAAAGTTCCTTCGTTTCAGAGCCATTGCGTTGGCCATAATGGTTGGTTTATGTTAACTTTGCCTTTTATGAACGTTCAGAAGTTAATAAACCCACGTTATGATATTCATCCACCGGCGAATAAATGTAGTGACTTTGACTAGTGAAGTCGATGCTGATGGAAGAAGCATTTAGAAAACACTAACTTTCTTTTGCGGTCAGTAATGATAACTTTTTAATATTATTAGTGTTATTTTATAGGTGTACTGGATAGAAATAGCTCAAGATAGGAATAGGTGGCGTACTTTTCTAAGTGCGACAATAAACTTTAGAGTCTAACGCGTTACTCTCGTGTTGGATCTGACTACCGAAGACAGGGAGATCACGGTTCGATCCCGGTCTGTTTTTTCCTAAATGAGTTTTCACTCTCCTTCTACGCAAATGCTGGTGCACTTCCTCTAAATTAAACCTTCCTAATCCCTAAAACATTAGTGTGATTAGTACATAGGAGTATAAACCGAACGGGTAGTAAGACGTGGTGCTAAAAACAGCTTTAGAGTTCCTAATGCCAAAGAATAAATAGCGTAAGTAATTTTATAGGTAGGGCTATTTATACTATCAAAATTGACATTCGTAGATCACATGACTTAACGTATGAATATATAAAAAATGTTTTAGTAAATTTGTAATTGTAAAAAAGTGTTTTCCAAAATGAATGGGACAATAAACTTACGTCACGTGTACATGTAACATGTTCTTAAATGGTAGAAAGGCAAAAAGTACTGTGGACGAACTATACTAGTGACTTATCCTAACTTAATCCTAAAGGTGCGTATACACTAGAGGCAAATTTGCAGCGAGGCAAGCCGAGGCCGAACGAACGCAGAGCGAGGCAATACGTGGCTGGGCCAACTCCTGTCGGTACATCAAAGTGAGGCAGCGCACACGTCCGGCTTCGGCTTGCCTCGCTTCAAATTTGCCTCTAGTGTGTACGCGCCTTAAGAAATACACAGCAGTCAAACTTCCTACTGTTAATAATTTATCATTAAGGAGGCTGACTCAGTAATCGAGAAATGGCCGCGCAGGCGTTCAGCTCTAACGTGATATTTAATTCAACGATACGGTATTTCAAAATATGGTTCACACCAGAATAAAGTTGAAAGATTTCAACAGGGATAATTTCCCTTAACAATCTTGTGGTTTGAGTTTTATTAGTAATCTTTAAAAAAAAAAAGTGTGAAAATGTGAAATTAGCTCATTTTCCACGACTTTTTAAGCATAATTATTGACGTAGCTATGAGGCAAGGCTTGGTGAAAATGGATTCTAGATTTAGCCTTCCTCTAACTGTATTCTTTTAATAGGCTCACAAGATAAAATTTTAAGATATTTGAGAACTAGCAGCGAGCTTGAGATAAGAAGTTTCGTAGAGTTATTTCCCCTATTTCTTTAATGATATGGCAAAAGGTGGTTGTAGGTGAAGTGTGAAAGGAAGTAGGCTTATAAGCTTAGCCAGAATAGAAAAGTAGTTCCAGAGAACGACACAAACCATTGTATGATACTTTCTCGCTGATTGAGGCGATCAGCTTATGCAACCCACAGGTCTGGTTTGCCGGTTACGGGAAGGATGGGATTCGAATCCCTGACGTGTAACGAGTTGGTTTCCTAGTGTACGCAGCTGCGGGTACATTTATTCTAAGAAGCTTACCTTCTCATGTGGGTATGCAAATATCCTACGGGTGAAAATAACATTATTTTAAAATTACAATCAACCTCATTTCACAGAAACTAGTGTTTTTTTTGTGTCCCTGCCCGCGAATTGAGCCAGGAACCCATTGCTCAATGGGAAGACGTTAACACCAACCGAGTCTGCGTGTCGAGAGTTAAACTGAAACTGTCTGGGCGCTCTGGATCACGGTCGAGGTTCTCGGGACATTAGCGATTCAAGGCTGCGCGTTAACTAATAGGACGAGCACAGAGAACCGCTTGTCTTGGAAGTGCACTCGCACTGTTGACACGGAACTACTTCTCATCGCGTGACATACGTGACTTGCGATCACGTGTGTAAGCCTTAGAGTTAAGTTCGGATGATGGTGAGAGTATGAAAGGATAAAACAAATATTAGGTTTCGAAATCATTATTACAGTCGAGTCGCCAAAGATAAAAATTTACTTTATCAATACTTACTCGATGCCATTAGGAACTCAAAAGTTAATTGTAGCAATTTTAAAAGTACGCCACCTATCCTTATCTTAGGCTAGTTCTATCCAGTCCCACCATTACAGCCCATCCCTATATGGAGCTAGTTATATCCGGTCCACTTCATTACATCCTACCTTCTCAATTATAATGTTATCCTCCCATCTGGATCTAGGTCTTCCTAATGATCTCTTCCCACCTAATTCAAATAAATTAATTTCGCTTATCTTTTTTTTTGCTGTTGGATTTGCTAACCTAAGACAACTTGTATATCTAGTGCACAAGCGTATGTATTTAAACATCGTTGAAAACAAGAAAATGCGCTAATACCATTTTACTGATAGTTATTTGTTTTGCTAAAAGTCGCCAATAAAGTTGATATCGTTTCCACACCACTCTGGAGTATGGGGCACCATTATAAGTTCCGAGGGAAGCACAAAAATCATGAATAGGTACACATTATTAAGCACGAGCATGGGTTATGTTGATTATTATAGGCTAACAAAGTAGCTGATCTAGAGTGATGTAATTAAAACAAACATTGACAAGACACGTGAGAAATATATTAAATCATGCATATTAATATTACTACCCGTAAGTGTAGACCAGCAAGAGCAGAAAAAATATGGTACATTTTTGCTATAAAACATTATAAAAAAAATGCCTTTGACTGAAATTAATATAAACTCCACTCTACAAATATTAACAATGATTAATTACTGTAATTTTTTAAAAAATAACGGTAGTAAAATATGTTAGTTTTCGGCTTCTAACAAGGCTACACGTCCAAAATGTAGGGGAAATAAATGATCCAGACTTAAATTATCTCAAAGCGAATGCAGAGTATAGGGCCTTTAAATAAATAATGTAAACTGAGTGGTAGGGGAACTTAATTCCGCTCTCTGGTGATAAATAACCAAACCACACTGGCTGTGCCGTACTTAAATACAGTGGAGGAACGCTAATGAGTTTCAACCGTCCGAAAAGGAAAACAAAAGGTACGGCTCTAGCATTATGTCCTGGCCGGTTCACAATGCCGTGCATTTAAATGGATTCCTTCTCAATGTTATAATGAATCAGAGTTGTTCTGTGGGAGTATTTGTATCGAGCTATCCAATGATTGCTACCAATAATTAACGCTTGAATCAAGCGGTGTGGCACACTATTATACTTATGGAATATATTGGAACATTATTTTCAGACCCATTCTCTGATAACTTTCATTGAAATTGATTCGACCCAAATAGCGTAGTAAAGAATTTTGTGTATGGGTTTTGTTATCGCCACAAGTGTTTAATATCTTTCTACACATTCGGGCTGTCAGCATTTAATTGATGGAAAAGGAACGAGAGAAAATGTACTCGCATTTGCGTAGATTAAGGAATAAACTCATAAGTCCAGGCGGAATTCGAACCTCGACTTTTCTGTCACTATCAAACCAGACTAAAGGAATTTGACGTTTAGTCCGCGTGTATATTTTAGGCCGAGCCTTTCCGCGGATTAAAAATAATAGACAATCGCTTCGTTAGCCACATGGCCTAAAGCGCCCTCTCGAAATAATATGCCTGCCGAGGACGGGGGATCAGGGGTCGAATCCCGGACGTTGTAATAAGGTGGTTTTTATAAAATTGTTTTCCTCTCTTTCCGCACAAATGCGGCCACACTTCCTATACATTCATTTTTTTTAACTTTAACACTTTTGCATAATCACTATATATGCGTACAACCCGAAAGGGTAGTAAGTAGTTAGACGCAATGCTTGAAAAAAGTTTATAAAGCCTGAGCTATATAGGGCCTACCTTAAAATAATGATAATAATTCATCCTGCACATAATACATCTTTAAACAAACCCTTCAAGTTAGGCTATAGCACATAACGCCGCACAAGACAAATAAATCGAGCTGTACCGAGGCGTGAAAGTGCTCTATCTAATGAGAAATCGCCGTTAAAGACCCCATACTCTCTCATACGGTCGGCGTGAAAACACCAGCCTTTGGGGTAGGGAAAAAAGAGAGAGACCCCCTCGAAAGGTATTTTTGCACCTACTAATCAACATTTGCGGAATTAAAAGTTATATAATGGCCGAAAAAGTTTGAATACAATGTACCTTTGTTTCAACCAGCTTTGTCGTTTTGTGTGCGCTTGGCTGGATGGTAATCATTTACATTTACGTCCAGTTGTTGTTTTTCCCTCCGCGGGCTACTCAACTAATTCAGGCCGCCAACCAACAAAAGAGTGAATAATTTATGCTGCTATTTATTTGAGCGTTGGGATTAACGTGTAAAACTAAATGACTAATGTTTTGGTTTCCCAATTTCGCACCAGTAAATGTAGTGTTGATAATGATGTATAGTTGATAGCTAAATAATGTTTTTTTAGCATAGTATGTGTACTAATTATGCCAATGAGTTAGGGATGAGTAAGATTGGATTTAGAGGAAGTGTACATGACTTTGCGCGGAGGGAGAGAGTAGAACCAGTTAGGGAAAGCCACCCTCAGTGCACCCGATCGGGATTCGAACCTCGATCTCCCTGACATCGGCAGACTAGTCTTAACACGAGAAACGCCCTAGACCGTGCGGCCACCGAAGCAGGACTAAATATGTATTTATTCTAGCAGGTAGGACATTAATTTAAAACTGCACTAAGATGCACTGTTTAAAAAACATATCATTGCATTAGTTATCAAATTTTTATTTTTTCAAAGTTAAACTTTAAAATGAATTATTTTTAAAAATATTAACAAAACCTAACAATACACGAGTTTGGTTTTTACTGGAATGAACACAAAACTATTTTCTATGACTCTCTAACCGCCTCGGTGGCGTAGTTGGCTAACGCGCTAGTCATGTTGGGCTCGACCACCGAGGACGGGGAGATCGAGGTTCGAATCTCGGTCGGGTGAACTGGGGTGGTTTTTCCACTATCCCTCAACGAAAAATGCGGTTCATTCCTCTAAATTCAACCTTCCCAATTTCTAATCCATTAGTGTAATTATTTACTAAGCGTATAACCCGAACGGGTAGTAAGACGTCGGTGCTAAATTATTATTATTATTATATATTATTATATTATTATTATTATGACTCTATATATAGTTTACAAGTTGAAATTGTCCACAGTCCAAGAATCTAGCTACTTTGGCTGATCATTAAGAGCCAAATGGCCGGGAAATGAAAGGTGACTGATAGATGAGCATAGAATAGCTCTTTCAAAATCGAGTGATATAATTTAATGGGGGTTAGGGGTGGTCACATACTCAATACCAATTGTATCGGCATTTGTATTCTCTTCCTTCCCCCTGTGTTCTCCTATTACGGACAGCGCAGTAACGCTATAAGCCAACAAGGTTTCTGGTATTTAGGAATTTCTGCTCGACTATTCTAGCGACTTATGATGAAAGCGGAGAGAGATGGAACGTGGTTGTACACGCCCGATTGTACCGAGTCCAGGTAATTAGCGTCCCGACGCCAGGAACAAGGAGGCGGAATGTTGTGTTCGCGCAGTGGTCACTTTCATTAGCGCTTCATTCCAGACACCCTCAGTCCACAAAGAGCCAGCCGAAGAGAGGTTGATATGAGGGGATGTCCTTTTATGTGAACAGGGTTGAAATAGTCGGATCATCTTTACCCCCCCCCCCCCTCGTTATGCGTCACTGAACATGGTTCTACTACCCTGTGGGGGGTGACGGCGTAAGTTGCAAAGCTCGGGAGAAGAATTAATCTGTGGCTTGGAGAGAGGGGTAGCAGATTAAGGTGGAATTAAAGGGTACGTGAAAAAAGTCTAGTGTTTTTGCAGTTTTTATTGAAAACTTTTTTTGGCCAAAATAAATAAAATATTGCTTCAGTACAAACAAATAGTTTAATTTTCTTAACATGGTGATATCAACAGTTGTTGAATATCTGTCATGAGCATGGAGGAATTATCTAACAAACTTTTTAAATGAAGAGAAAAAGTAGTCATTAAATTCCAGGACACCCTTGAAAGATATAAAATTAAATTATATGTTTGTACTGAAGCAATATTTTATTTATTTTGTCCAAAAAATATGTTGCCATAAAAACTACAAAAACATTGGCTTTTTCTCCCCGTCCCCTTCCATTCCACCCTTAACTAAAGCCATTTTGTTTTTCTTTAATGTCATAAAAGTCAAATTTTTCTCCCCCCTCGGACATGGTTTAAGGCTTAAAAAAACGGATTTAGCTTATAAATGCCTAAATACAGTCTAGTTTTCTTAGGAAAGTCCATAGCTGACAGTTAAGAAATTACTAGAGCTACTTTCAATTATTCATACGTCAAGTCATGTGATTTGAAGCTGGCACGTTTGATCGCAATTTTCAAATAACTATAAAATAGCACTCTTAATATTGTAAAATATAATAAGTGTAGATGGCCAAAAATGTGTGACTGTAACCTTCCTCTCGCTTGACGTATGAGGTCATGTGTGCCAACTAAGTGGTTACATTTCACTATGGGAGGAAAGGGAAGGTGTTATTGATAAGTTGAGGTGGGTCATGATAATGTGTGATGGAAAGAAATGCGAGAAGAGGTGTTTCTGCAGTTTTTTTAGCAAACAATTTTTTTTCTCGGAAAAAAAAAGATCATATATATATTATACCGCGTCTTACTACCCGTTCAGGTTATATGCTCATGTACTAATTACGCCAATGGCTTGGCATTAGAGATTTGGAAGGCTATATGTAAAGAAAGTGTACGCAAATTTGCGTAAAGTGAGATTGGAAAAAATCTTTTGGAAAAGACCACCCTCAGTAAACCCAACCGAGATTCGAAACTCTAATCTCCGTCATCGGCAGTCTAGTCTACTGTGAAGGTAACGCGCCACCGAAGCGGGTAATCAAATATTACTAAAGTATAACATCATAGTTTAATTTTTTCCACATATATCTCGACATTTCTTGAATATCTGTAATGAGAATAGCAGCATTAATTGATGATAAAAATTTTAAATGAAGATGAAAAGTTCTCATCAAATTCTAGGACACCTTTAGAGATATTCAAGAACTGATGATATCACCATGTGAAGAAAATAAAACTATTACTGTATATTTATACTGGAGAAATATTTGATTTAATTTGCCGAAAACATTTTTCGCTATAAAAACTGCAAAATATTCTTCTCAGCTCGTAATCCCTACTATTCTATCTTCATTAACCCTTTTGGAAATCAGTTCTGACACATGACATGGCATGCGCTGTTGTATTTTATAACAACTTTTGCCTTTTCTGAGTATGTGGCGAGAGATACAAGACTATCCATTCCACAGGATTGATTCTGGTACAGAACGGATATTCACAAACACCACGCAGCATGCGTGCACCAATTAGATAAATAAATCCGTCAAAGTTACGGCCAAGAATAATAATCATAGTAATACAATTAATGCGGATTCCTTCACTTATTTGCCAATCTATTTCCACGCAGGCTGAATAACGTCCCTTTTGGAATAAGCCTATCAAATTCCAATTCCACATTCATGGATTTTTTTCCATGCATTTATATGCATAATGCAAAATGTCGCGCAACACTAAACGCAAGAAACCTGCTTTGTTTGTCTCTTCGAACAAATAAATACACGACACCTATTCGGAGGGTAGCGGAGGGAAGCAATGTTTTTATATAGTTTAACCAGACGTGTGAGTGGTCAGCTCACCCACCTGGTTACTTACCTAGGGGGTCTCGAGTTAGATTCCCAGCTGGAACTATGGGTAGTTTTCTCGAAGGGGAATTATCCCAACTTTCATCAGGGTCTGGTTAATTAGGATTAACTTAGGTTAAGAGTTCTCTACTGGTTCCACACCCTCGTATTCCCTATCACCCTCATCTCATCGGGACATAGAAAGAGTCCTCCACGGAAATATTTAAATCGGTTATTCGAGAACTACAGCTCGCGGTTCAATCGTTCATGAACTACAGCCTATAGTTCAGTCATCCACCAGTTTATAAGCAACACCCATGCTAAGGATAACATTATATAAATATAGCTATCATGGGAATGACGTTAATCACAAAGAACTGTGTGTGGGGTGGTGGAGAAAGGGGTAGATAGTTTTGAAGGGTAAAGTACAAAAAAAAATAAACTTTCAACACACACAAGTCTGTTATAGTAAAGCAGAGAAATATCTCGGGGATTTTTTTTTTCACTCCGTTACTGTGATCGATATCGGCCGAAGAGTAACGATTGTTTACTATGACGTCACCTCGTAGTTCATTTTTAGCCACTTCGAGAAGGTGAACTAGTTGGAAGAATCGTTCGGGATTGAACGATTCGTTCGCGGACCACACATTTATATTTGAGTGTTGTGCAAGCCGCCTCAGCATGCAGACGACGTTGTGGGAACAAGCAAGCACATCATGCTGGATGTTAGTGCGTGCAGTACCCACCTTGATGTGCGAGCGAGGTCTGCACGGAGTCCCTGGGAAGATCTGTAAGAGATGGACACAAAGAGACACAGGTAGATCTAAGGTTAGTTCATATCTCCACCATTACAATCAGATACAGTGATGTTAACAGATCACTTAGCCACCACATACAACCTCCCCCACACACATGCACAGTACTGAACGGCCATCTTGGGTGAGGTCATGACCAAGTGGTTAGAAAGAGGGAGTACATATATATAAAAATAAATCCCTCCTCTGATTTAAGAAATGTCTCATTAAGACAAACCTTAAGTCGCACCTGCCTCAAGTGACACTGTTACTGAGAGGACATTAATTTTCCTCAAATTTCCCCGGCAACTTCATCCCCTTCGTGGGTTTTCCCCGGTGACGTCATCTTCTTCCCTGGATTTTACCCGGTGACATCATCCGCCTCCCTGAGGTCATTTACCCTAAATGACGTCAACAGAATGTTGCAATCCTACCTATTTCGTTTTTGCCCCATTTGATTATGGTTCTAATGCCTGAAAGTTTATTGTGCGTTGTTTCGGGAGGAATTGTGTTATTTTTTATCGGTTGTATTTTATTTACTAACTAGTTTGTTCGTTTTATCGCACGGTCTGCTGGAGTCAAGGTTAAATATTGGTCGGTTGCATTGGGGATGATTAATTTTTCACATGTGATTTATCATCCTCATTTTACCATCACCTTCTATGCTAATGCAGGCACATTTCTACGATCACCTTCTCCATTCCTAACCCTCAGGTTAAGCCGTTAAATGACGTGTTTTTATATAATTAGTAGGTGAAGTTACCTTTAATAATTAAGTCGTTAAGACTAATACTTTAATTTACCTAATCTTTTTTTATGCACTGAGTCCTACTACCCATTTGGGTTATATGAATATGTATTAACTAATTTGTATGTATTAGACACGATTAAGGTTGAGTTTGGGAGGAAGTGCATCAGCATTTGTGTGAAAGGATAGTGGAGAACAATTTAGAAAAAAATCTCTTCAGTACAACCAACCGGAATTCGAACCCCGATCTCTCCGTCATTGGTGGTCCAGTATATTGCGAGAGGGATGACTTAGACCATTCGACCACCGAGGCGGGTTACCTTATCTTTAAAAAAATAAATAAAAAAGGAACACGGTAGAAAAAACCGTATCTGAGGGATACAAAAGTTACTAAAACTACTTTCATGTATACGCACACACCAAGGCATGTGATTTGAAGCTGTCCCTTTTGATAGATAATACCAAGATAACCCAGTACTAATGTACCGTAGGCCGAATGTACTAATCGTACATCCTTTCCGTGAAGGCTCTTTCTATGTCCCAATGAGGTGAGGTGATGGTGATAGTGAGTTTGACTGTTTGGAACCAGTGGAAACACTTAAAACCAACGTCTAACTAACCAAACCTTGGTGACCTTTGAGGTCATTCTCCTTTCTGGAAAAATACCCAATTTACCAGCTGGGAATCAAGCCCGGGACCTTTAGGCTCGTAGCCAGCTTCACGGGCCGGTTTCAAATAATGATAGTAAAATGCTATAAATGTTAACAGAAAAAAAAATTTTCTCAGACTTTTCTAGTAAATTCTTACTTTCAGTTATGTTGGCCATCTATGTCCACTAACTAGATGTGGAAGTTACTGCACTTACGCAGCCCTGACCTCACCCAAAGTGACCGCACAGTTCAAAGTTGTCAAGCATAAATTTTTACATTGGGCGATGCATACATGAAACTCTCATTTTCACTAAATTTACGTTATTTATTTTGGAAATACCTTCACCTTAAGTCAAAATGTGGTTATTTATTAATCAAATTTAATATACAGTTAAATATAAGTACACTTAAAATAGAATATTAATTTTCCTTATATAGGCTAGATGTTTCATACACAAAATACTCTATTTTTCTATATTTATGATTTAACTTAAAATTAAAAGTAAGTCATAAAAATTGTATTCTCACCGTCCTGCAATAATTCCTTGCAGTCATTAGAACAAAACTCTCAATCTTGTTTCAACTTTGAAACAATGAATTAATTACTTACCTGTTCAATAATAAAATATAACTACACCAGAGGAGTATCGATGATTCTATATCTAGTGCATAAAATATATTTTATTTAAATTTAAATAGATACTAGCCTAACATGGCCATGTCGATACTTTTTTTTTGGTGTGGTGTGGGGGAGAGGGGGTTGAGGGGTGGACTTTAAAACAAACTATAATGGAGGTTGTGAGAAGGTGTGAGGTACATTTAAATAAAACTATTTCCAAAATATTCGTAAATGAGAAAAATGACACCCGTATAACCTATTAGATCATTTTGATCGCCCAAGCTTTGATATTTATGCATTAGCTTTCTCCATTTTCCCAATATGTTTACATAAAACCAAATTAACACATCCTCTCAAATAATAAAAAATGTTAGAATTTTTTTTATATAATGAGATTTTTTTAGCAAACATAAAACTATACAATTTTCAAAATCGTTAAAGATGGTATATAATAATTTGAAACAGTAACAAAGTTGATTTTAAATACTACGAAGACTCTTATTAGAATATAATTTTTGCAGATTTTCTTCCCTAGCAATAATCACTATATTTATAATAACTCATCCGCATCGATGGACACGCAGTTTAACAGGGTCCCTACAGTATTTGTATAAAAAATTCTCCCTGACTTTTTCCCCCCACGTTTCCTGACCAACTTCTAACAAAATTTCCATTACAATTTTACGGTACCTATTATACATGTGAAAATATTAATTTGATTACATTTATTTCGGCCTTCTTCTTCCCTACAGCCGACCTTGCCTCACCTCTCATGGAATAATAAGAAAGCAGACGTTTTGCCAATCAGTTCAGGGGAAAATAATGTAAAAATAATAAAATATATCTAACCCGATCAAAAAGGAAAGGCTGACATTCATCTGCAATTGTCTTGCAGAGAGCTAGTTTACACTTCAGGAATGGATTACAGGCTGCTATTTTCAATGTCTCTACAGGTTTTGTTTAGGAAGCTTTGCTTCTTTGAGAAACTTAACAACATAGTCCCAAATTTGTAATACTTTTGAAAGCACTTTGCATTCCCTAACCACCGTACGTCACAGAATGTCAAAGGAAAAGTTGTACATCCTGTCAACTGAGTAAACAATGCTCGACGAGCTGGAGAGTCGGTGAACAGGTAGTACATGTGACGGAATAGGATCTTTTGTATCACAATCGACAGATTCCACTCCTGTTCTCAAGGAATCATGAACAACATGAAGCCCACATGTTCCCAGATTTAGCAGCAAACTACATACTTCATTGTCTGTGACAGATTTGATGTGTTCCTGAAGAAGTGTTATATACTTTAAATCAACATCTGGGCCATCCATTGACACAATATGTATCAACTTAGAGAGTGGAAGAGGAGAAATACCATCCAAGAAATGCTCCAGTAATTCTTCAGCGTTTCTCCTATCGAAATACAAACTGTTTATGTAACGTTAGACTAACGACTTTTATGATTTTCCCTGTCCAATGAATTTGATTACAATGTCCATTTATCCTCTTTTAATAACTTTATTCAACACTTCATTAAAACAAATTACACAGTTGTTACATGATTTTAGGCGGTCCAGTAAATTGTTCTGAAAGAATGAAGTCAAGCCATGCACAATGAAATATGCAGCCTTGTTTCCACCTAAGAGTAAAGTCACTGGCAATGGAACACTCGGGAAACCAACTGAAAAAGGTACTTAAATTATTGCATGAATTGAAATAAATTTTTTCGTTAACAACTTGCAAATCCTAAATTACTTCCGCTTTAGTTATATAATCTTTTACAACAAAAGTGTTAGGAATTCTTCGAGGCACTATACTACTCTCACTTTTGGCAATACCTTCCTTCTGTGGCTTTACAATTTCTGATGACACAGAAAGGTGACATTAATTGTCATTTCCCTGACCTTTTATTAAGCTTCCCTGACTGTTATTTTTTTCCCTGACTTTCCAGACCGTAGGAACCCTATTTAAATATGAAACTCGCCTAGTATGGTCGGGACTCAAATCCAGGCCGGTAGTTATTCCCTCCCCCTTCAACGCAAATACGAGAACATCTACTATGACATTTTACCTTCCTCATGCCTATCCCATTAGCGTAATTAATGTATACGTACAGCCCGCATGAGGTACTAAAACGTGGTGAAGAAACACGTAATGAATGGATATTTATTTAGTTTTCACTTTGAATATCATCTACTATTATTTATGTACGACATTATGGTTTTTAGGGGGGGTAGAGAGGGATTAGGTTTGGGGGGGGAGGAGCTTTGAGAGCCCTGACACCTACCCCCTACTTACGGATAGGCCTACGATCGTGATAATCCTCCACGTTAGTTTATTCAACCACTATTATAAGCATAGTTTAAATTTTAAAAAAGATAAATAATGTACTATTAAATTTACATTAACATTTTACAAAACAATAAAATCTAGAAACACTGTTTTACAAATTTATTTTAAAACTAATTTAGATACAAATTTTAGAAGATAATATTATTTCGAAATAAAAAAGTATATATTGTATGGAGTAATATGAATAACCGTGTCATTTGGTTTTTTAATAATAACCCCCATAAAAACTTATTACATTAAACATTTAAAATAAGAGTAGGCCTACCTATTTTAAAAGTAAAAAACAATAGTTATGAGCATTAAAAGTGCCCAAACCTCCCAAGATAGCACGAAAGATTTATGTTTTATGCATAAACATTCATATTTACTTAACGGACGAAATAAAAATAAGAGTATTTTGACGGCCGGTGGATATACGAGACCACTGTCCTTTTACAACAATAAAAAAAAATCGCACATTAAAATTTAGTGCAGCGTTAGGTCCCTATATAATGTGAAGGACTTGCAGTCGTAAAAACTACAGTAAACCAATTCAATAAACAACAGATCACATCTCTACAAGGGTACATGGGTAAGGTGATTTGGTGGGATCGGGGGTGTGGAAGAGGGTGAGGGTGGAAAGGGGGACATAACCATTACACGTGCCAGTAACACAAAAGGATCCCGCGACATTCCAGACCTTCGGAGTCATCTAAGGGGTTTCCAGGAAGTGGTGGTGTTCGATTCCTGGACAGAAGCTTCGCAATGTAAATTATACGACATAGTATTAAAAGCTCGAAACCACTGGTACTTTATGATAATTTATGAAATATAGATTAAGATTGTGCCAGAAACCACGGTTATAGAATAAAATATGCAATTAAATCATATTAGTTAAATTGGGTTAATTGTTTGGTAAAAAAAAATTAATATTATATTTTTAGGGTAAAATATTTAAATATACATACATTTTTTAATATATTTTTTTATCTTTGAGATCCTATGTTAAACTAGGATTAGATACCCTATTATTTTAGATGTAAATTTATTTTAGACTAGAGTAGTAAGTAGTAGTCTTGAAACTTAAAGAATTCGGCGGTATTTTAGTCTTTTTAGAGGTATTTGCCCTGTAATTGATCATTCACATTATATTATTCTTTAATTTGTAAGATCCATTTGTATACCGCTGCTAACAGAATATTTTATTTGAATTTTGGGAATCATTTGTATCTGAAAAAAAAAAGGGGGGGGGAATACAGGAATCTTCCCCAAAATACTAAAACAAGACAAAAAACTTTTATGTTACATTTAATGGCAAGATTTAAATGGAAAGACTTTGAATATTTGCCAAATCTAATCTTTAAAGTGTCTGAAAATATGTAAATTCCATCATTGACAAGACTTTCTTTATCTTTATACTTGTACATTGTCTATTTCCCCCCTCCCTCCAGCGTTTTTTGTCGGTCAGGATGCCTAACTTTATGCTGTTTTTGATAGGAATGGCTCTCTGAAAGGCCTTTTTCCCTGCCAAAATGCTGCGATGCAGTAGAAATTATGGGAAGAAAAAAGGCCTTTCAGATAACAATTCCTGCCAAACGAAATGTCTACGTAGATAAATAACAATTGGGATTCCAGAATTCATTTCATAGTCAAAGATTCTATTTTATCTTGGAAAACCTAGAGAACACAGAAAATGTTATATTAATAAAATAGTGGCAACACTGATTATACATTCGTGCCATTCCCACTCTTAGTTGGCACGTCTAATGGAGAACATAAACTATTTAAGAGGCGGATTGCATAAAACATTAGTTTCATTGTACTTCTTAGCGCCATAATATATGAGCGTTGTGATGTGATAGTGTTAGGCATGATCATACCATAAACCTTGATAATAACGACCACAAAGTGCATAGCTACCCCTTAATTCATATCCATCTGCGGAGACGGACAATGCAATGTCATCTATCAAGAATTGAATCGACTTTACAGGCGCTGAACACAAGTGGATTTATTAACATATGTGGCCATATTTATAAGTGTGTGAAATTTTTTTTTTAGATGTAGCCGGTTGGAGACAATTCCAGTCCTTATAACTTAGCTTCTCACTCAACCTAACCGGTCTAATCTTACAATATAACTTAGTTTTTTTTTTAAAACTTGATGATTAATAAACTTGGATGGTAGTCGTGTGTGAACAAAAAATTGCCGAATTAACCTTGTTGCAGTTTTTCTTGCTGGATGGCAATTTTTTTTACAGTCATTACATTGATCACATATGTTATAATACAACCTTAAATTCACACTAAAACAGAAACCTTTTTATATTTTATATTTCAAGTATTTAATGTTTTAGGTCCACTTGTGTCCCAATGTGAACGAGTTATAAAACAAACCCTATACAACCATATCATGTTAAGACTGACATATCTGGACAATGCATTTTGTTAGCATCGAGAATCAAAATCTCTCACTTTTGTTTGGGATTTTCTGTGCAGGATTAGTCAATTATTTGAATTCCCTAACTTTTCCATACTTTTAATTAAATTTCCTGTTTTCTCTGACATCAAATAATGCCTTGATATTTCCAGGTATTTCCTATTCACCTGTCTATAGCCACCATGTTAGAGGAAGTGCACCCACATCAGTATGTCGAGAGGTTGATAAACACAAACGTGTAATACCATCCCAATATACTAAAATCGGGATTAAAACATATTTAGACTTTAAAATATTTCCCATATCCGATTTCTAGTTTTTACTGTCTGCATAGGTAAATGTGAAAGAAGCGTGTTACGTTGGTTTGGGCGTGTTGAGAGGATGAGTGTGGATCGAGTGACGAAGCAAATATATGAAGGTAGATTGTGTGGATCAAGAGGAAAGGGTAGGTCATGTAAGACGTGGTAGATGAATGTGGGAAAAAGAGAAACATTAACAGTTTAATAATTATTGTTCTATTCTATTCACTTAAATTTAGGTTAATTTAACATTTATAACAAAAATAATCTTTTATGTACTTTTTTTTCTGAAACACAACTTTTACTAAATCAAAGCCAATCATTTAATTTACCACAAATCAGGATCTTTATGATTATAAATTAAATGATCTATTCTAAGAAAATATGATCATAAATGGTGTGATAGTTTATGTTTGTATTTATTAATATAATATATATTTGTGCCTTTTAAATAATTAAAAGCTTTGAATATGATTAACTAACTCGAAAATAAGATTTCATTAAATAATGGTATGTTTATAAAGGAGGACAGGTGTAATATTGACAATTTGTAAGTTCTGTAGTTTCGTTAAGTTCCCTCAAAAGTTGTCGCCGAATATAGCCGAGAAAGGAATATTATAACATTTCCTCTACAAGACCTGCAGTTCCCTTAGAGGTTGTCGCCGAGTATAGTCGAGACCTGCAGTTCTTTCAGAGATTGTCAACGATTACTCACCGAGAGCTCCTCACTGCGGTAAGCGGTGAGTGTCTGCTCATCCTGCAGAAGGACGCAGAAGTAGGGTTCCCAGGACACTAAAGGAACTTTCTCGTCCTTGACGGCATTGGCTGGCCGGTGACCGATCTGCAGCTCCTTATCTGGAAAAATAAAATAATTGGTTAGCTTTTAATTTTAGCCACGACCTACTAATCATCCGGGCCTTTTTATCTAGCCAATAAGGTGGGGATGAGGGAGGTATACTTTTGAGGAAATGTGTCCGCAATTTTGTGGAGGGAGAATGAGGAAACATTAAAGGAAAAACACCCTAAGTAAACTCAACTGAGATTTTAACGTAGCCTCCTTGTCATCGAAAAGCCAGAATAGATTACATATTTTTAAATTGAAAAATAACATCTGGAAATGGGAATCTAACCCAGGATCTTTGAATTAATACGCCAATTCTCTTTACCACTGAGCTATTCAGGAATCGTCCCATGCCCAGGGTCATGCTTCACCCATATTTTAATGTAAAGTTTGTGGTGGAGAATGACCCTGGAAACGGGACAATTCCTAGATAGCTCAGGGGTTATAAGAATTGGCGTATTAAACCAAAGATCCTGGGTTAGATTCTCGTGTCTAGGTATCATTTTTCAATTTGAAGAATATGTTATATATATATGGCTATAAGCATAATTAACAAAAATAATAGCCTGTCTATTTAATCCAGACTAGATTAACCTGACATTTAGTCCACGTGCCCACAGATGCAGCTAACTATAGTTTATTTAAATACACGTAGTCTTTTACCTAAGCGCGCCAAGAATGCTTGTCTTTGAACCGATAAGGATATTCAAGTGACTCATGTTCGATAGTGTTGATAATATTCCGGAACTTTACCAACTATTCTAGATTTTTAAAAACGATATTTCCATTAAAAAACATTATTGAACCTAAGAGGGATGTACAAAAGGGGAATGGAAAAAGTTACATAATGAAGAAATTCATGATTTTTTTTTTTTTTTGCATGATCACCAAACATATTAAGGATAATACAGGCGCGCAGGCTGAGGTCATGTGTCGTGTTTGGGTGATGACAAAATTTTAGTTGAGAGACCTGAAGATACAAGACCCCTTGGTAGGTCAAGACGTCGATGGCGGTGTCTCAGGATAGGTTTGAATGAAGTACTGACGTTGAGCCAAGCATGAATTTTCCAATCCCTTAAGGCCAAGAAATGACGCAAAAATAAAGTAAAAACTAAAATATATTTACAACACTTCAAGATTTAAATGCCATGTGGCAACTTTTTCTAAAGAACTGAACCCACTAATAATTCTAATTTAATCCTGATACCCGCCTCGGTGGCGTAGTTAGCTAACGCGCTAGTCGTGTTGAGCCCGACTGCCGAGGACGGGGAGATCGAGGTTCGAATCTCGGTCGGGTGAACTGGGGGTGTTTTCCACTCTCCCTCCATGCAAATGCGGGTTCACTTCCTCTATTCAACCTTCCCAATTCCTAATCCATTAGCGTAATTAGTACTTAAGCGTATAACCCGAACGGGTAGTAAGACGCGGTGCTAAATAATAATAAATTAACCCTGATCCTAGTCGTGATATTCTAGTGAACAGTGTCGTGTCGTTGAGTGTTTACAGGGTAAGTAGAGCTCGTTAAAACTGTGCGTATGATATGTTCTCCCCAACTTGTTTCCTATTTGACTAATCATGCATAGGCTCTGCTATCATACCGCACATGGAAATGTATATTCAGTCTAATATATCATGAGGTTTATAAAAGTAACTTTTTATTTATTTCTGAATTATGATCCTGAATTTATTATTTTCAGAAATGTTTCTATTATTATTATTATTATTATTATTATTATTATTATTATTATTATTATTATTATTATTATTATTATTATTATTAAAATCAACCAAGGATGTATTCAATAAATTGCTTTATTAAGTGTATTAATGTATTTAATACAAATTAGTGTTATCTTATAAAACATAAAACTTCACTTAGTAAAGGAATGTAAATTGAATTATTATAAAGCCTCAATGGCACGTCACCACAACGATGCACTTTACCAAATATAACATTAACATGTAGGTATTGAATCCTAAGGACCTAAATAAATTATAAAATAGACCTAAAAAATTAATGTTTATAATTTGCTTACATTTTGTTTTAAATCATCAACAGATTTTTTTCCCTTAAATCATTGAAGGATTATGCTTTGTGGATCATTTAAACAAAAATTTAATCAAAAGCAACTAATTACATAAAGGAGAGATTGATAATATCAAGAATACTAGCCACACTGTAAATATCAAAATTCACTAAGTGAATTCAAAATGTCTCCCAACTTTTCCGTGGCCAGCTAAACTAACTCAAATTTTCCTGAATCTCTAAAATGTGTGACCCCACTGAGCAATAGTCCAATCCATAAAATAAAGTATAGTCCTTCAAAAACTCTATTTGATTATTTATACATGAACGAATTTAAAGGGGGGGGGGGGGGGGAGGTTTGAGTATGGTCTTAAAAACTAAAACGAAATAAATCTAGAGCTGACATAAATGTTGTGATGGATCTAAGAGGAAGTCCTTGTGACGACGTTACGTTTGTCAAGTTAAGATAGGACATAAAAACCGTAATGAGTTTCTAACAAAATCCCTTCCCAACCCATGTTTATCTATATAACGTCCTAGGGGGGGGGGGGGGAAGAGAGACACCGTGGCTCAAGACATCGACATCCATCCACCAGTATAACAACATTTTATTGAGCTTCGCACGCCTACCTCGTATTGCAAACGGAAAATATAGACAAGCCCCCCAAAAAAATCCGGCAATGTTTGAAGTGTAAAATAACACAAATTGAAATAAAGAATTTAGATTTTATAACGATACGTGAAATAAGATTTCAAAAAATGGGGAAGCACAATTATGTGGCGATATTATAGGTCAGTTAGAGAGAAATTATTCAACGTACCAAAAAAATTCAACAATACAAAATACGAGTATTTTGCAAAGTATATTGTAAGGATATTGTAGAAAACATAAACCTTTATTTTTGGTTTCAGCACCGGTAGTATTTTAATGTCTTGTTTTATAGTTATTGCTAATACCTGTCAAAAGTGAGAGCTGCAGGTCACATTACTTGGCGTATAGGTCTACATATCAATTTGAAAATTGTTTTAGAACTTTTTTTATATTCGTAAATTGAAAAGTGACGCCTGGAAACAGGAATCAAACCTAGGACCTTTGGATTAGCGCACCAATACTCTCACGGCTGAGCTATCCAGGGATCGCCCCGTGCTCAGACCCATTCTTCACTCATATTTTAAGGCCAAGTCTGTGATAGACATAGGACAAGTAACAATTATCGGCTACTATGAGCTATAATAGCCTATTGACGGATCAGCCAACAGCGAATCTGAGGTCAGCTTTATGCTGCCGTTTGTGCAATGACAGCTGTACACTGTACAAGCGAATAACAAAGAGATGACCTGGCGGTCTAAAGGTAAGATGTAAAACTTTTGTGCTGGGGGTACGGGGTTCAGTCCTCGGTCCCGGCACAGATTTATCTTATTACCAAACCCTTCCTTCACCTCTGGCAAGACGTGTATTAATCACAACTTGCGAATGTATGGAATTCCAGACCTCCACCGTGGTTCGGATCCCATGTTAAACTGTAGGTCCTCCATTTCACATTAGCGTAAGTGCGTATAACCCAAACGGGTAGTAAGACGCGGTGATAATAATAATAATAATAATAATATAATAATAATAATAATAATAATAATAGCAAATGACCAGCGAGGCTTGGAAGGAAGAGATGATCTATATGTTACGAATATATTATTATTATTAGTACCGTGTCTTACTACCCGTTCATGTTGTACGCACTTACGCTAATGTGTAATGGTAGGGTGATTGTGAGATGAAATGGAGGACCTACAGTTTAACGTGGGATCCGAACCACGGTGGAGACCTGGCACTCCACACATCCACAAGTTGTGATTAATACACGCTGTTAGAGGTGAAGGAAGTGGTTTGGCAATCAGCTAAATCTGTGCCGGGACCGAGGATTGAACTCCGGACCCCCCAACACAGAAGTCTGACACCTTACCGCTAGATCGCCAGGTCACCGTTACGAATATAGCCGTATCATATTTGTAAAATGAAAAATGGCATCAGGACAATTCATGGAAAGCTCAGTGGTAGAGCATTGGCCACTAAGTCAAAGTCCCCGGGTTTGATTCCCGTGTCCAAGTGTAATTTTTTTCAATCTAAGAATCTGATATTCAATAGGCTATATCTGTGACCCTAATATAATCTCCATCTTCCAAGCTCCGTTCGTTTGCGCAAATGTTTGCTTCCTTCTATATCCTATCTAAATTGGATTGTAGCAAACCATTCCGTCTCTAGTTTAGAGAGGGTTCAACTCCAACAACTAAGCTCGTCTACGAAGTGTTCCCACAAAATGTTTCTCTGAGGAACTATCCGCTCTCCTCTCCTCACAGCATCTCTTGAGGAGCCTTGGTTAATGAGTTTCATCCCCTTCTTCCTTTTCAACAGAAGAGTCAATATTGCTACCTCTAGATCTCACCCCACTCTATTACTCATGGAAATGAGGAACGCTTCTCAGAATACAGTAGTCGGAGGTACAGTCTGTTCATGTTGTGGGGCGGCGAGGGGAATGTTTGAAAACCGGATAACTTACTTCCCCTTACCTTCAACCCAAAAGTTGGTTTTTCTTTAAAATAAAGTGCAAAGATAATTATTAATATACTATAATATAAATTAAGTAAACAGAGCCCGCTTCGGTGGTCGAATGGTCTAAGGCAGTGGTTCTCAATCCTGGGTACGAGTAGCCCCAGGGGAATTTTCGACGAGACTAAGGGAAATTTTATACTTTTATTGATTACCTGATATTTGTAATTTGTGGAAAATTTATCTTGGTGGGGGGTGAGGGGTGGCGGGTACATTAGATCTTTTGCCATGACCAAAGGATACAATTTTAAAAAAAGTTTGAGAGCCACTGGTCTATGGTACCACCCCCTCAATAGACTGGACTGCCGATGACGGAGATATTGGGGTTCGAATCCCGGTAGGGTGTATTGAGGATGTTTTACCCTAAATTGCTTTCCTCTCTGCCACCACGCAAACATGTGACTATTTGTTTGAACAAGGCTAAGGCCCAATCTTACAATGTCACGTTATTCCATTCGTTAGGGCTTAACATAAGGTTAAGTGATAACAACCACAATTTTTTATTTTACAATGTTTGGTTAGCGCTAATGTCCACGTAAAAGTGCTCGTAAAGTTAACGCGAGGTCTACCTTCCGGTTAGCAAACATAACGTCTACATTAACAACGTTAAAGACGCCGCCATATTGTTTTCAAGGCAACTGTTACTATTAAAGTTAGGTTACATTTATTTGTATTATGAAATGGGTGATTTATTGTTTGATTATGATGACTTTGAAAATGCGTTTCAAGTTCCAAGGAACCCAAGACTTTAAAGACCGAAGAGATACAGTAATTGGAATGAAAGAATTTCCTAAAATTTTTAATGAGGAAGAATCATTTAACGTTTTCGTTTGTACAAAAATAAAGTTTAAAAAATTCTTGAAGTGATTGAACACCAATTAGAATTGTTTATTTTAAATCGTTTGTTTGTATTTATCTATTAATTCAATTAGCAAAATTTCCTCTTCTTTGCTAAAAATTAAATTTCGTGTTTAGTATTTTCAACAAACGTTTTAGCAGACAAATAAATATGATAAAAGATACAAGATAACCTTAAACAGTCTTAATAAATTGGATTTGCTTTGATCGATTTGTTTTCATCACAGTTCCATAGACGTTGTAATGACTTGCTTATATTCTCAATGGTAAAATTAATCCAATCAAAAGCTTTGAAACAAATCTAGCGCTCCGAGAAAGTTAATGCTAAGAACTAATGGAAGGCACCCGTTCGTAATTTGACGAGCACATAAAAATAGTATTGTAAAACACAGCGCCAAGTTTAACCATTGGTTAGACTTTACGAACAGTTAAGTTACGAGGACTTTGACGAGACATTGTAAGATTGGCCCTAAATATAAGTTTCTTACCATTTACTTTGTTCCAAGATTTGAAACGTTTCGTGAAGAACGTAGTTAAAAATGAGATTTAAAAAAACCCACACCGAATCATAAAATTAAATTATAGGACTTAAAATATAAGGTGTATATATGGGCATGTTGATACCTTTCAGCTCCATTTTGGCGTGAACTATATTTTGAAATAATAAACGACTTCTTAAATAACGCGAACGTCTGCAACGCGCCTCGCGTTGCACTGGACGGCCCCCTTAGCGGGAATTGTTTATTTGACAATTTACTAAGAAGATGGCCACAGGCGTATTAACACAATACTTATACGCAGTCTTAAAATTTAACATTACCCTCCCACCTAAAGTTTAAATACTTGGTTATTGGAAGGAACACACATAATTATTTTAAATAAGAATAATGAACCAAGATATTTTAGAGTTGTAGTAATCTTATTGCAGTAAAATCTCAAATATGTAAAATTGGGATTTAAAAAAAAAAAACTACTAGATGATATATCGCAGCTATCATGTTTATACAAGTGGATCGTTGCAGCGATGGCTGCAGATTATTGAACTAAAATGCATTCGAAACATTTTATTGATAAAATATCTCTAACCTTTAAAATAACGCGAGAGTTTTAGAGAACGTATAATAAAAATAATGTGAGATAAATTGTGTTATAGAGAGTGTATGTGAGGGGAGTGTGTGTGTGAAAGAGAGAATGAGAGAAGATTATATGAGAGAGTGTGTGTGTTATAAAGTGTGTGTGAGGGGAGTGTGTGTGTGAAAGAGAGAATGAGAGAAGATTATATGAGAGAGTGTGTGTGTTATAAAGTGTGTGTGAGGGGAGAGAGTGTGTGAGAGAGCGTGACAGAGAGTGTCAGATAGAAAGAGAGAGTGTGAAAATATAGATGTGGTACACAAAACATTACTTTTAAATATTATATCTTCAAAACTAAGCGGTAAAATGAAAACAAAGCTTAACTTATGTATTTGTATTGTGTTACTATCTGCTAAAATGAACATAAAACTCCATTATTTGAGTAAAATAACATCAAAACCCATTGTTCGAAAAAATGGACACCAAAACTCGTAATTAGACATCGTAGTTATAATGGCTATTTTTAAACGTTATTCAAAATCATTTTATCGTTTTTGAGCTTATAATACATACCAAAACATATTTAAACATAATTTTATCATGCGCGAAACAAAACGTAGACAATATTTTCACGAACTTAGCCTCTTAATTTTCAAATTATGATCAATATTATTTATTTAAATGCGAATTAACGATAACAACATTCCAATAAAAAAATAAATGATTCCCCAGTTTAGGCATCTCAATTTAGATGTGTTATGACCAGCATCCAAAGATAAAATTGTGATGTGTTCGGACCAACAAATAAAGATTGAGTTATAATTTTTTTGGCAAAAAGCTATATTTTTTCAGAGATTTATAGCCATGCAACATATAACGGTTTTCATGGTGATCAAACAAATAATGAAAAACTGAAAATTATCTGGGAAAATCGGGTTTTCGTGGAAAACTACATTTTTTTTCCCCGACATCCTGGACTCCTAACCGTTAAAATGAGTGGTCGTTTGTCAAAATCTGTTCATTCATTTCCTCATAATTTCTATTACCGGAAACGGAATTATCAAATTAAATATAAGATGTTACTAGAAATTTTAAGAGCCGTTCTAAAAATGGTAATATGGTGAACTATATATCATATTTAGTAGGATATTTCAAATCTGTTCTTATAATATCGAAGTTTTTTCCTTCCTTCGAAATGTTCCGAAGACGCGAAAATTATTGTAAAGGGGTCTACATCGAAGCTAAGGAAATTTTGACTTTTTAATCTGACTTCGACATTCGGAAGCTTCATACTTCCCTAGTTAAAAGTAGCCTAACTCTCGCAATAGATCTGATCGCCAATGACATGGCCATTAGGGTTCGAATTCCAGTCGAGTGTATTTTTTTTTTTTACTAAATGGTTTTACACTCTACCTTCACGAAATTGCAGTTATATTTTCTTTAAATTCAACTTTTCTCATCCCAAGCACATAAGCGTAATTAGTATATCCGCTTATAGTAAAACGTGTGCATAATTATTTTTTAAATATAAAACGATCGTAACGTTGGTAATACTGACTGGCGCTGAGAGACAAAGACTGGCCTTGGCTCCAAAGTGAACTTGTACCACAGTGTATGTCTCTGCGGGTCATACATAAATTACAGTGACACGAGAGCACGGGCGGGGTCGTTCCTCCGGGCCGCGTTGGTCTGGTCTACCATCCTGGTGATGATGCTCGGTCGCGGGCTTTTGTATTTACGTCCTTCATTTGTTTGTTCTTTTCTTTTTTTTTAATACTGGTCACGCTGGAGGGAGATCACGGCTCAGTCGCCTACAGTCGGGCGAGCAAGATATTAGGACAGAGCATGCGTCTAAGAAAACTATTGTAACAGTTCCCCGTAGCTGGTACATATTACGATAGCTTGATTCAAATAAAACGATTAATATTTGGTGTTAAAGACCTCCCACAGATACACATAAACACAAACAAGAACTAAAACCGATTAAATAGATTAAAAAAAAAAAAGCAGAGCACCTAAGGCAATAAAAAGGGTAGATAGATTAATATAAAAGCCAAAATCCCTCTCGTGCTTAATACTCTATTTTATTGCCTACCTGCAGAGGAGACTTATAAGCCCCCCTCCCCATCATCCAACTAAAAGATGATGGGAGTCCTTACGAGAAAGAGAGGAGGTGAAATTATCTACAAACTACGTGGTTGAGTTCCGAATCAAGACCTTCTACGTCAACGTCTATCAAACTGTTATGGGAGATTTATGGCATATTTGAACCATTAACTAGCTTGGTTATAATATATACATATATCAGCTTAGGATATCAAACGTGGCATTTCTGAACCAACTGATTCTGGGTGGTTACTCAAATTCTATAATTGAAGAATTCCAGCATAGTTCCCGGATTTTATGGCAAAAAAAAATCTTTTCCCGTTTTTAAAAGGATTTTTTTAATAAAGGGTGTGTTGAACATGCTACCAAATTTTAGTAACTGAGCAAGTATTGTTAACAAGTATTTCTACTCTATGCCTAGGTTAGTGAGTCCAACACAATATCTCCTAGAGTCTCAATTTATGTTTTAAAAGACTTTAAATTAATTCAAGAAGAATCTTTGTTAGTATGATCCCTCAATAGACATACCAATGAGGTAAAGTGTCGGATTTGGAAAAAAGTGATTAAAGAACATTTCATTGGGTCCAGGTTAATTTTACCACAGGTTTATTTGACTTTTATCAATGGCACTGGTTTGTCTCGTTACAGATGCAATAACCGACAAAAGGCAAAATAGTACAGCTACTGTACCGAAATAATGGTGAAAAGTAATTCTTGTGGTTAGAATATCACCCCAGTTTATGTATTCAGCTAAGAAGTAGTCTAATTCCAGCTTAGCATCCAAACAAAGTAAAAGAAAGACCACAGTAACGTATTATTCCCAAGAATGACGGTTTTTGAGGCACACATGACACAAGCGGGCGTGTATCTCAAATAACAATACACAGAGGTGAGTTCCTTAAATTACGTTCTTGAGGTAATTCCTCCATTGTTACCAAGGTGGTATATTTTACGAAGATCGGTAAAAAAAAAAACACAACAACAACAACACAATTTCAAAACAACTCTAGTAACTTAGAATCTACATAATGGCGGCTTCATCATTGAGATCATCGGATCAAGGTTTGGCTTATTTATTAAACGACTGCGTTGGTGGGCCTCCCATGAATGGATTTCGGGCCAAACATAGAACAACGCCTATTAAGCTGGTCTCAAATAATAGATGGGGTGAGTAAGGGGGGTTGCAGAACAATAAGAAGGCAGCGTACACAAAGATTCACTATTATTTTTAGAGTGAGAAGGAGAAAGAGAGAGAGGGAAAAAAATAAGTTTCAATGTAACAAACAAAAGAGAAATGCCCCAACCGGT
Organism: Timema podura; assembly: GCA_033556935.1. Classification (NCBI taxonomy): domain Eukaryota; kingdom Metazoa; phylum Arthropoda; class Insecta; order Phasmatodea; family Timematidae; genus Timema; species Timema podura. The sequence continues at coordinate 27,696,865 of JAVRXN010000002.1, read as the reverse complement.
TGAGATGTAGCTTTGAATAAGAACTGGAAATGGTAATAAGTTTTAAGATGCAAAGAGTTAAACACACACACACACATCCACCCTCCCGCCCCTATTCAAAAGTGACAAAAGAAGAGTTCAAGATAAAGTCGTAAAGTAAGTGCGGTTTTAACTGACAAATGCTCACTATGCTCTTATGGATCCTTTAAGTCGGGCTCGGAAGGAGTGTGACGATTGCACAGCCGCACAGCTGACGATGAAAGGGTAATTTTTATGTTTACATGTTGAGGTATTAAGATGTTGGCTTTGCATATGAAATTAGGTTCTTTACAAATGGGCAGAGTTTTAGTATCAAGTGAGGAATTCAAAGAGAGAATACATAATATTGTAGACCTCATGTTGCTAGCTAATAATTTACCAACTGCGTAAAGAAGAAAACAACATAAAAAATCAGGTAATTTATGCAACATATATGTTGTTCGGTAAAATATAGTAATAGGCAAACTAATTTTTAATCTACTCAGAATCACATAAGTTTGCGATGTACTGGAATGTCAGCGAAGAGGAGGTCCGGGTTCGAATATCGGCCGGGTTCACTGAGGTAGTTTTATTTCTCTGATGATTTATCGCAATGGTTTTATTATCCCCTCTCCACGTTAATGGGGGTGCTCTTCTTATATACCACCTTCCTCATTCCTAGCCCTTAATAACAACTTAATAGCAATCTACTCAAATACAATATATTTAAATGATTTAATATTAGGCTCTTAACATTTTATAAATTTTTTATTTAGTAACTATAAAAATCTAAAGTAATTATTACTATAATAGCAAATATGTTAGGCCAATAGCATAAGAATTCTGCCATTGCTGAAAGAGGCAAGGCGCTGATTCCTTGGCTCCAGAATATCTCTGGTTCGAATTCTGGCTGAGATAGCAGTGTGTTCTAGGTGGGTGTTTGCAAGTTTTGTAATCGTTATGATAAGGTAACAATACATCTAATCGTGTTACTGAGATACTATCATGTTTGGATACTAGCCTTAAAATATGTTTAAACGATCTGGTTGGAATAAATTATGATAATTTACATCAAAAAAGTTTGGAAAAGTGTCCGCTACATTTCCAAGTCCAGAGCGAGTATTACCGTTAAAGAATTGAAATCTCCAAAATTCCCTGGGTTTTCGAGAGGAATTTATATTTTTCTAGACATTTTAGATTGACGTACAGGAGGATTAAATGGCATTTAAAAAAATTGGCCAGTGTGAATAAACGTAATTAATGTTTAAAACATTATGAGTTGAGCATGATAGGGAAATATATTCAGTCCTTACGATAAGCGTGTGTGTATGTGAGCGGGGGTGGGGTGGAGGGGCGAATGTAAAACATGTGTTTGAATTAGCGTACTTAGTTCTTCATTTTGATATTCATTCTTTACAAATGCATAATATTCTACATTTTCAGTTAAACGTCCCAAATTCACAGCTATTCCAGTTTTTACTTTGGCTCTTTTTTGCCAAATACCCTGGGTTTTGCCAATTCTTCCAGTTTTTCATGTACATGGCAGCCCCTATTCAAATATTAGTTGTATTAGTAAGCTTTTAAAAAGCTGAATTTATTATTATTATTAATATATGACTACATATACATAATCCTTTATACATAAGACTAAATAAAATAAATAAGTTCTCGGATAAGGATTCGAACACTAAACATTTGGTCTAGTTTATTTTAAACCAAATCCATGTTCGGATGCATTTTAAATACCTACCTATATACCATATTTAATCATCTTTGCTGTTTATAAAATATATATGTTTCAACGTTATTTAATTAAAAAAACATAATTCCATAGGTTACAATCTTTAGGGTCTAGGTTTCTTATTAGAGTTTATAATAATTATCATATTAAGGTGAGGTGGAAAGGGATGCGAGAATAGGCCAATGATTTTGCAGTTTCTATAGCAAAACTTTTTTTGACCAAAACAAATAAAATATTGCTCCGTTTAGTTTAATTTTCTATACAAGGTGATACCAACATTTCTTGAATATCTGCTGCGGAGGTCCTGGAATTTAATGCCAACTTTTTTCCGTTCACTTATAAAGTTTATCTTTTAATGCCGCTATGCTAATGACAGATATCCAACAACTGTTGATATCACCATGTGAAGAAAATTAAACTAAACGTTGCTACTGGAAGAATGTTTTATTTATTTTGACAAAAAAAAAGTTCTTCTATAAAAACTGTAAAAACTCACCTTTCCTATCGTCCTCTACATCTCCACCTTAATTTTAAACAAAGATAGACTACGCTCAGAAGATGTCGAATCCTATATTATGCCAAGCATTGGCTTGTTAATGTAAATCTAATTTCCTTTCAAAATGTCGATACGAGTACATCCTGTCCTGTCGGTCTTCAAAGTGGGCAGATCAATACGACGCCTGGGGTGAGTTACTTTGTTAAAGGCCTTGTAGGAAATTCGTGTAGGCTACCCACACAGCTTGTACACACGCTGGTGAAACACCGTGAGGTTTTTATGTGTCGTTTCCTCGGTTGATATCAGCTGTACTAGGGACGATAATCGATAGCAAAACATCGGCGGAGTCCCATCGAACCTGTAAAATTATCGGTCTCTAAACATCGAAGCTGTTTAACTAATAATAAGAAAGTGTTTAATGATTAATGAGGTAATCACAATATTACTAAATTAATATAAAAAATAGTTGTTCATTTCAGATAAAAAAAATGAGATAAAACTGCAGCTCAACTAAAATGTAATATAATTATTAAAATACTTAAGTAATTTAAAGTGACCACATGTTGAAATAATTATTTTAAATTGTCAAAACTTAAGGCGAGCGCCTCGGTCAACGAGAAAGTATCAATCGCTGTCAGACCACACGGTTTAAAATACATAGGTATGTGTCGTATTATGGAACGAGAGATTCAAGCCGTAAAACACATACTCCTTTCAACAAGCTGTGCTTCCTACCTCCTTTTCCCACGGTCCGAACAAGGAGATCCATAAGTTAGACTGAGGTGGCGGACTGGTACAGAAAGTCAAGGTCGTCGACGGATGACCTGTGCAGAGGTGTGGCTGCGACTGGGATTGGACGGAGCAAAGGCTGCTGCCGATTATAAACTTTAAGATAGAGCTGTCGGTTATAATAACTTTTGTGGATGTTTGGATCAAGAAAAGGATGGTGAGATATTTTTTAAAACACCTTAATCCCCCCCCCTTTCAAAAAAAAATCGCATCAAGTGTGAGAATTTCAAGACTGACTTGCTTGAACTGGAAATGAACTTTTTTTTGAAACTTTTGATTTAATTAATATTTCAAATTTGTGTAATATGATATTTATTTAAAAGTATTTAAACGTGGGGGTTTAATATAAGAAACATGCAGCTTGATATAATTAATTTAATGAGACAATATGAGGCTGAAATTTAGAAAAATATGCACGAGTATTCCCCTGGAAAGATGACTGGAAACCAATATGTGGTAAAAATTAATCTCAATATCTCAGTGCAATGTAATCAGTGGGGATCCTGCCTACCTAGACAGTCCGTTACACTATCCGTGCGACCAACAACAAATTTTAGATATATTTTCTCTATAATTTAAGTGTTATATGAGAAAGTAACTTTTCCTACCGTTTTTTTTTTCAGATGTTTGGGTAATGACGCCCTGGACCACAATATCACCAGCGCGGAGTTAGCGTGTAAATCGTGTGACCCGGTTCGATGGCCGAATGGTCTAAGGCATCACTCTCAAACAGACTAGACTGCCGACGACGGGGAGATCGGGGTTCGAATACCAGTCGGGTGTACTGAGGGTATTTTTACCTAAATGCTTTTTCACTTACCCATCACGCCAATGCAGGTACATTTCCTCTAAATTCAACCTTCCTTGCTATTAATAACACATTAGAATAGTTAGTAAATACAGTAATTCGAACGGGTAGTCAGAAGTGGTGCTAAAAATAAAAAATAAATCGTGTGCTATATAATGTGTTTCGAAACAGTTGTTGAATGTCGACAGTAATTTTTTTTTTAAAACCTCTGAATAATTTCTTAGAGCAGTAGTTACCCATACTGCATCACGCCAATCAATCGATATCAAAGAGGAGCCATCGTTCGATATGTCCTCAACTCAATCAATTATTCAGGATCTACCGCCGAGGACGGGAGATCGAGGTTCGAATCTCGGTCGGGTGAACTGGGGGTGGTTTTTCCTAAATGGTTTTCCACTCTCCTTCCACGCAAATGCGGGTTCACTTCCTCTAAATTCAACCTTTCCAATTCCTAATCCATTAGCGTAATTAGTACTTAGGCGTATAACCCGAACGGGTAGTAAGACGCGGTGCTAAATATTATTAAATTATTCAGGACAAGCGTCGACCGCGGAAAGATGACATGAAACATTTATTTTGAAATTGGAACGTAAGCGTCTGCGAGTTTAGTTCACTACGGGTTGAAAAACTACTTACACATGCGTAATATAATTTTAGGCATGGAGTCGAACCGAAATATGTATCGATACAATTTCTTGTTCCAACTCACCCAACAAACATTTTAAGGTTCCAGTTCTGGTTTAGGTTTAGAGAAAAATAAATGTTCCTGTTCTTTTAGGTTATTAATTTGATTCTCTTTAAAGTTATTTCAATTTTTTATTCAATAACCAAACTACCATTATAAAACTCGTAGTTAGAAACGTATATTTTAAAAAAATTACAAGAAAATATAAGTTATTTATATAGAAAAATACAAAATACCTTGACAAAAAAATCCTAAAAAAAAAGGGGAAATAGAGTATTTCAAAATGAAATTAAGTTAAGGAAACAAGGTAATGAAAAAATAATCATAAAACATTTAGAACCTTTAATAGCCTATAATATTTATGAACTTAAAAAAATATACCGGTATATCGATTCCAATTCAGCATACAGCCCGAACACTTAGGAAAAAGAAATCTAATTCCTGTTCTTAGGCGATTTATTTGGAACCTAAAAAATTACCGTTAGTTTCAGTTCTGGTTCCGTTTCGACTCCCTGATCTTAAGATATATTTTTTATTATTTTATTTAGCACCGCGTCTTACTACCCGTTCGGGTTATCCGCTTAAGTATTAATTACGCTAATGGGTTTGGAATTGGGATGGTTGAATCTAGAGGAAGTGAACCCACATTTGCGTAGAGGGAGAGTGGAAAACCATTTAGGAAAAACCACTCCAGTTCACCCGACCGAGATTTGAACCTCGATCTCCCCGTCCTCGGCAGTCAAGCTCAACACGACTAGCGCGTTAGCTAACTACGCCACCGAGGCGGGTTCTTAAGATCTAGAATTACATTACGGCTTACAGACCACGTGCCAAAGTAGACAATATGTTCTTTACATATAAAAAATAAGGTACTTCTTAAGCCAACAAAGATGTTTTCTCTAAATTAATAATAGTTTGTATGCAATAAAATTTATAAACAAATTGAGAACCTCATCACCGAAGAACACTCGTGTTATAATACGTAATGGCAGTGATGTAGTCTTAACAAGTTTTAAATTAACCAGTTTTGAAAGGTGTAAAAACAAAAAACTAGTTATGATATCTAAGAATAAAATATGCTTTAATAAGAAACAAAACTTGTCGTTAAATAATAATGTTGCTTTAAAAACAGCCAGATATTTGATCTATTAAATATATTACTCTCTAATTATTGATTTATTTGATCAACTTTCATCTAAAGCAAATAAGACGATCAATCATGTCAACTTATTTTATCTACCGATAACTATTCTAATCGTTTATTTTCAATTTCTCTCCCACAACATAGTAAATACAAATAAATGCAAATATCTTATCAAATATTTATTTATAAAATAAAGATTTAGCAACATATAAAGAGGAAGGAAGGGGAGGGAGGAGTGGAGGGGCTTGAGAAGTAAAGAAAGTCTAGCAAAGATAAGTTTTTACTTCTTTTTTTCTTTGCACACGTGAAAGGAATTAAATCAACCTAATCAGATACGTCACGCGATTGTTGAAAGAGATAAGCCTAGAGAGAAAATTAATTAAAGTGAAGTTATTGAAACTAATCAAACATTGAATCATTCTAAAATACCTGCAACGTTGGACACGCGGACATACGCGTCTGGTTTCCCGACGATTTTTCATAAACTGCACACACTCCACGCAAATTCTAGTTTACTTCTTTTGATTTATACCTTCCTGATCCTTAACTCGTTTGTTTAAATATGCAACTAGCCCGTAAGGTTAATTAGAGGCGGTGACCCACTTCGGTGGCCACATGATCTAAGGTAGGGGTCCCCATACTTATTGTGTGGAGGACCACATTATGATATTGAAAATGCTTGGCGGACTGGATCGAAAAAGAGCTATACATTATATATGTATATATATTTATAAATATAATAATACATTATGTATATATAACCTACATATATATAGCTCACATATAAATATATACATAATATGTACAGCTTATAACCATAGTTAAACATAAATAAAAAATGTAAGTTTATTTTCTTAAGGGAATAATGAAGAACAACCAAGTTAGGGATATATACACAAAAATAATATTAAAATGTAAGTTTTTTTTCGCTAAGAAGCAATGAAACATATTTTGTTATATTCAGATTGAGTACTGATTACAGTAGCACCATTATTCCGGTATTTATCGTTGACATTATTTTTTACGTTGTTTTTTTTTGTCAAAGCGTTCGCGGACCGGCAAACTCATTCCATTGGCCCTAGTTTAGGGACCCTGGTCTAAGGCGTAGCTCTTGGAAAAGGTTATACTGGCGATGACGGAGAGATCGGGGTTCGATCCCACTCGGGTGTACGGTAGGTGGTTTCCCTTAAATAGTTTTCCACTCTCCCTCCACAAAAATGTGGGCAAACTTCCTTTAAATTTAACCTTCTACGCAAATGTAGGTATATTTCCTCTAAATTTCTAAATTAAACATCCCTAATTCCTAATACATTAGAGTAATTAATTAGTACATAAGCGTATAGTCCAAATGGGCAGTATGACGCGGAGTAACGCAAAAAAAAGTCAACGTTATGTGAATAAACTAATGGAATGCACCTCAAAGTTTCTTATCAACAAAAATATGTTGGCATATACTAGTTACGAAAAAAAAACATGTGAGGCGTTGCTGTTCTTTGGTGCAACACGTGTTTCCACTTCACAAAAGGTCATCTCACACCTAGATAGGAGAGATTGTCACAATTCCATTGTCAGGAGAAATATTTCCCAGGGTCAACCTTACTATCCGCAGGTACATCAGCCCGAACAACATCCTTGGCAGTGGGAGCCCTCCCGCCGTTTGTCAAGGTCATCTCAGAGAGCATCATTTATCTCTGCCGCGACTAAATGTTGTGGCCTTATCTCACTTCACGCGGGCTCGCTGAAACGGTGAGCTCATAACAGGAAGGTTCAATCACGCGGTTAAGGTAGGCTCACATGTGAATTATACCCAATTTCCCCGATTCAAGTCTATCCACATTTTAATACAAACTAATGTATACCCTGATTTTAGTTGGAAGAACAATAGAGAAGATTCAAATCCTATATTTCTTTGCTGCCAACGTTAGTAACATTTTATTAGATTATTTGTGTTATTTTACAGATATCGTTAATATCTATCAAAAATTACAATGGCGAATAACATGACTCGATGTATGAATATATTAAAATTGTGTTAGTAACTTTATGAACTAACATCTACTGTTCTTCCTAAAAAAGCATACTATACCCTTGTTTGTACCGTAAAGTAACGAGCTTACTTTGCATTATTCCACCATGGCGTTGCTTGTAAGATATGTCCATAGTGTAATCCGTCAAGGTAAGACTGCTACCTCTCAGGGTAAATGAAGTGTACGTTTACATTTTCACAGGAAGAGCCTTTAAGAAAATGATAACATAAATTTGAGGTCAACAATGATAACATGTTACCATATTTTTAGTGTTATTTTATAGGTATTGATAATATCTATCAAAAGTAACAGCCACATATAATATGACTTGACGTACGAATACGCGAAAGAAGATCTAGTAACTTTTCTATTTGTCAGATAAGGTTCTTTCTAAGAAAATTGGACTGTATAAATGAGCTGACACTGTGCGCCAACCTTAGCCAAGCTCTGATCCTGACGGGCAAGGTTTATTTACAAACGGTTGTATTAAAGCTGGTTTAACAATAATACCGTTTTCTTTACTGCCTCGAGGCCAATGTCAGTCTAGTTTTTCTTAATTACACCTTTTACCTCTATCCATTTCAGTTAGGCGTTACACCTGCGTTTGAAAGGTGTACAAATTGTACATGCCTAACATAACGAAGAGGTAAGCGTCCACATATTTCGGCAGGGTTGTGGTTCGTCCACCAAATGAAGAACATTTTCTGACGCTTAATAAAATGATTCAATTTGTTACTTTGGATTTATGCGCCATGTTATGTGTTCAACAGTTCCCACTTTCACAAATGGCGTCAATTTCGGCTACTATAAGTTATTTATAAATACTCTCATTATGGCACCTCTTTTTGGGTGAAGTCAATAAAAGCCCTTAGGTTTAAACTCTTCAGTAATCCTTGGTTTTAAACTAATTATTTACTCTTGGGTTAAATGTAAAAGTGACATAAGAATACTTGATGACAAAAAGTACGGAATTATTTTCTGCACAGCTCGAGTCCGACCAGAGTTCCCTGGATCTGTGGCCGACGGGACGGCTAGGTCAGCGTTGCATGACGGCGCCTCGCACATGTGAACAACGCGTCACGCGTCATCACAGAACAAAGAAGGCGATGGGAAGAAAATATCATCCACAGGCGAAAGGAATTAAAGGGGTCGTCACTAAATAGTACACTCCACACTAAAATCAAATCCTACTCTCTGTTAGGAGCCACGATTATTTTTTTAAGTGATTTATTTACTAGAGTATAAAAATACTAGTTGAAAAATCTCCCAACAAAAATAAAATTAGTTACTAAAATTACTGTATTAGTAGATTGGAGCTTGCTCGGCCACCAATGAACACACAGTTGGTCACACGATCTTAGACGTCAGTATAGCAATATAGTAGGCTGCTGGTAAGACGGGGGAGGTCGAGGTTCGAATCTCTGCCGGTTACTCGAGGGGGTGATTTTCCACATGCAATTTATAAATCTGTTTTCACATCCCTTATATTTGTTAATGTGGGTGCACTCCCTCTAAAACAAAAGCCCTCATCCCTACCCCATAGATTAGGACATCCATAACCATGGTGTTCTACAAGTCAAATTACAATAGTATGGTAATTGTGACTTGATAAAGTCTAGACCCCATTATATTTGCTTCGTAAAATATAAAAGAAACAAGGACAACTAGATGTTAAATTATGAATCAAGGGTATTATATTTTACCAGTAGATCGTTACAGTGATGGCTGCAGATTATAGTGAAAATGTATTCAAAAGTTTTTATTGGGAGATTATTTCTATATAATGAGGGCTCACTCGACTTTCCAGTTAAAGGTTTATTCGCCAAAGGCTATCAACTTTCTATAGACTTTGAGCTTTTGGTGTTTAATTTCAAGCGAAATGTATATTTTTCCTCTTCACACCACGATGAGAACTTTAAAACACCCCCTCTCCCAGCGCTCTATACAGGGTGTCCAGAAATTCGCGGATACGGACTGTGCCACACGATTCTCTGGCTTAAGCTAAATAGAAAATACTCTTTGGTAAAAATGCGTTAGGCCCTTAGTTTTCGAGAAAAATGACATGAGAGTACAGAAAAATACTTTATTCTACTTTAAGCACAGAACGTTATATCAACTGTAATATTGTCGAACCTTCACCATAGGTGTTAGAAGTTTGCTCCGCGCATAGCACTACATTTTTCCGAACGTTTGATGTACGCGGCGTGTACGTGGCGTTGCATGGGGACGTCAACCGCGGTGATGGCTGAACGTAACCGCATGATGATGTCCTCAGCCAACTGCAGCAGGTCGTCTTGTAGGTAAACCAGTGATTTTAGGCGACCTCGGTGGCCATTCCAAAGGTCACCAACACCCAATTCGTTAGACATACCATCACGTGTGAAACACGTTTCATTGGTCCACAGTATGCGACTAACGAGATACTGATCCACTTCATGTTGTTGCATAAGCCACCCACAGAACATTACACGGCGAGGAAGATCATGTGGCAGCAGATGCTGCGCTGTGGCGTAATGGTATGGGTGGTAGCCCTCATCACGCAGAACCTGGTGTACCGTTGACTTTTATACGTTCGTAGCCCGCACAATGTCACGTACTGGTGCCTGTTGGACGGCAGTTAGTGCAGCATCCTCGAGATCCGGTGTCCGCACACTGCGTGGCAGTCCTGCATCCACGCGCTGTGCTGGTCTCCCGCCAACGAAACTCCAACCGGCGAAACACATTTACACTTGGGTGCCGTCTGTTGGGATAGGGATCGACGTACAACCGTGCCACAGGTCCGGCTTGGCTGTTTGATGCACCCATTGCCATTGCCATGACCCAATACACTACGTGTGTGTACTCCATGGCCTATTTGGCACTAGTGAGCTCGACTCTTTACCTAGACCTATGACGTACCACCAAATAATAATGTAAGGCACAGAATTGCCACAAAACTTCTTTCTTCTACTGTTTTCAGAACTTTCATGTAGTTTTTCTCGGGAATTGAGGGCCTAACGTATTTTTACCAAAGAGTATTTTCTACTTAGTTTGGGGCACATAATCGTGTGGTACAGTCCGTATCCGCAAGTTTCCGGACATATATATATATTATGTATATATATATATATATATCACCCTGTATATTTGTTGCCCTATACCACTGAAGTAAGAATTACTGAGTTATCTTTAACCAAAGAGAAATATTTTATTCGCCGATTTACAATCACAAGCAAATCAAGGTTTCTATGGTGATGTAAGCAAAGAATGAATGTACAAATTACCCACTGCGCAGACAGCAGAAAGGCTAGGAATTCTTTAGAAAAACCTGGTTTTTGTTGGAAAGCTTACTGACTTTTAAAATGAGTGACCGTTCGGCAAAAAGATTCAGCCGTTGTTTAGTAATTTCAACTACCGGAAATGGGATTATAAAATTTGATGTAGGCTTTAAGATTTCCGGTCAGTCTTATCTGTGAAATTATTTCAACAATATCAAGGACTCTCGAAGGATGCATAGAGAATGGCTTCACTAGTAAATAAAGAATCTCCTTCTCGAACAGAACATGCGGATGGCGAGAGCGGATAACTAACTGCAAGTGTTGAACGATACTCGGTAGACCACTCACTATTCAACTAAAATGCGCGACCTCCTTTGCCTGCTCAGTCACTGCCTGCTCAGTCACTGTCAACAGTCACAATATTAAAAAAATACAAAGTTGATAAGAAACTAACGAAAGGATTTTTTAATACTTACTCTTCATCTCCTCCTCTTTAAAAGAAAAGTTAGAATTTTTTTAGCACCCCGTTTTACTATCCGTTAGGGTTGTACGCATATGTACTTATTACGCTAGTGAGTTAGGGATGAGGAAGGCTACATTTAGAGAAATTGTAGCTGCATTCGCGTGGAGGGAAATTGTAAAATCATTTAGGAAATCTTCAGTACACCCGACCGGGATTCAAACCTCGATCTCCCTGTCATTGGCAGTCTAGTCTTACATGAGAGTGACGCCTTAGACCATGAGGACACCGAAGCAGATTTAAAATCCAATAAAACTAACCATTAGCTTCGACGGTCACGCGCGGGGTAAAGCGTCAACTTTGGTCGGGTTTGACGGTGAGCAGGAGTTCGGGGTTTGGAGCTCCAGCTGGTGTACCAAAGTTTATTTTCTCCTCAATAGTTTTCTAATCTCTCTACCCTTCTCTATGAAAAAGTGGGTGCATTTCCTATAGATTCTACCTGCCTCATCTCTAGCCCACTAGCGTAATTAATGTGTATGTACAACCTGAACAAGAAGTGAAACACGGATGGAAAAAAAAAATTGTTTAAGTCAGTCTACAAAATTGTTATATCCACCCTTCCCCCTTCCTCTAGGTTGAAGACTTAGAAAAACTAGGTGGGAATGGGGGTGGGCGTATGGGGGGTTGGGAGAAGTTTCACAAAAGTAATTTTACACGTAGTCGATAGGGAATTACAGTCTGGTTTTAATAAGAAAAAAATATAGAAACTTTTTTGAATATTTTTTTGACAGTAATTTTTTTAATATACCTGAACGGTTAGTAAGACGTGGCACTAAATAATAATATAATAATAATAATATAATAATAATAATATAATAATATTTAAATTTAATAAAGTCAAGTCGTGGGATCTTCAACTGTCACGTTTGATTTATCATATCAATATTCCTATAAAATAGCTCAAAAAATTAGTAAAATAATATCAATATTGACAAAAAAAAAGTAGGTCTATTATATACTCTAAAAGTTTCTTCCTACCAGAATCCGACAAAACCTAGACTTTCAAATGGGCACTACAAAATAATTCTGCTAGAAAGAAATTTTAGAAAACTAACTTTTTTTTTTCGGCCAACTTCGATAACATTTCACTGCCTTTATTAAAAATGTAGTTTCACAGGTATTGATAATCGCTACTAAAATGGATCACAATACTTGTATAAATACGTGAAAGTAGATCTATTAATTTTTCTAGGTGTCTGACAAGGTTCTTACTATGAAATTTGGACTGTACACTTCGTTTATCCCGAGAGCTAACACTCTTTCCTTGTATGATTAACACTATGGCACTATGTTATAAGCTAAGCCATAGTGGAAGCATGAAAAGTTAGCTTGCTATTATTCATGGTAGACGGAAGTGTACATTAAAAGCCTGTAGTGATTGTCAAATGGCCGCCGCATTTCAAGATGGCCACATATTTTCCAAATGATTGTAAATAAACAATTATATAAAACAGTGCAGAGAATAATAAGCTTTCGTATATATACTTTCTCTTTCTAATGCACTTAGAATTTCTCAAAAGAAGAGTAAGAGAAGGAAGAAGGAATAGAGGCAAATTAAATCTTATTTTTAAATATGTCATTAACTTTATACAAAGAATATGAATTAGCAGGGTAGCTTTGAGGAAATGCGCCGCATTAACATGAGAAAGGACGGGAAAATCATCTCCTAGCCTCAACCCACAGGAATCTCCTAGTGCAACGCAGGTCTATCGCCTTTTACACCTATCGGTCCCAGTTGCTCCTGTCACAGCGTCCATATAAACGCTCCCAAGCAATGGGATGTCTGCACATGTAATCAAAAGCAAATTCTTCCACCTAGTTTTGCAGAAAAGAAAGAGCAAATTTATTACTTTTTAAGAAACAAACAAACTAAACATCAAAATGAATAAATGTTTACAAAAGGTGTACTTTAATATAAGGCGTGTTAGAAAGAACCAGAGTTAAGTGTCGTATTTTTACAGTTACATTTTTGGCCTAACTAGATCAAATAGTGCTTTATAAGATACGTTTAGTTTTATTTCCAACACATAGTAATCTGAGAAGTACTTAAATATTTGTCATGGGCATTGCGCCTTTCTAATAGGACTTTTACTCTTAATTTTAAAATAATCTTTGACTTTTTATTCTTCATTTAAAAAATAAATTTTCTAATGCCATTATGCCCATGACATTATCAGTAAAAGTATCTGCTGAAAAAACGGCAGATAAGGTTCCTTCTAGCAGAATCCTACAACACTAACGAAGCCGATGCTCAGGCCAGTATGAGTCACGTTTACCAACTCAAATATAATAAAGTGTTTCGTGTCACGACCAATAAATAAATCCAAAAAGTTATCCTGAAGACTCTCGATTTGCTACATTCAACTAATCACTTTATTAAGTATAGAAAATGAAGAAAATTAGATTGCTTGCCATAAAGAAGTGACTGGCAAGTCTATGCACTCGGAATTAAGGATATAGAGCGTTATATCCCGGAAGTATTAAATTGTAACTTTCTAACACGATAACAGTGCGTGGCATCATTAATAAATAATGTATGCAAGATAATAAAGGTCTTTCAGTCAAACATAAACGTGTTTTCGCTAGTCCATGTCGGTCATCGTGGCCCAATGGTTATGTAGGCCGACTCTAAGTCAAATACCCCTTCAGTGGCCGAATGGTCTAAGGCGTCATTCTAGTGTTAGACTGGCCTACTGATGACGAGGAGATCGGGGTTCGAATCCCGGTCGGGCTGTAGTGAGAGTGATTTTTCCTACATGATTTCCCATTCTCCTTCCATGCAAATGCGGTATATTTTCTAAGATAGTGCAGAAAATTTTGTTCTAGTTTTAATTACTGTCGCTATTAGGTTGTGGCAGGTTTGTTTCTAGGTTAAGTATATGTTAAATATCGCGATTAAAATAAAAACCAGTCATAGAATGATGATGAATCAGCGTGCTCCAAACGAATACATTTTTATAACTTACTGTATACGTTTTAACTAGAGCTGGGTCGAATCCACTATTTTACGAATCCGAATCTTCATTTAACTTTCGAATCCCGAATGTAGAATTCGAATCTTGGATAGCAAAAATTAACCTCAGGGAAAAAAGAAATATAATGGATTATTAGAAAATAGAAATAATAACTAAATTAAGGTGTCTAAACAACATTCTTATAATCCATTTATACATCAATTAATCCATCAATTCATTAATACATTCAGTTAAATGTAAAATTAATGGTCAGGGGCTTGGTTGTCGAGTTTGTTCTATAATTATGTATCTTCTGAACCACTAATAACAGTATTAAAGCTTTAAAACAAATTTAAATAAAAAAATTAAAAAGGTAATTTTTTTAAGGATTTTCTAGAATCCTTTAGTATCGAATATCCTTAAGGATTTGAAGGTCCTATCGCTAGTTTTAACTCGTTGGTTAACCACTAAATTGATGACGTTAGGATTGAAGGGTGTTTTAAGAGGAAGTGCTACCAAATCAACGGTAAGAGGGGATAGGAAATCTAGAGTGATAAGTCACACGCGAAAAACTATACAGGCATGTTTGGGTCTTGACCTATACGTCATCGGCAATCTAGTATCTCGCGTAGCTGACGCCACCGGTGCCGTAAACGAGCGAAGTTGTCAACGAATGTTTACTATGCACGATAAACTTTCATTGTTTGTGCCCGTGTCGCATCCAACCAGTGTCCTACGTTGCAGCACTTGATTCAGCTACGCAGCACGAAGTTAATCTAGCTTTTGTAACAAGAAGACAATGAATGGCACAACATAAGTTGAGGTTTTTTGTTGGACTTTTTCAATGAGCTAGGTAACTTTGAAAATATTTAAATTAATTTTAAATTTTTACTTACTAGTAATCCGACTTCAAAACATATTCTCCAAATGCTAGGTGCACAGTCACTCAACAAGTTGTACGACAAAATAGTGTTTTATCTGTTATTTTTTAAATAGTTTCGAAGTGATTTCACTGTATCGCTTTATTATATATTTACTGATGTGATGATTTAAAAATAAAATAATATATATATATATATATAATTTACTTTTTCATTTTATAGATGCTCAAAAACTCGATCCCAAGATTTTAAATAAGTACTTCCTTAACTTTTAAGTCATCCACAGTGTTTTATTTCTATTTTACGATAACATTCTGAAGAACCAACTGATTCTTACTACCCGATAAAAAAATAATCTAATACTAGTAAATACACAGCACACGGTCAGCAAATCCTCAATGTGAAAGCAAGAACTCTAATATTTCACCAACTATGTTTGCTTCAAGAATCAAATTCGGGGCCCATAGCTCAGCAGGTATACTCAATTTACCCTGAAAGGTAGCAGTCTTACCTTGACGGATTACACTATGACCCTATATTATAAGCAAGAGGCCCTACCATGGTGGAATAACGCAAGGTGAGCTTGCACCCTTACGGAGTAAACGAAGGGTACTTGCTTCACAGACTCCAAAAATTTGTCGGGGAAAACCCGTATTCTTTAAAATGTACAATCCAATTTTCAAAGTAAGTTACTAGATCTACGTTCACGTATTCACACGTCAATTTATTCATGTGTTATGCAAATGTATATTTTGGAAGCCTATATATTATCAATACCTATAAAATAACACTAATAATATAGTAAAATGTTATCAATTTTGACCGCGAATAATAAGCTTGTGTTGTATATAACAACTAAATTACCATGATAGATCAAACGTTGGGGCGGCGAGTGTACGTTTCATCCACTAATATAAACCCCCTCTACACGAGCAATATCGGCGAAGGTAACGAGGGTACTGGTTATTAGTTCAGCGAGGGTTCGCACCAAGTTAATTATTATGTCGCCCGAGTTTGGGGCCGAGTCCGGGTACATATTCTACCCCTATAGAGGTTTCCTTTCACCCGCGCATAATAGACAAATTATCTCTGGCGAACACGCCGCTTCCCCGGGCGCGTCACGAGTAGAGAAACACTTTGACGCCGAGAGTTGAAAATGAAGGTAAATGCGGTTTTTTTTTTAAGTTTAATTTCACTTGTTTTGTTATTTCTCCTAGAACATCCAAATATTTACACCACCGAGGTGAAGTAGAGAAAGGTAGAATTCAAAGGAAGGGTGCCCACATTTCCGTGGAGAGAGAGGGATAAACCATTTAGAAAAATCCCCACCTCAGTACATTTAGCCGGTATTTGAATTACGACCTGCCCTTCTACGGCAAACCAGAGGAGACGAGACTAACGCCTTAGTCCAAGTACCGACTGATGCGTGTAGTTGATCTTGTTCAGATGAATTAAACTTGTTTGAAGTGTTTGTTGTTTTAGTTGCAAACAACTCAACATTGTTTTACCGATTCATCACACTAATTGCAAACCAACCTATTTCTAGAAAACATACACCATTAGTTCGTCAGCCGTTAATTCATCCCCGCATTTGAGTGGAAAGGGGAGAGGGGGGAACAATTTAAAGAGAAAGAAAAGAAAAATTAGTAAACCCAACCAAGGTTTGAGCGCGACTAGATGAACCTGATGTTTAATCTGCGTGCCCACCGTTGCAGGTAATGCTCTCTCAAAACGCCCTTGCGTTCAAAATTTAGGTATATACTAAATGTTGACTGTCAGAAGTCAGCTGTGAGCTGTCAGTCAGCACCACAGAAGATAAAACTGAGGTTATAGAAGGGGTTAGTTAGCAAAAAAAAAAAAAAAGGGGAGGGGGGTTTGAGGGACTTCTATTCAAGCCAAAGGAGGCTCCAGGGACTCTATCACAGCAAATGCCTGAAAATTGGATGCCCCTATAAGATATTTGGAATGGGTTGGCCAAATTTAGATGCCTCAAGAAACTATTTGAATGGTATTACCCCGGCAATTTTGATGGGTGGATGCCTTTAGAAGCTTTTTGAAGTACTCTTCGCCATCATAAAAGTGGCATTGAGACAAATGAATCTTTTAAACCATTTTAAAAAAATACTACAAAATTTATTTTTTTAAATGAAGAATACAGATAGCCATTCTTCGATACGTCTTCAGGTTCGAGTGCAATTTTGTACCTAATAGTTCTATCAATGATTATGTGCGGCCCGTGGACCTTTTGAGTTAAGATGAACCATTAATTCTTATTTTTATAAACGCCGATGAAATACAACATTTTGTAATGTGATATTTGGGAATTTGGTATAATTTAGAGAATTCTGGCAAGTGAGATTGGTGTACAAAAACTGTGCTCTTTCTTTGAAGTAGAGATCACTTCCAAAACATTTTGAATTTGCGCATCAGATATGTGTAATGTTTGGCAACACATACGTATATTAACAGGTTGTTTTATCACATGAAATGAAATCAAACATCCGTGAGATTTTGGCTTACGGACACACATTTGTCAACAAATTATGAAAATGAGTTTAGTATAGTATTTAAAGCCCCAACCATTGTTTCAAATAAAAGGTTTCAAGGCTTTTATTGTTTTGTATAGGGTGCCTACTCTTAGTAATAAGATACAACATTGGAAATTATTTTTTAATTTATTTAATGACAATAAATGTAACTATATTTTACACATCCCTTTTGCCCAGTTAATAGAGATAATAATATCTAATCAAACGTACCTGATAATATTCCAAATTGAGTTAATTTACATTATATTCCGCACTAATTATATGCGTGGTTCTACAGCCTTCTGTCTCTCTCTATCGCCCACTCAGACAAAATCTTCTCGAAGGAGAAAGAGGGAGAGACCAGGGACGAATGCATCCCGTTACTCGAGTATTCTAGAAGCCAAGTCTAAGAAAACAACCCTGTTGATAAGCGGAGGTGACGACACTGGCGTAATAGTCGTCGAGCAATCAGGACATACTACGTTCGTCAAGAGAAAACTTTTTTTTATTAGTAACCAAATCTTAGTCGGAACCATAACTATTCCGCGCCAGTCGATAAACTGGATCAATCATGATCCAATCCCATTTCAATCATCCCAGTTCCCTAAGAAATGAAATAGCAGCTCGTGTGATATAGGATCGCATATTCACCCTGTTAGGTACAGCAACAACGCTGAATAAATACGTTATTAAAAACATAATCGATTTAAATTTATAGCCTGAAAGAAAATCTCCACAAAGAACCATCCCCGCATGTAGTGAGTCCATGTAAATACAAAAGTAGTGCCCTCCACGAAACATGAACTGTAGACAATAACATTATAGAATACAGATATTTTTTATAAATGTGGCTCCCTCAGTATTTGTGATGTCCAATGTGGCCGTTATGTACTGTACAAATGAATTTAACATGCCAGAACTACACAGTGATGAATTGAAGGCCGAGTGCTAGAGTTAAGTTAGTTTATATGTCGCGTGCTGATATAACAAGTTAGTTTGGAACGTGCTCGTTGAATACCGATAGTTATAATTAAATGATAGAATGCAATGAATTACAAGAGACCACAAAACTTTGATTGACTAAATATTTTAAGTACCCGTGATACAGAGACTGCCTCCCGGCGATTCTAACAGCTGAACAACGCCATGCGGTACGTTGCTAAAAAACAAACCGGGTAGAGTCGTGAGAAGACGAGTAGCTAGCGAGCAAGCATTGTTAGCGAGGAATGTGGTGTGCCACAAGGTCCTGACGCCAGGATCCGCCCTGTATATGGCAAGGAGCGAGTGTTTTGACAACCGTCCTACTCTCCTCATCTCTCCTTCGTCCTTTGACTAACCAACAGATCATTTATACGGCTGCACGTTTTCAATATTCTCCTCCATTCTGGGAACAATAGAGATAGGATGTTGACCTCCGAGAGTAGTCGGGGTCAAACTTGGGTTCACAAGACGAGACTGGGGGGGCCTCGGCCGGTGTCGAGATCATAAGGCATGTCTCAATCACCTCTGTAAGTCTTGAGACCGGATCTCAATGTGCAGGCTGTTCAAGAGCTGTCAGGGTGGGAGTATTTGTAAGTGATACTAATTTTACTTTATCATAAAGAGAAAGTACTGTAATCGAGAACATTTCTTCCCTCGATATTATGATGGATCTTGAGGTTTTGTACCCGTCTCGGTGGCGTAGTTAGCTAACGCGCCAGTCGTGTTGAGCTCGACCACCGAGGACGGGGAGATCGAGGTTCGAAACTCGGTCAGGTGAACTGGGGGTGGTTTTTCCTAAATGGTTTTCCATTCTCCCTCCACGCAAATGCGGGTTCACTTCCTCTAAATTCAACCCTCCCAATTCCTAATCCATTAGAGTAATTAGTACTTAAGCGTATAACCCGAACGGGTAGTAAGACGCGGTGCTAAATATAATATTGAGGTTTTGTGCCCCGGAATTTTAAAAAAGTTGTTCTTCAAATTCTGTTTGTCTGTATGTCCCAAGAGTCGAAACAGTTTGATGGATTTTGTTAAAATTTGATATTTAGATGCTTTTATTTGCCCCTTAAACTAATATATAATACATTTTATACGTTATGATATTCAAAATTTTTGAGAAACTGTTTATTTTTCTTTCTGACTATGAGATTTCAAGCTGTATTGCAACACTCTTCCGTCCTTTCCTTACATAAGCAGGAACAAAGGAGCCTCACTCGTCGAAAACAAGATAAGGAAAAGGACACAGTAGTGTGGAGTTTCGAATGTTCCAGTACTTTTTAGAGTAACGGGATATTTTATCAAGGTGCGTTTTCTCCAACGGTATCTCGCCTCTAGTCTTCACAGAGACTTCACACGGGTAGAATGTACAGGTACAACCCGCATCGGGCACTTTGATATAAATTACCCCCAGTCTGTGTGGAGATGTCGCGAAGGTAAACACGCTTAACCCGCGTCGAGCATTCAATATCAAATAAATGTGATATAATTGCTCCTTGTCATAAAGAGAATTAATTAGTAGTGTGACACGGTCATCCCGCGTCGGTAATTGTGTCATGTTTGGTATCGGGTCGCGTGACCTATTTATAATTGAAGGATTTAATAATGTGTTTTGAATAAAAAGATTACTGACATTTTCAGAAAAGATTTTAATTACATGATTAATAAATAAATAGCCCGACTCATCCCCCGAAAAATGAATACTACAAACGTGGCACCGCTAATTACGCGACCCTACAATGTTGTATGGTAATACCTCGAGGAGAGATTATGATTTTGATTCTAGACCTAAAATTATGGGTAGTTTACTGATGACTGAAAGTTGAGGAATAAAAATTAATCTTTTAATGTCCATTGATCAACATTATTTTTCTAAAATAGTACATTTTGTATTTATTTTTTAGCGCCACGTCTTACTAACCGTTCGGGTTGTACGACTAAGTACAAGTTACATTAAGGGTTTAGGAATTGGGATTGTTTAATTGAGAGTATGTACACCCGCATTTGCGTGGAAGGAGAGTAGAAAATCATTTAGGAAAACCACCCTCAGTGCACCCGACCGAGATCGAACCCCGATCTCCCCGTCTTCGGGAGTCTAGTCCAACATGAAAGTAGCGCGTTAGACCACGCGGCCACCGAAGCGGGTAAGAGCACATTCATTAGAATTTTAGTTATTTAACTTTTCAATACAACCTTAGTATTAGTTTTTACTAAACTATCAAATCTATTCCTAAGAAACTTATGGTGTACCTTGACAATTTTAGCTCCTCGTTCAGTGTCAATAGAATTAATTGCCGGTGACCGGGAGGTCAAGGTTCGAATCTTAGTAGGATATAATGAGAGTGGTTTACCCCCTATAAGTTCAAGATGAATGTGACTCGGGCGGTTCTTTACCTACACCCTCTGACCGGCCAAGATTAATAAACCGAGACGTACCCAGATTTATGCCTGGTGTGCGTTTAACCACGTATCCTGGCAACTCGGGAGGAAGTCCCATGCAACAATGATGAGGTTCTGGAACAGACGGCTCCAGGGAGCCAAAGTTTCTATAGACGCTTCCACCGAACGAGAGAATAAGGGAAAAGTGTTTTGTGCACTTGCTCTCAGTCCTAACCGAATTAAACCTCCATTGTTCTACAAAGGGAGTTTAAGGGCGGGCCGCGGGGGAGAGGTAGGGAGAGAGGGGGTTAACGACAAACACTCTCTCCCTTGAACTTGGTCCTTGCAGTACCCGCACGTCCCAGACGCGCTACGTGACATGTTCCTTTTGAGAGGTCGACTTGGCATTCCGAGACGCGCGTGGAGGAAATTGGGAGGGAGTTAGCGTTGGCCACAAAGGAGGGCTAGGGTTGAGACTCGACTAATTCATTAATCTTATTTTGGGAACCAGCGCCACCAAACAAAGATGGACCCTATTGGTAAGAAAAAAAAAGATATTATAACAAAATTACACATATTTAATATTGTGTGTGTGTGTATATTATATATATATATATACATATATTAATTAAATACCTATCAGTAAGCACGCGGACTAGACGCCAGGCTCATAATGTCTGGTTTGCCGGTGACGGGGGGTTCAGGGTTCCAATTCCAGCCGGGTGTAAAACAGGCGGGTTTGATATAAATTGTTTCCCACTCTTCCTCCACACAAATAAGGGCACATATCCTATTAATCCTACCTTTCTCACCATCAATACCACATTAGCGTTATTAAAATACTTTTAGCCCGGATGGGTAGTAAGACGGTGGTGGAGGTAGAGAAATGGAAACATTTAGTAATTGTTTCGTGGGTTCATCCTGTTGCCGAAATATTTATGTTTCTATGCTTTGGGAAAAGAATGAAGATAAATTCTAAAATAAATATATCAGCATTCACCTGGAAAGAGGATTGTAAAAAAAAAACCTATAAGAATTGAAAACTGAGCCCCGGGACACCAAGTAAAAATTCTCTACAGTGAGTTTCCGTTGTGGGGCAGCCTTAACAGTGATATTGTAACTTATGTTAAACCAATTTGTAAGTCGTGTGTTATGTTTGGATGATAAATGTAAAATACTGGAATTAAAAACCTACTTAGACTAGAGGTGTATTGTTCGTCATGTTGAATAAAGATGTTAAACCTGTTAAAACAATGGGAATAAAAAAAAGAAATATGTTTTCGAGCGTTGTAAATTGGTTGTTGTTATAGCCGTGGTTATAAGCAATTTAGAAGAACTATAACTTTACCAGAACGTGTTTCGATAGCACAATAAAAATAATCGTAAAAAAAAAAGAGGCGTTAGAGGCACGAATACAATTTGTAAGAGAAATTATTCCTTTCAAATTATTTCATTCTTCATTAATACAATTTAAAGAGACTTTGGAACGTTTTTCATTTATTTTTATTTTTTTAAGATTAATGGTTAGCAAGTTCTGTGCGCAAACAGGATGAGTTTTTGACGTTCAAATGGTGAAAAATGAACAAATAAGTGAGGGTGAAAAAAGGTAATTACTTAGTTTGCACTTCACTACAAAGGATTTATAAAAATAATTAACCATCGTCTACATTTTACCTCAACAGCAAAGTGACAAGTGAAGCGAGTACTGTCGGGAAGTTGGTACCTGCAAGTTGGTGGTTATTTTAGCGAGAATATTTATACTGATGAAGATTTTACAAGCATTTTACGAAGAGTAAAAAAATCTAACATTCTCA
This sequence comes from Timema podura, assembly GCA_033556935.1. Lineage (NCBI taxonomy): Eukaryota > Metazoa > Arthropoda > Insecta > Phasmatodea > Timematidae > Timema > Timema podura. The sequence goes on along the minus strand of JAVRXN010000002.1, from coordinate 27,673,867 downwards.
TTCAAGCTAGATTAACTACAAATAACAATAAGCAGTTTTGGGAAGGGGGGGGAAACTCAGTTATTATTCTTTTATCATTCGTTGTTTTTAATTTTTGAAATTATTTTGTAGTTTTAAAAATAAATAGCGGCAAGTCTAGAGTTTGATTTGCCGGTTACGTGGAGGTTGGGGTTAGAATCCCGGCCGGGTGTAGGTCTACTTGGAGTAGTTTTTCTCAGGGAGTCTAACCTGAACCAAAACTGATAACAAAAATTAACAGTTATTTTTAAAGAATCAGAGCTGGAACAAGAATCTAAAAAAGTTAATCGCTTAAGGTGGGATAGAAGGGGCCACGAGAAAAGGATTGTTTTTGCAATTTTTATGGCAAAAACATTATTTAGGTCAAAATAAGTAAAATATTGCTCCAATACAAACATAGAGTTTAATTTTATTCGCATGTTGATATCAACAGTTGTTGAATATCCGTCCATGAGCATGGTGGCATTATCTAATCAACATTTAAAGTGTTTCAATTTATGCCCTTCTTTTTGAAGCTTAATTTTTATTTTGAGTGTAGGTTATATTTATTTTCCAAGGGGATTATAAGAATAGCAATGAGTACTTAGCAGTTAACATTAATGAGTTCCGATTCTTGAGGAATGATTATTGTCACATTGTGTAAGGTTTTATCATTTTACTCTTTAGGTTAAGAGCTTAGGAAGAACTTTGAGTGACAGCAAACATCTCTAAGAAGAGAGAGTAGTGATAAATGAGAAACTGTCCCGTTGTACAAGAAATAAAGGACTTCAAGAAAATACTAGCATTTTAAGTTGAACATATTCTAATTTAAGTCGAGAATATGGTAAAATTATTTTAAAAGCCTGTTAATAAAGCCTAAAATAATATTGTTGTACGTAAAGAGAATTGACAAACACACTATAGTTGACAAATAAAATCAAATCATATAGGTCTACACTATTTACTTTTGTTCCAGACATGGCCAGTGGATGGTTTGGCTGCATCAAACCAGCTTTTAGATCATTTATTTTATCTACCTTTTTTTCAATTAAAAATACGCATAAAATAAAGTTTTTTTTTTACATTTTAATTTAAAAATAAAATAATTTTCAAGAACTATAAAATAAAACTCCATGGCGTCAGCCGCTGTCTGTTGGCGAAGATAGTGCAAACCTCTGCGAATAGAGGGTGTCATGTGTTCAGCACAACATACCCTTCAACCATTAATCTCAGTTTTCTAGACCGAAACCACTACTTTTTTTTCATTCAAGTCGCTCCTCATTTGCCCTCACGAGACTGAGTCGACCCCGTTTCAGACCCACTGCTTCACAGAAAATCTGTAAGTCCCGGGGATCGAACAAAGGACCTTTAGATCTGTAGCCAGGAACTTTGACCACTAGACTACAGAAGCGGTCTTTTTATTTTTAGAGTTCTGGCAAACGCAAAATAAAATCTCATTTTCAAATGGCACCCTGAACTATCAAAAAATGGTTCAATTATCAAGCTCCTGAAATATTTGTATTTTTGACAAGACTTGAATTAATCACAGCTTGTGAATGTGTGGAATTTCAGGCCTCCACCGTGGTTCGGATCCCACGTTAAACTGTAGGTCCTCCATTTCATCTCACTATCACCCTATCATTACACATTACGTAAGTGCGTATAACCCTAACCCGAACGGGTAGTAAGACGAGGCGCTAATAATAATAATAATAATAATAATAATAATAATATAATAATATTTGTATTTTTATATAGATAATTCGTATTTGTAATAAATTATATTTTAACATTTTGTTCTATTTACAAAATATATTTAATGACACTAAAACTAGTAAATCTAAATTTTTTAAGAATCGGAACCAGAACCGGAACCTTTAAAATTTTATTTGGAGAACCGTAACAGGAAACAGAACCGATAAATATTTCGGTTCGACTCCCTGAGTTTTCTTTTAAGTGATTTTTGCATTCTTCCTCCACGAAAATTCGGGTACTTAAACCTACCTGTAAGGGAGCTCAAGAGAGTTCCTTTATTATTGTTATCATTTATTTTAATTTTTTTTGTTGGAAACCATTTTGTATTCTCTTGTTTAACACTTTTTTTGTTCTGAAAACGAACATTGTGGAGGACTTTCTTTAATACTTTCATTGCTTTGTAAAACATACTGTTATAATCTTTTTTTTAAGTTTTAACGGTTTGTCAGTAAAACCTCATAACTAATCCGTTTAATGAGTTTTTATAGTAATAGAAATGTTAAGAAAGGTTTCAAAACATCATTATTTTAAAGCTAAAATGTGTTATATTAGGAATGAATTTTCTAAGAGAATCTTTAAGAAATAATTAGACAAGGGAACGATTATAAGCTTAGCAAACAGCACCAGTGGTAACGCTGTCCAAGACGTCAGACTTGCAATATACGGGATTTATAGTGAGTCCAAGGTTTGAATCTCAGTCAATTGCAATGGGGGTAGTTTCCAACAGCTGATTTATCAGAATGGTTTCCCTATACGCTATCCATGCTAATTCGTATGCATTTGTTCTAAGTTACCTTCCTAATCCTTACGCCTTGGAATAAATATTTAATAAACGTTAAACTATATTTTACTAATAACCCTCTGTAAATCTTACAATAGAACTTATATTGATCCACAATGGACTTTTTTTTAAATTTGAGAACTCGCCCTTTCTTAACCGACTGATTATATCAGCACACGAATTATAAGCTAACTTATATCTAGAACAAAAGGACAAACAGCCCCCAGGGCATTAACTCATCACTGTGAAAAGGCAAACCACACATTTCACCTATGATACATTTTTCTACTATCAAACCCGGGACCCCTAGCTCAGTAGGAAGAAACGCTTCCAACTTGGCTAAGGTGTCGGAGGATGAGAAGTCGAAGAAAAGAAAACACAGCAAGAACAAAACAAGAACGAAGTATATTGAATAGGTAAGAAGGATTGTGTATTTAAGATTTCTAAAGAGACCAAACATGCGGGCATAGAAAAAAAATATTTCACCTTGTACAAGATCATTTTTAATTCGGTTCTAACAATCTTTTTCCTGCTCGTGATTTTCGTCTCCACGTCATTTTCTTTTTAACACAAGCGGCCGGACGTTCTCGATTCACACACTTTTAAACAGTATGCAAACAAGATTAAGGACAGCTCCTTCCCCCCCTCCCCCACAACCAATCCAATTATCTCTTACCTTACGTTTGATTCAACAAGAATCCCAGTCTGATATCTCTTCCATTCAATGTAAAGATGAATAAGGTGCCATAGGGTCGATAACTCTTTTAAACAGTTTTCAACTCTGTTTAAAATCCAGGTTGAAGAAAAGGGTGTGTGTGGGGGCGGGGGAGAGGAGGAAGGTAATATGGGGGGGGGGGGGGAAGACAGAGGATACAAGATACAAATGGTTAAGGGAGATCTAGTATTAAAAAAAGGATCGGATTCTATAAGTCGGCAGACTTTTATATATCGCGAGTCCCGTATATATTTTTCTTTTTTAAAAGGCTTGCCTTTTTTTTTAATCCAGCAAAATTTTCCATTTTATATTTCACAGATAGTAACTAGTTATTATATTTTTATGAACCAGTAATAATGGTTTGTTTGCTAAATCTTTTGCGGGTCAGATAAAATTAGTCGGTGGGCCGTAACCAGCCCGAGGGCCGTAGGTTGCCAACCGCTGGTCACTGTAATCGCTCAAGTACGTTTATAAAATACACCCATACAGGTGATTTCACGGTCTAAGGCTTCAAGCTCGCAAAAGAGTGAAGTGACGGTGACAAAGAGACCGGGTTTAGAATCTCGCCCGGGTGCACCGGAGATGGTTTCACCATGTGAGTTATCACTGTGGGTTTCCCCATTTTTTCTACACGCTAACGCGAATTCATTTTCTCTGAGTTGGCCTTTCAGCCTCTAGCCCTTGGAATGGGCTGTTACGGCCTTCGTGTTTTAAAGTACTAATACAAAAACACGAGATATGTATTTATTTGCAAAGCGCGATTAAATATATTTCAGTTGGTGTAGTGTTTTTTTTTAATCTTTGGGTACCATATTTAAGATTTACATAAACACAGGGTATTATCAGAACACGACTTACAAACAAACTTACTTAAGAAAGTGACATTCATATTACACTCAAAACAACGCCTTGGTTTTTAGTGCTACGTAATGATATGTTTACAAAATTAAGTGTAAATATGTATCCGATTATTTGTGTTTTAAACAAGAGAGGGGTTGAATCCCATAATACTTGAATCCGAATCTCAAATCCTAATCTTAAATTTTTTTTCGAATCTCGAATCCAAATTAGAATCAAATAAATCTAAGAAAAAAGTTTTTCAAGGCTTGGTGCCACTGACATGTGCTATTTTTGTTTCTCATGTTTATTTAAATCATTAACAACAAATATAACAATCTTTTGATTTTTTTTTAGCACCGCGTCTTACTACCCGTTCGGGTTATACGCTATGTACTAATTACGCTAATGTTTTCAGGGATTAGAAACGCTATATTTATAAAAAAAAGTGTAGCCGTATTTGCGTGTAGAGAGAGAGGGAAACCAATTTGGAAAAAACCATAGTACACCTGAACCAGATTCGAACCTCGATCTCCCCGTCATCAGCAGTCTAGCCTACTGCGAGAGTAGTGAGTTAAGCCATGCGGCAACCTAAGCGGGTTTTAGTAAATTAATTATATTAATACAATTTTGTTACTTTCCCAACCACACAACTGCTTCAAATCGTTATTAACAGTCGAGGTATTTATATTAAAGTATTCGAGATAATATTTTGAGATTTTTATGAATCCCGGATCTCTCGAATAGCGTATGATCTGAGGGATTCGGTGAATCGATTATTCAAGCGTCCCATCTCTATTTAAAACCCATCACCTAATGGATGTCATGAAATGTAATGAAACGCATTGTGGCCAGAATGTAAAACATGACTCTTGAAATAATTATTATTCGCGCACGCATATAATTAATTATCAACACTGGTTTAATACTGTTGCTCCAAACGCGAACCAAACTATGAGAAAACTAGGCCACCACGTGACCAAACCACGCCCAATTCGTGGCACACACGTGGAGGAGCCTTGAGTTTAAAATCACCAGCAATGAAAAAAAAAATCCTTTCACATTTATCTTAAGAGTCAAATTTCATAAGAAGGAACTTCGATCTACTTTCACGTATTCATACGTCAAGTCATGTGATCTGAAAATATATTTTTTTATAAATATTATCAATACCTATAAAACACTAAACCAAATATCACTTTTGAAGGAACTACAACTCTTATGGAGGAAAGATTTATCTTCGCTCTCTCTCAGTTAACTGTTGCCAAATCTTCTCGCCCTCAGTGATTTCGGAAATGGTGCGCTGGAGTATGAAGGAGCTACTGGCAACCTCTACGAACCAGCGTTGTGAAATCTGTCTTATATTTAAGCAAAGATTGACCGCACGAAAACAAGAAAATGATAACGCGGTTTCCTAATAGTAACCATACAGTTCCCTCAAGAGTGTAGTAACCAATTAAAATGTTATCAATGTTGGTTGAAAAAAAAAGTTACATTTTACTTCCTATGAAAACTGGACGGTATAGTGCAAAACTCAGTAGGGCTATAAAGGTAGATTTAGAAAATATTAAGTTTTTTTTTGTTATCAGCATTAGAATTAATGTTTATTTTTACAGTGATAGCTAGGGATCATACTATGGTTTAACGTATGAATCTATAAAAGTAGCTTTAGCGAATTATTTTGTATGGTCACTATAATTTTGTGAATAATACGCAAATATTTTGACAACGATTTCATATACCCTTTTATGTTCTGAATACTCTGCAGAGAAAACAAAACATTGCAAATGATTTCCTTTACCCTATGATTTTGTTGATGTGTAAAAAAAAACACCAGTGCAATGTTTTAAATATTACACCCTCAAATTTCAGTGTTGCGGATATTTTTCAAAACAAATCGCGAATGATTTCATCTACCTTCTAATTTTGTAAATATTATGTACAAAAAATGAAATGTTGCATAAAATGTTCAAAAAATCAGAGAATAATTTAGTATCATCCCTCCCTCCCTTCCCAAACTCATTATATTAGTATTCACGTTCAACTCACTTCTCCCCCCCTCCCCCCACACAAATATGTATTTTATAGTGCTGACCCATGGCTAAACAATTAGTGGCGTCACACGTGATTTGCATTCTATGCGCCAATATCTGCTCTTTCAAAACCAAATCCTTCTAACAACCCCCCCCCCCCCCCCACCACCACCAAAAATTTCCTATCGTACACCAATTTCCGATCCCTCAATTTACTCATTTGCACATTGTACACGTTTCGGAAAGTTTAACACACACGTGATTTTTTTAAATATACATATCTCGTTGAATACCTTATGTCACAAAAGAATTAAACAGATGTAGGACAAAAAAAAATGCTATCGAAATACAAAAAAATAAGATAAGCCTTACTTCCAGTCAGTGAATTTAAAAATAATTTTCATAATATCAAATGAGATTAAAAAATCTAATAGGAGTATATACCAAAAAGATTAATATTACAATGGAACATTGTGATAATAAGTTACGATGGTAGTGGTTTGAAAAAATTATCCTACTTCCTTTTTTTTATTTTATTTTTGTAAATTGAGAAAAAGTGGCCCTCTCCTCTATTTTCCTTATTCAATACACTATCACCCACACAGGATCAAAGGAGTTAGTCTCGTCATGTCTGATTTGTCGGTGACGGTAAAGTCAGGGTTAAAGTATAGGACTCGAGTACTAAGATGGTTGTTCCCAAATTATTTTACACTCCACACATATGCACGCGAATGCAGGTGCACTTCCTTTAATTTCATCTTCCTCTTTCCTACCTAATCGGTATGAATATGCCGAGAAGAACCCGGATGTTTAGTAAACTCGAATAACGCGAGAAATAAAATCTAAGGCTAACAATAAAGTTTTTAGAAATAACAACGTAGGCTACTTTTTACTTACAACCATTTTTCATGCCATAAATAATAAGAATAAAAGTGTTCCAGCAGAGTGAACACAAAATGTAATACCTAAGAGACAGAGACAGAGAGAGAGAGAAATAAACCTTGCTCCGCCAACAGCTCACGAATCTCAAGAGGTGAAGGTTGTACGCGTTATCCAAGGTTGGATTACAACTGGGAGTACAGCATCGGGCATGAAAAAAAACACCTAAAAGGCATTCCAAAAGGAAAACTCTCTACAGTGGGATGGTCAAAAGAACCTTTTAGAACAAAGTTTTTTCAACCAGTATGCCGTGGCACATTGGGTGTGTTACGAAAGGTCAGCGGGTATGCCGCGGGAGTTTGGGCAAAGATAAAAAAGGAGCGGAATTTTTTTTTTTTTGGGAATAAATATAAATCTTTCTATGTCCATGATTAACATTAAAAAAAAAACATATAATTTTTAGAGTTTAAGCCATTGAACTTAGAAACTCCACTTTAATATTCATTTTTTTAAGTGATGAACTACCTTCTTAAGAAATTGGTCGTGTACCTTGGACAATTTTAGCGCCTAGTTTTAAAAGGTTGAAAATAACTGTTTTAAGAAATACTTTTTTTTTGCGGCCAACATTGATATTATTTTACATATTATTTGTGCTATTTATAGTTTCTATCAAAAGTGACAGATGTATTTTATTTTTATTATTTAGCACCGCGACTTGCTACCCGTTCGGGCTGTACGCTTAAGTACTAATTAAGGTAATAGATTGGGAATTGGGAAGGTTGAATTTAGAAGAAGTGAACCCGTATTTGCGTGAAGGGAGAGGGGGAAACAATTTAAGGGAAACCACCCCAGTTCACACAACTGAGATTCGAGCCTCGATCTCCTCGTCCTCGGTAGTCAAGCTCAAAAAGAAACTAGCGCGTTAGCCAACTACGCCACCGAGGCGGGTGTGACAGCAGTAAATCCCACACAACTTGACTCATGAATACGTGAAAGGAGGGGCCTTCCTTTGAAAATTAGACTGCAGTAATCATTGTAGGTTATTCTTATGACGATCCGACTATACATACGTAGGATATTTCAATATGGTGTGTTCGTACCAGTAGTAGAGAATATCCAGGCAATTTTAATTACAAACAACTGTGAATAGTAATACAGATCTTGAGGAAATTCCTTCTTTCTTGTTACTTTACTACTCATTTTCATCAACATTCGAACCTGAAGTAAGATGAACAAGAAAACAGAAAAGCTGAGGAGGTGATAACGAAAATATCCGCTGAACCAACGCTTTCACAAATAAGTAACAGAAAATACAAGCTAATACTCTAATTTTCATTGGAAGCCTGATATTTGTAAACTGAAAAACTCATTTCGCCATTATGGCAGGAGGGAACAAAAATACTACAGTTGTATTTATAGTATGATGTTGGTAAGAAGAGCAGTAGAAGTTAGTTACTAAAGTAGCTAAAACAATGTTAATTATATTCATACATAAAGTCATGTCATCTGAAGATGTTACTTTTGATAGCTATTATCAATACCTATCAAATAACACAAATAATATAAGAAAATGTTATCAATGTTGGCCGCAAAGAAATATGTTTTGATTTTCTCTACTGTTCTTCCAACCAAAATCAGGGTATACATTCTCAGTCCCTTTGATTAATATCGTAAAGATACATTATAAAGTAATCCTAAAGCAAGTATTATTGGAAGCTTTTGATAACTTTTTACTTCAAACATCAAAATGAAGACATATTTCTAAAATGCCAAATGTTAGTTACTTTCAATCAATGTTGGTGGTAGAAAGTGGTCTTCCAATAAAAATTAGGGCCTTACTACCCCTATTTTTTATGGTGGGACGGGGAGAGGATTCTTTTGAATTGTATTAGCCTCTAATAAGCTACTAGCCAACGAATTTAGGAACACAAACGCAGCACGAGACCTTGAAGAACGTCGACAAGTTTGTTTATATTTCCATGTCGACCACACTGGGTACTCTCACCTCAAAGAACTAATCTCCGACGCACACTTAGTAATAACGTGTCGGTATATTTACTAGGGATAGAGTTATAATGTTTAATTTACTTAATGATACAGCTCGGATAAAACCGGTAAGTTAATGCATTGATGCTGAGCAATTTCCATTTTGCGCTTTTGTGTTATGTCATACGATTTGAGAAACTTCATTCAGCCGCAAAATTCGCTATTAAGATGGTGAGGGTTTAGTAGAAAAGTAGAATAACTACCATCTCACCTAATCATTTAAAAAATTTCACACACACTTTTTGCTTTCATTTTCGATGTTTTTAAAGTTTTTTTTAGATAACCAAGCAAACTTAGTATTTATCATGCAATTCTATGTAAATACAACTAATACCAAATATCATTCATACAAAATATAGTTAGTAAATTCCAACAAAATTAGCCTACTCATGCGCACTAGTTGGCACGCGGTATAAAGGTCAAGCTCATTGGCGATGCCGGGTAGGCCGGGGTTCGAACCCCAGGTGGGTGTATTATGTGTTTTTCCCTAAATTGTTCCTTACACTATTTCCACGAAAATGCGGGTAGATTTCCTCTAAATTCTACGTTTCTCATTCCTTACTTCTGGTAGTGAAACGCGATGTAAAAAAAACCCAAAGAAAACTTGCAAGACCGTTATCAATGGATATAATATTATTTTCCATAAATTTATTTAGAAGTTGTGTCCTTTTACATAGATATGTTACTTATACCTTAGGTACCTATTAAAATGTTGTGTATTTTCGGTATAGGTCAGCCACTGTCACTTATAGGCTATTGCTCAAACCAGTGGTCACATAATCCAAGGCGTCAGTATATCAATAGAATGGATTGATGTTGACGCGAGAGTTTAAGGTTTGAATCTCGACTAGTAGCAAAGTGGGTGGTTTTCCACATTTAATTTATTACTGTAATTTTTCCCATCCCCTCTACGAAAATGCGAGGGCATTTACTCTAAAATACCAGAAAAAATATAATTTTACCGCTTCTCATTTAGTTTTTTATAATCATACACCCTTTGTCTAACTTGAAAGACTGCATGCTTACATTGAATGTTTACACTATGACGTATCTTATAGGATAGGGCCATATTGTAATACTTTCAAGGAAAGACTGCTACCTCTCATAGCAAACGGAGTGTGTACTCTCAAATTGAACTTGTGAAAGAAACTAAATGGAAACAAACACATTCAATGGTCGCCCAGGATGAGTCCATGAAATAGTTCCACTATAACTGTACGCATGAAACAACTTAGTGCGCATGACAGTCGGAGTGACATCCTCATCATTCACCGGAAGGAAACATAATCACCGGTTTGGTGAAAGCCTCCTCTACATCAATCAAGGACAGTCTTACCAACATGATTACAAATTAAAAAAACAATCCTAATGAACTCAAATGGCTACCATTATAATTTGAGAAATGGAGATTGATTTAATATTAGAAACATTGCCTTGTGGATAAACGAAACAAGATAAAAAAGAGCCCCATAGGATGCATTCGTCAGGTCATATTACCTGCAGCGATCACTTTTGATAGCTATTATAAATACAGTAGAGTCTAGATTATTCGGACGTCAAAAATCCGGATCGCTAAAGAAAAATACTATTTATAAAAATAACCACAGTGGTATCAATATCAGAGACTGCCACCAAAAAATTCACCTCAACCCTTGTTAAACAAAAAGGGAGGGGGTGGGGCTTTTTTTATATTTTTGCCTTATTATATTCCTTCAGAATTTGTGATATTTAGCAACAACAAAAATTTGTTGGCTCGTTGTTTGGATAAAAAGTGAAAAGGTTTCTACCTTAACACTGAGTTTTTAAGTACCATATCCCGTTTTTTTTATTTCTTGGTATAGGTGTACTGTACTGTACTTTAGAAAATCCAAACTGGGTCGATCCCCACTTAGTCCAAATTATCGACGCTTTACTGTACCTATAAAATATGATCGGATGTTGGCCGCAACAAGTCTGTATTTCTTTCTTCCTGTGAGAATCGGACTGTACACGATACTGCCAGATATTATAAACTCGTTCGACCCAACTCTCACGTACTCCCCGTCATATTCCAACAACAGTTTGATGGATGCGAGTCCCATTCAAATCACGGTTGTTGAATGGGATTTCCTGGACCGAGGGGGAGGAGGAGGAGGCCGGTATGAAGGACGGTCATGAGTTCTCGACTGACCGGCACCGGATACACGAATAAAAGGCCCGATTCTCCCTCTCCTCTTTCCCACTCACTTCCTCTCTGACGGCGCACAGGGCCGGTGGGCGGAGGTCACCCACATGTTCTCGTTTTAACTGCGGGAAGAACACTGTACACTGTACACTGTACACCTCGCAATTTGGGGGAGGTGGCGGGCGTGAGGGATTCAGCGTGCCCACGACAATCCCCGTAATACGGTGGTCGACCACAAGTCTAAGGTGTCTTTAATAGGTCCAGGGCAGCGCTGATGAAGATGCAGTTCAGTTTTCATAGGAAGAGCCGTATCTGAGAGTTAGAAAAGTTACTAGATCTATTTCACGTATTCATACGCCAGGTCACATGATCTGCAGCTGTCACTTTTTATAAAGATTATCAATAAATATAAAATAACACTAATAAAACAGTAAAATGTTATTAATGCTGACAACGGAAAAATATGTTTTTATCTTCTAAAAGGTTTTTCTTATGAAAATTGGATTGTAGTTATTATTTTATCTGTCCAGTCAGAGGAATTTTGATATTTTCTTATAGATTAAAATCTACCAAAAACCAATCCAATTTTATTTTGGTGCACCGCGTCTTACTGGCCGGTTAGGTTACAGGAGAGTTTAAACTAATGAGGTAGGGGTGAGTAAGGTAGTATATAGAGGAAATGTATACGCATTTGCGTGGGGGCAAATTTTATGTCCAGGGCAACCTGTGGGGATTTTAACCCTAACCTCCTCATCATCTGCAGTACAGTCTATTACGAGATTGACGGCCTAGACGAGATCGGCAACATTTTTGAGCGCCAATCGACTTGTAAACTTATCAAAAGTCCCGCGATCTTCCATGGTTTCTCCACTCTATTTTTGATTTTTATTAGTATATATAATCTAATATTTATTCCTTAAAATAAAGTTTCCCCAAATATTTTGTTCCCATCCTTCTAGAAAAAAAATTGAACAAATTAAATGTATATTTTCATGTAAAACTATTTCGTTTTCTTATAACACACAGTAGCCCCATGGCTTCTTTGGTGCTGATTGACAGCTCACAGCTGACAGCTGACGGCTTTGAAGGCTACGGACTAAATTATGTGTCCCTAAGCCGAACCATATGATCTACAAAAAACATGTGTTTAACAGCTGTCACTTCTGACAGTCAAAATTTAGGTATATACCTAAATGTTGACTGTCAGAAGTCAGCTGTGAACTGTCAGCCAGCACCAAAGAAGCCATGGGGCTACTGTACCAATAATAATTATGACCTATCAAGATTATATTGGTCACAATCAAATATTATTTATAAATAACTTTCTTGATATATTTGCGAGTTTAGAAGACTCACAGATTAACTTTTAATGATCAGCTAGTTTTCTTTCGCGATCTACAAGCTGCTGAACACTGATGCGAGCTGTCCCATTTTAGCCTAATTCACCAAATAAGTATATTTTGTCGATCTGTCAAGCAATATAAATTGACACCACTTTCAAAGTAACATAACGTTTGTGGGAAACGGATGAGCCCGCCAATATATTTGGTAATTTTACAACAAAAGTAATAGGCCCTGTATCAAGTGCTCGAAAAACAGAAATACTATTTATTACTTTGGATGGCTTTATTTTTATTATCATTGTTTCTAACTAAAACTCATGTTCCGTGGATAGTTGAGAAATTTTTTGAAATATTATTTTTGAAGAATAAAAAATATATACATCCAATTTATTTCATGTACTCGTTGTAAAATTGGTGCCGCTAGAGAGCAATTTTTCAACAGCTGTAATTAGACTGGGACTCTTGTCTAGTTGTTGAAAAGTTCAGCACGTAGATCGCGCGGACGAGATTAAAACCTTGCAAGGCATATTGGGTTAATCTCCCTCTCTTTATCCCCAATCCCTCCGTCTCTTTTTCATACGATCCTTTTCTCTCGTATTTCCACAACCTCATTAGATGATTCATTTTTTTAGCATCGCAACTTACTACCCATTCGGGCAATCCACATATTTGAACAAATCAGGTAAGTGGAAGACAGAATTTTTGAGTCCCATTTTCGTGGAGGAAGTGAAAAGTACCTGCTTCGGTGGCCGCATGGTCTAAGGCGTCACTCTCACAATATACTAGATTACCAAATGGCAAGGAGATTGGGGCTTGAATCTTGGTCGGATGTACAAAGGGTGGTTTTCCCTAAATGGTTTTTGACTCTCCCTCCAAGTAAATACTGGTACAATTCTTCTAAATTCAACCTTCTTCATCCGTAACTCATTAGCGTAATTAGTAAATATGCGTATAGCCTGAACCGTTAAGATACGGTGCTAATAAAAGAAAAAGAGGGAAACATTATTTAGGAAAAATAAACAGCCTCAGTACACCCGGCCAGTATTCGAACCCTGAACTCCCACTAATGAGGGCTTAGAATGGAAGCTTTTCTTTGGTTTGAGACAGGTCAACCGTTTAGGACGTTTCGGCCATCTTTTGGAACGAAATAAACCTTTTTGTCTCCGCCGTTGAGGTTTTAACTTCAATATAAACTTTCTCAAAACAAAATTTGGAAATTGGGTTGTGAAAACTAGAAAGTTGACAAATACTACTTGCAACGATTATTTTTTTAAAGTTCGCTTTGGTGAATCAGTGGGATGGGTTTTTTTTAATGCCAAACTTATTTTCAGGTGTGAGATATTTATGGATAGCCCTAACCCAGGATCACGGATTGATTTTAAGGAAATGCATCAATATTCATCTGAATAGAATGTAAAACTATTAATGGAAGACCCTACACCCAGTCGGGTCTTGATCCTCAGCTTCCCGGTTTAGAGTCGATCACGTTACTGTGGAATCCAGGTTAACACTACCGGAGCAATGTAATATAAACCCAAGTCACAGAATGTGTTTTGTTTCATTTAGAATAAGAAACACACTTCGGTTGGAACGCGTACTAAATCTCAAGCTCATATAGTCTTGTTTTCCGGGTGACAGGAAGTTCGGGGTTCGAATCCCAGCCAGGTGGGTTTTCCTAAAAATGTTTCTCACTCTCCATAGAAATGCGGGTACATTTTCAGATTTTATCTTCCATATTCCTACCAAAAATAGTTTATTTTTCTGTCACCGCGTCTTAGTATTCGTTCGGGCTGTACACATATGTACTAATTATCGTTATGTGCTAAGTAGGAGGAAGGATTAATTTAGAGGTAGTGTGCCCTTATTTCTCTGAAGGAAAGAGTGGAAAATAATTGTAAGAAAAAGCACCTTTAGTACACCCGACCGTGACTCAAACCCCAATTTACTTAATCGGCAGTCCGGTTTCTTGCGAGAATGACGCCAATAGACAATTCGACCACGAAGTGGGTCAATTAGTGTAATTAAATTTGGATAGCCAAGGCGGGTAGTATGAATAAGTCAGGTAATAATATGACTATATAGCCAGGTGAATCTGATGCATTAATATTATCATTTAACATATTAATAATTTACTCCTAAAGGTTGGTTTCATTAAAAAGCGACTGCATCACTTAATTGAAAATTACATCTGTATTAAATAAAAATCTCCATTTGAAATCTATGACAGGCATTAGAAATGAGCGAGATCTTATATAAAAAGATCATAAAATTCCAAATTAAGTGCTAAAATAAACACTGAAATTATTTGAACAGCTCTCTGGAAGCATGTACAAAGCCACATCATAAAATAAACACCTCCTAAGGCAAAATAAAATAATAAAATGATGTGATAAAACACCTAGCTACAATAAAACAAAGCCACAGTACCTTAATTTCCAAACATCACGCCATTTCGCAAAAAAAAAAAAAAAAAAAGTAAAAGATTCATGATAAAAGTTCAACATTGATTTTCGATCAACTCGTTATATTTGCCAGGTTTTTTTTTCTCGGCCTCGACGTTAATTTGATGTTTATAGGTTGGTATTGGAAGGGACATAACGAGTGCTTATTATAGCTTGTCTCCCTAGAGTGATACGTGCACCTTAAAAGCACATCATTACGTGGGGAAACGTGCCCGCAGGTAGGCTTACAAGACTGGAATAAACGCACTTGGTTATGAAATCTCTAAAACTTTCATCACATATAGGCCTACTTGCACCAGTAAACCTTTATTAGGTTAGCTGTTAAATTGCTTTCATCTCTATTATTTATCTTGATACAACTCGCAACGAGGTCAGTTAATGAGTAAGTAGCCTATTCACGCCTATAAGAAGAAGATCAAGAAAGAACATTTATCTAATAAATAAAAAAATGTTAAAAAATATTAATCGTACGTTATATAGAATACAGTATTCACTATTAATTTGGGGTATTTAATTTTAATTTTGTGAACCGACTTGTTATACCAACACATGATTTACAAACTAGCTTAATTCTAGGATTGACAAAACACCCAATAATACCCCAGCCAAAAGCCTCAATTTCACAAATGATATTTTGCAGGGAATTTAACCAATTTGAGCTAGACCACCGAGACCGGGGAGATCAAGGTTCGAATCTCGGTCGGGTGAACTGGGGGTGGTTTTTCCTAAATGGTTTTCCACTCTCCCTCCACGCAAATGCAGGTTCACTTCCTCTAAATTCAACCTTCCCAGTTCCTAATCAATTAGTGTAATTAGTACTTAAGCGTATAACCCGAACGGGTAGTAAGACGCGGTGCTAAGTATTATTTATTATTAATTTAACCAATGGCATCTTGGTTCAATAGGCAGAAGGCGCTGCTGACTGAGCTAAGGTGTCTAACCTTGAAATATATAACTAACTTAATCTAGTAAGTATTATACACACTCCTAACATCCAAATATTTACCAATCAGATTACAACAGTTTTAACTAATACATGGTACGAGCCAATCGTGTAGTCTATTAAAGCTTGGAAAAAAAAAGTATTCAAAAACAAGTTATTTGTAAACTACCCTCAAATGATTTATAATTGTAAAAATAAAATTATATTTGAATTTATAGTGAAAAAGTATTCCCAGATACCCCTGCCATTTTCGAAATATAGTTCAAATTTTTTTAAAATTTGTTTTAAGTAAACTATTCTTAAATTAATGTATTTTATAAAAACCAACAAAATTATAAATGACCGTTTAAAATATTCTCCAAATATCAATTGTGAACAAAATCATTTAATTTATTTAAAAAAATTAAATTACGGTATTTTCAAAAATCAGTTATAAGAAAAACAAATATATAATTAAATAATTATTTATGATATAAAAACTTAGATACCCATTTTGAACCAAATCACTAGAAACCCTTTCTTAAAAATAATCAAATTAACAAAAATTAGTCATTAGTAAACTACACCTTAATTAATTTTTACCCAAAATACAAGTATACGGTGGTTTTTAAAGTACCGCGTCTAACTACCTGTTTAGGTTATATGCATATGTACTAATTACGCTTATGAGTTAGGGATGAGGAAGGTTTAATTTAGCGGAAGTGTACCCGATTTATGTGAAAGGAGAGTGGAAAACCGTTTAGTAAAACCACCCTGAGTACACTCAACCGGAATTCAAACTTTAATCTCCTTGTCATAGCAAAGTCTATTACGAGATCGACGCCTTAAATTACGCGGCCACCGATGCAGGTTATATACAGTATTACTTTTCAGGTAAAACATCCCCTAGATATAAATTTTAAATCAAATTATTTGGGCCATTTTCTAAATATTTTGAATTTAAAAAAATCACTTTCATAAAACTACCATTGATTTTAGGGTTAGGGCACAGACAATGTGTACGCCAGGCTCACAGCCTCCAGGTTAAAATGGCCGCCCTCATTGGGAGAGATTGAGTTCCTTCAATACGGGGATGGCTAAGTGCATCGCTAAGTGCATCTGTATTAAATAAAACACTCCATATGAAATCTATGATGGGCATTAGAATGAGCGAGATCTTATAAAAAGGATCATAAAATTCCTAAATATCAAGCATGTATTAAAAAAAAGTTCACTTTAAAGATGGTTTTACTAGATAACAGACAAAAATTACCTTCTAGTGTAAAGCCAGAACCACCACCTCTTTACAGTGTACAATAATTTGAAAGCGAGTTGTTTCACTTGGAAGTGACGCTATCCCTGAGAACTGCAACTAGCACAACCTAGTGCCCAAGGACTCAACTTAGCTCAAGGAGCGCAGCGAAACTCCCATAAGGGTGTGTGTCTTGTATATATCTTGTATGTGGCTAGGGTCAATTTATATTTAGAAAAAAAGCCTGAGATATTTCCCTATAACATCAAAATATTAAGTATGAACAAAATCCATCACACTGTTTCAGATCTGTGGCCAGGGATCAGACAGACATAGGGAAAGAGAGAATGATAAAATCCACTTTTTTTGTTGTTCTGACACCAAAAACGTAAATTTATTCAGCGTAATTCGAGGTCAAAAATATTCACGATTACAATACTTTCTTTTGATATGAGAAAGTAAAAAAAATAATCAACTTTTAGATTAAAAATACAACTAAAATTGAGGTGATATATCGTATTATTTCAGCCCACCAAAGGAATGTGTCTTGACAAAAATGTCACCTGAAATTGAAACGTACCAGAGATTCCTCCTTAATGGTAACATAAGTGAATTATTTGAAAGTCTTGTTGAGTTTCGATGGCACACAAAAAAAAAACTTTTGATAAAAAAAAAGTGTTACGTAATAACACAATTTTGTTTATAAAATAGAAACCAACCAAAACATTTCATAGACATTTTCATTAGTAAAACCCAGTCAACGCTGGCAGCATACTGTCAAAACATTAAAGTCTAACCAACACAAAACAGTAAAAGTTTTAATGACATGTCAGGTCAAGATGAAGCGGTTACACAACATTCGTTACAAGAAAGTTAAATCTAAAAAAAATAAATTTAAATTTGAAAAAATTGCTAGGTATTAAACGCAACAAAACCTAATTTGAGTAGTTTCAAAATTATCACTAAACAGGTCCATACCGGATTATAAACCATTATTTCATGACTTTTTCATGACTTATACATAATTATATTGAAGATCAAAATAAAATAAAACGAAAGAGAGAAAGAAAAAATGCCCATCCACATCCTTTACACTACTATAGGTTGTCCCCGTTGCATTCTTTCTTACTAATTTTACTTTCTGTCTTTTTTATATTAATATCTGAACAATTTTAACACTGGGAAGTCGTTGAAAGTGAAGATAATTTTGAGCCAAATATAAATATATATATATTATATTTTCATTTAGGCTATTTTGAAGTATTTAACGTGCACGTTCTGAAACGATTATTATAATATACACACCTTATGAACTAACTAGAACAGACACATCATCAACCCCTGACCGTTAGTTCATCACTATTAAAAGGGGAAACCCATATTTTCACCAATGATAAAAAAATTCGCACAATAGAACCCGGGACCCTTAGCTCACTAGACAAACACGCTACCAAGTGAGCTAAGGTGTCAAGCAGCTATGTATAAAAAGAACTAACTATTCTTACCTGCACAATAAACTTGGCTCACAAAAATTCACGATAAAGCTAATTTATGATCGTTTACTGACTTTAAAGACCAAAATCTAATTTAATGACTTTCATTAAAGGTAAACACCACGTTTAATCATTTTGGTATGTTCAAAATACTAGCTAGAACTATACAAGAGTTGAATTTTTTTTTCAATATGTCTTACTACCCGTCCGGGCTATCAGTATTTTACCAAATTTATAGTGTGGGTAGGAGGAAGGTAGAATAAAATAAATATATTCAAATTTAGTAAAGGGAAGGTGGAAACCATTCAAAAAAAAAAACCTCAGTCATCCGACAAGGGTTCGAGGCCCAACCTATCTGTCCCAGGTAAACCCATACATACAAACTTGACTCTTACTTGTGTGCTCACTAATGAGTGGGTGGATGATCCGAGGAACCCAAGCATAATTCAGGATTTTCCGTTTAATCACATCGACGAGGTAGGGACGAGGAAGTTAAATTAAGAGTAAATGTACCGGAATTTGCGTGAGGAAAAGTGGGGCTAATTAAGGAAAAACAGTTCAGTAGACCTGGCTAGGACTTGGAACCAACTACTTGTCACCAGACAAACCAAATAATATATATCAGCTAAACCCTACCAGGAATCAAACCAGGGTTCTTTTCAACTCGTTGCAGTCATTCTAACCATTCTTTAAACACGACGGATGGATATATTTTTAAATTTCTCGTTCTTTTAAGTGATATTCCCATGTAAGCTGCGATCCTCATTCACCATCTAAATCAAGTATTTTTGTTTTAATTGCAACAGCTGACGAATGGTAGGGTAATTCCTTCTTGAAGTGGGTTCGCCATTAGCGCTGGTGGCGTCATTCCTTACTCATCAATTTTAATGTATGTTTCACCTAGAAGCCCCCTAACCCCCCCCCTTTCCTTTTCACATCCAAAAAAAAAAGAAAACCAGCGGGCGGTAATGCGTACCTGTCATTCAACTTGCAATTATTATTATTATTATTATATTATTATTATAGTATATACAGACAGGGCGGGTGCGTAGAATTAATCTTATCGAAGACCTTGCGTTGGTCGGTGGAATGGAAAGCGAGATGAGGTACCAAACAGGGTATCACACGCACATTATGTGGCGGCTCCGTTCGACCTCTGAAGGACGGGGGTCGCATTCGAAACATCAATCAGGGTTACACGCTGAAACGTTGGTGTCATGAATACACAAAATGTGCTTACAGGCCAAGCCTCCAACTATTTTTTTTAATGTTATTTACTAGGTACAATAAAATGTAGAATGTTTAGCACGTTCAATAAAAGATTCCCCCCTCCCCCTTTTGAGATTTGGTTTTGCCAAGATAAGTATTTTTTTTAAAGTCAGGGTTGATTTCGATAGCTTTAATTTTCCAGCCCATACTCTTTAAATTATGGGTGGGCCTATATGAATTTTTCAGCATAAATTCAAAACTCTGTTTTCTAAAGTATTTTACAGTCAACACATTTAAGTTAGTACAAATAACGTTATTGCACCCGTAAAAATGGCATTTATACCAGTTTTTTTCTATTAGCAAATATTTAGTTATTTATGTAGCATTTTTTTTCCAACCGCGAACTTTATGAAAGTCCATTCGATCCTTATTAAATTATTTGTTGTGAGTTTAATGTGTGTTTGTAGTCTATCTAAAGTACATTACTACTAGCTCATAACAAGGGTTATAAAATATATTACCAACATATTACACCAAACACACACACGTGAGTACTTGTAAAACCCAACGAGACGTTACTTTACCGCTCAAGATTTATTATTAAAAAACCTGAATGAAGAAAAAAAAAAGTTTTCTTGAGAAACATTACAGTGTCGTTAAATGGCTTACTACATAAATATTCAAACTACATCACGTTAGGGTAGCGCACATTTCGCTGTCATAAAAAAACGGACGACGCCAAGAGGTGCCTGCGTTCAATAAATGGTGACGTCATAAAAATATAAAGAGAGTCCTCGACGTTTAACAGACTGATACTAATTTCGATCTGATAGGTTGAAAAGATGTTGACCTGGTGGTCAAGGGGTAAAGTGTTCGCCTCAGGACCGATGTTCGTTTAATCAAACCCGCCGAAGTCAACTGATTTTTCTTGCGCATATAAAAATCGTTCGGAGGGGAAGTGAAGCCGTCGGTCCCCTGTTGATTGTGGTCCGTAGAACTCTGGAAGGTTATGTGAAAAACCTTTCCAACAAAATTTGTAAGTTCTTTCGAGCTCGCTCATATATATTCAGTGTAAAAGGCAACGGGGTGTTCCCGGATTAAACAACCAACTGTTGGGAAGTGGTATTGATTGAAAAGCTAATTCAAAAATGTCCTTTGGAGATCATATCACTATCGCTTACTTTTCGAGCAAAGAGAGAGAGAGAAAAAAAATTAAAACTAAATTACAGTATAGGTGTAAAATAAAACATTTAATTTATTATGTTCAAGATTATGGCCTCCAGCCCAGATGACAAGCTTTGTACAACTTTGGAAGCAATTTTTAACTTTATTTCTTTTTCGATAACTTTTACATAATGTTTCATACCGGATCTAAAACTAAACTGAAGATCGGAACAAATGATTGGTAATCTTAGTGATAGTTTAATGTTGTACAACTTTTATGACAAGTTTTTTTAATAAACATAATATTTATGGTGTTATTTCACTTTTTATGCAGAAAACTGTGTTTTTATTTAGTTTTTTTGTTGTTTGCCTGGAAAGGAAGCGAAAACGGGCTTATCCCCAAAGAACATATTGAGTTAGTTTTTTCCGATTCCCTATCACTTACCGAAATGTATCGATATAATCCGGAAACATTCTGTAAGTTTACGCTACAACTATGGACGGGTTCGCAGGTGACGGCGAGATCGGGGCTCGAATCTCAGAGGGTGTACGGTGGGTGGTTTTTCTTACATTGTTTCCCACTTTACTTCTAGGAGAGTGAAGTTTTATTTCCTCAAAAATGCTACCTGCCTCATCTATATTCCACTAGCGTAATTAATTTACCCGAACGGATACTAAATGCAGTTTAAAAAAAAGCTAGTAAATACATTGTGTTGAAGGCCGAAGCATCGCGGTTTTGGCTAATGGAATGATTCGCGGTATCCGCCCCAAATGGACATACAGTATTTAAGTTTAAATAATGGTCACTACAACTGATGGTGAATATGGAAAAATTACCCGCAGTGGTGGCATGCGACGCACTACGCAAGTGACGTAGCTGCTAGGTTGGAGAGGCGGCACCTAGGACCTTATATATACATAAACACACACATATAAATCCATCAATAGTGGGTTGGTTCGGGGACGATTGACGGAAGGATGGTGGTAAGGGAGGGGAGGTGCGGGGGTGAATTTGAATTTGTTAGAAAATCCAATATTATGTCAATTATAGATGACTTTTCCATGAAAATTTCCACTGGATGGGAAGTGGCTTTGACTATGATATTGAAGCATCAACATATCTGGTCTGTGGAAGACCCAATGTTAAGGAAACATTAAACCACCAAACGCTGTAGTCGAATCTAGAACGTGAAAAGAGAAATGGAATTGCTTATGCCTCATTGCTTTACTATAACACAAGTGATGATGATTCTGGTTTACACATCTGTAGGAGAAATTAAACTTTGTATATCTCGATTGCATCTATTCCATTTAGAGATGTTTTACACGATAAAAAAAAATGAACATTTTCCAAAAAGTAAGATTTTACACCTCGAGTTTTCCTGCCATTCATGAATCATGCCCATTTTCATTACCATTACAAATAGTAGTGGTGAGAGGGCACTCACTGCTTCACTCATTTTTTATTTGGAACCACTCCATCCTCCCACTCTCCGTCTTAACACAACTCCTGTTATCCTTATACGTGCTTTTCACTCCCTTTACAACTCTTCTTTTTACTTCGGCCTCCTCCAACGCTTTCCAAACTTTATTTATATGCCTTCTCCACATCCATAAATATGATTACCAAATCTTTCCCAAATTCATAACTCCTTTAAATCAGCTATCGTAAGTAAATCTTAAGCCTATTGTAGACGTATGTTCCCTAAATACGTACTGTTCATCTCTCAACTTCCTTCCTGTTCTTATATACATATCGCATACACGCCGCCTCCTACTTTGTAACACTTTGTTTCTGTGTGTATTTTTCGCGTGTCTTTCTTGAGTATGTCACTTTTATAATAACTAAACGAAGGAAGTGAAGATATAGAGTGTTTCGAACAAAAATATTGCAAACCTTGTTGTCTTTGGTTCTGCTGCGTTTCCAGAGTACGGCCTAACGAGTTAAAATTGAATAATTATTCTCTTGAACTGAAATAAGTTCCATTATTATTTTCCTAAAACTACGTCTTATTACCCGTTAGGGTTAGTGGAAAGGGGATAAGAAAGGTATATCTTAGAATAAGTGTATCCGCATTTGCATGAGAGGCCGTGGGAAACATTCTCGAAACACCCGAACGGGGTCACTGCCCGTGTGGGTATAATTAGGTAAAGTGTTCCATTAGATAATCCAATTCATAGGAAGCTGATACTAATCTATTTCCAAGTATTCATATGTTAAGTCATGTGCTATGCATTTCTCACTGTTGATAGGTATTAATATTACGTACCTATAAAATAACCCTAATTCATGTGATCTACAGCTGTCACTTATTATATATATATATATTAAATATATTATATATTATAATATATATACTAGTTATAATATACACACACTAGTTATTATTTAATGAGTTAAGTAAGGAACCCGGGTTTGATTCCCAGCAAGGCCCCCTTTCTCAGTGATGAATTAACGGCCGTGGACAGTATGTTGTGTCTGTCCTAGATTTAAGTTAGTTTATAAATCGTGTGCTGATATAATCAATTGGTTCAGAAAGTGAACGTTAAATACAGCAAAATAAATGAAAATGAAATGATATAAACTTAGTAAAGTGATATCAATCAATACTGACTTCAAAATAATATGTCCGTGTTTTTAAAAGGCCCTCCCTATGAAAACTTGAATGTATCTGTATTTGTTGTATTTTAGATCATTTGGACGGTTTGTGCACCCCTGTCCACCTGTCTGATGTGGGTGGTTACTGGGGGGATCCTCACCCGAAGCAGGACCGGTCCACACGGGACTGAAGCTACCTCCACAAACCGGCCAACTGACCAGTCGGTATAGTCGTAGGCAAAGACTATCGTCAGATCCATACAACTACGTTTTCACCTAAAACATTTAGTTTATTAATCAATCGAATCCAAACAGACTCTTTGGCTAAATCGGTGGCATGTCTATCTCCAGGGTTATGGGTACCGACTTCGCCGAGAATCGGGGTGTGGTGTGTGTTCTAAAATTCAGTTAGTTTGTAAGCAATCTGCTGATATAATCGCTATGTTCACAAAATTATCGTAAATGTCTATTGTAGCTATGACCAACTAGTTTTTTTTCCCATTAATCTCAACCTAATAATGTGTGGGTTAATTTTAATTTATCTATATAAATTTGTGAGAAAGAAGTTATACAGCGCATATCAATACCCGTTTGGGTTGTACGCATATAATTATGTATATGCATGCGAGGAGAATAATATATATAATTTTGAGGTAAACACCCTCACTACATCCTGCAATGATGTGAACCCTGACCTTCAACTCACAGGCTACCGGCCCCGTGGTGTTGTGGTCAGTGCATCCCACCCACTTCGAGCCCAGGGGTCCCAGGTTCGATTCCCGGCTGGTAATTTGTGTAAATTTCCCTGAAAGGGGAGCTATCCCAACGGTCACCAGGGTTTGGTTAGTTAGGCTTAAGTTAGATTTAAGAGTTTTTATTGGTCCCACATCCTCACCTCATCTCATAGGGACATGGAAAGAGCCTCCACGGAAAGGATGTACAATTAGTATATTCGGGCGTCCCTGGCCAACTGTACTTTAGTACTGGCTTATCTTTCCAATACTAGGCTACGAATGATGTAGCCCAGACGCGCAATATATACCTCACAGGCAAGCGAGACTAAATTAACTTTTGACATTTAGATCACGTACCCCTCGTAATCACGCACCACTGGTGTAGAAAGGGGGAAGTTAATCGTGGTTTAAATTAGAGAACCTAATATTTAAAGTTTCTACCCATAAATTAATTATTTTATTGTAGCAATCCAGACTTGTATTAGATCCCGCCAACGGGGGGAGAGGGGGGGAGCAGGAGGAGTAAGAGGGAGCGGGGCGGATACATAGCCATGATTAAGTGGCGTTACGCGACGAGATTGGAGGTCAAATAAATATGCACACTAATACCACTGAACATTCTGAATTCATTTATTACGTTTGCCCCCAAATTACAAATAAACTGAAATCTAGGACATAACCAACATTACCTTGGCCGCCAAGGCATCACCATAAAAGGGGAAAGCCCAATTCCATAATGAGTCATTAATTTAGTTTCATGCTGAGTAACCGAGCTCTGGACCATTAGCCCGGTAAACTGACGCAATTTGGACTTTGCCAAAGAGTCGGACATGAATAAAAGCTAATTAAGAAAGTAACACCCGCATCGGTGGTCGCACGGTCTAGGTGTCACTCTGACAAAGATTGTAGAAGATGTGGAGGTCAAGGTATGGATCAGTGGCGTAACCAGGAAGATCCAGTTTGAGTTCGGGATCACATAAAAAGTCAAGATCTAGTATCATTTCAAGGTCAAACGTTTTCACGAAAAATGTAAATATATTAACATATTTTTTATCTCTGAACTGTAGATAAGTGCTAAAAATAAATACCTATTCCCACCACCCCCACCCACCCACACACATGCAGGTTTCTTGCTACGCCACTGGTGAGAATACCGGTGGGTGTAGTGAAGCTGATTTTTCATAAATTTGTTTCTCACTCTCCCTCTGTGCAAATGTAGGTAAACTTCTCATTAAATGTTGCCTTTCTCATCCCTTCCCCGTCATGTAGATATACGGATAGCCCGGATGGTAGTAGCAATCCGTGAAAACTAAAAGTAGCTTTTACATTTTACGCCTTTTGTCTATAGTAGAATTTAGTAGGAAGAAACTTTCAGAAAACACAAAAATATTGTCGACCTCGATGGTCTTGGGGTAAAGGCCTCGCCTCTGGACCCAATGTTCGTGGGTTCAAACCCTGCCGGAGTCGACGGGTTTTTCTTGAACGATAAAACTCCGTTGCACAACTTACTTCGGAGGATAAGTAAAGCCGTCGTCGGTCCTATGTCGATTGTGGCATGTAAAAATAACACTGAAAATATCTTTCCCGGGAAAATTGGTAGACTCTTTTGTTCTCGCTCATAGAAATTTTCATGTGTTGATATAATCAGTCGGTTCAGAAAGTGCACGTTAAATACCTCAAATACATGAATACAAACATGTTTTTTTTGCAGTCAACATTAGTAACATGTTACTATATTATTTGTATTGATAATATCTATCAAAAGTAATAGCTACAGATTACATGACTCGACGTATGGATACTTGAAAGTATATAAAGTAACTTTTCCATCTGTAAGATAAGACCATTTGTATGTAAAATGGAGTGTAGTTCTCTCTCTCTCTACCGGTCTGGACAACGTAACAACTTCTGCTCCTCACTATACCTCGGCTCCATTAGCATCCTCCCGAACATCGCCCGAGGAACTATCAAAAAGAATCCGGTCACACGATGGAGGTCATATAACACTCCGTAGTGCCTCACTACGAACTACCAGAACAAGGACCAGCAGAGACGTACGGCTCGTTTACTAGTCTCAGTGGTCTGGGATTCACGCAAACATTTTTTTTAAAAGTTACTTTTAGTGGTAAGAGTTTTATCGTCCGTTTGAACCATCCGCATTAAACATATACACTAACTTTTATTTCATTAATTAATTAAATAAAGTTATGTAGTAGTACTTTGATACGATTATATTAATTGCTAATCGTAATCTATCAATTTATTCGTATGGGAATATTGTCACTGATATTATTTTACCTTGGGCTGTGTTATTGTTTATTTTGATAATGATTGGCGCTCTTCTTTGAAGAATTAATCCATACCCACTGTAATATCTTAATTTTATTAATAGTCTACAGTAAAATAATAATATTGTGCTACATCATTCGTAGCTCAGTTTGTGGAAATATTAGCTCGTACTAATGTACCGTTGCCCAGGGGACACCCGTATGTACTAATCGTACATCCTTTTCCGTGGAGGCTCTTTCCATGTCCCGATGAGATGAGGTGAAGGTGATAGTGAGTATGAGGGTGTGGAACTTAAACCTAGCTCAAGTTTAACTAACCTAACCCTGGAAACCGTTTGGCTAGTTTCCCTTTCGGTAAAAATACCCATAGGTGCCGGCTGGTAATCGAACACGGGACCCCTAGACTCATAGCTCACAGCTAGCACGACCACTACACCACGAGGCCGGTTGGTAGTACAATTATTAATAAGTGACTATTTAAGTATTAACATTTGTAGTTCAGAAAAGAGACGTCGAAGCACTCAGAGCCGGGCCAAGTCAAATTGTCCCGACCAATTCGTTAGAGCTCCATTTCGCGAATGACATAACGATACCATTTTTATTAACAAGTTATAGAAAATAAAATTTAAGAAACCTTATAGGGAGTAACGGGGTTTTTGCAAGATCACTAACCTGTTAGTCAGGAAGTAATTGCAAATCCTGGCCCTTAATTTGAGAGTGATCGGAATACTAACGATATAATAATAATATAATAATATTTAGCACCGCGCTCACGATATAACATAAAAGCTTTCAAGTACATAAAATGGTTTGTTGTTCCCTCTTGAGACCACACAGGCATGACCAGGGGGATGTTTGTTAAAGGTACAAGAGGACAATTACTTGACCCATGTTTTAGAAGGTGACCAATAGGAGTGTTTTCTTGCATTTTGGATTTTATGGAAGCTTCTAGAGATAAGTAATGTTTTAAGTAGTCTTACAACCAAGGCCGTAGTCAGGGGGGAAATTTTATGAACAAAATATTTATGGTTCAAAAAATATCACAATTAAGGTACAAGTACAAATTAGGGGGTCGTGTTACCATAAAAGGTACTTTAGAGAGCTTCTAGAGGTGTTTAGTATTTATAATTTTTCCTAACCTCTAGTAGTTGGGGGGTTATGTGGCCATAAAAAACACTTAAGTTACCTTCTAGAGGTGTTTAATATTTATAATTTTTCCTAGCTTTCGGCAGTCAGGGGGTTATGTTGCCATAAAACACACTTCAGATAGCTTCTAGAACTGTTTATCATTTAGAATTTTTTTCTAGCCTCCGGCAATTGAAGGATATGCCCACCAACACCCCCCTCCCCCTTCTGAAATTTTTGGCTGGATATGGCTTTGTTTGCAACCAGGGAGTGGTCTGTTCTCGCGCTGGTCAATCATGACACAATTTCGAATCATTTTTACTTAAACTTCCCAAGTTAAGGACTTATGTTAATTTATTTTCGCGCGAGATATATAAAAAGTATATAAATAATGTAAATCCGCGATTAATATTTAATTAACCTAGTAATTGAGAACTCTATTGAAAGCCACTCTCAAATTATAATTTACAAGTTTCATATATTAATCTAAATAATAGAAACAATTGAATGCAATAAAATAACAATTTAATTATGTACTGTTTTATTAATTTAATAAACACAAAGCATCCACTATACGATCTCTACAAACTATAATAAAAAAATTAAACATTAACTTCTCGCCGACCTCACTTCTTAGTCCCTCCCAGACGGTGATATATACAGGCTAGCCGCGAAAGTGTTGGCTGAAGTTATGTTAGCAATAACCCCCCAAATATCTACCGAATCGTGAGACAAAACATCGAGCTGTTTTTTTAATGGTTATTGACAAAACTCCACTGTGGCTTTAATATATAGACTATGGATAAATGGCATCTCTTTAGCATCAATTAGCATGGTGTCGTCAACAAATAATACGTTGTTACACAACCTTCTCTTCTGTCCTATTATAGACTATGGCTAGTTTAGTCACTTAACAGTTCGGGACGTTGAAGAATACTATAAGGGCTGAGGGCATGTAGAATTGATATGTCGACTTGCAAAACTGTTTGAAACTATGTATCTTAATACCCGTTTGGGCAATCCGTGAAATTACTCTCATGGGATAGGGATGAGTACGGAATAATTTATAGAGTACCTAAATCTGCGTGAAAGGAGAGTGGAAAAATCATCTTTCGAATCCACCACTGTTCACTCGGCCGGATTCAAACCCCAAACTCCTAATCACAAGCAAACCAGACTTGACGAGGCTAACGCCTTTGTTCGCATAGACACGGTGTGGGTTGAACCAATCTACTAATCCCTTAAGGAATTAAATCCAAGGGGCAAGAAATGGAAGCATGAATTAAAAGGAAATGTACCCGCATTAGCATGTTCATGAGATTGCAACTGTAAAAGCATCCCTAATGCAACAGGGCTAGATTCAAACTTCGACCTTACCTGCCACAGATATTACCGTCTACTGCGAGCTTGACGCCTTAGGATGCGTGACGGGTGTACACTAATCTAGGGGTACAGGAAGAGTTGGGTGGATTTCAACTCATCACTACTTGTCTCCGTAGAGAGTAAAGGACACTAAAAGTCCAATTTTTATTGGAAGAACCTTATATGACAGCTTGAAAAGTTATTAAATCTACTTTCATGTATTCATACGTCAAGTCATGTGATCTGCAGTTGTAACTTTTGGTAGATAATACCAACGTATAAAATATCACAAATAATAAAGTAAATGTTGTCAATGTTGGCCGCAAAATAAAATTTGTTTTTTCTAAAAATGTCCCTCCTACCAGAATCCTACTGTACACGCTATAGCGGTCAAAAAAACGCCTATTGAAACTGGTAGGATTTCAAACCTTAGTCTATCGAGCTAGAGTCAAACGATAATGCAAACGTCGGCTATACCTGAACCTGTATGTGTTCCTGGATCGATACCAGGTAACCTTAATAGCTTTCTGTGCCCTGGAACGATCAAACAAAAACTGTAGATTCCTATTCTCGCTATGATAATGGAATTTGTAGCATTTTGTTTGAATCTTGTGCTAAGTTTTCAGGCACTTCCCACGCCTATTATTATATATTCATCAATGAGCGAGAGGAATAAAGTCGTCATCTCATCTATTCTGTTTTTTCCGGTGAGAGAGAGAGAGGTCGTGGTTCAAACCCCTGTGTAAAGAGGTTTGTTTTCCTCATATGCTTATCACCTTTCATACAGGCATGTGCGGGTACATTTCCTCTCGACTCTACCTTCCTCATTCATAACTTCATATGAGTTAGTAGGTACCTGCTTCGGTGACCGCGCATGGTCTAACGCGCTACTCTCGCAGTAGACTAGACTGCCGATGACGGGGAGATCAAGATTCGAATCTCGGTCGGGTAAACTGAGGGTGTTTCCCCCCCCCCAACTGGTTTTCCACTCTCCCTTCATACAAACGCGGGTACACTTCCTCTAAAAATAACTTTCCTGCTATCTAAAACAATTAGCGTAGTTAGTACACAACATATAACCCGAACGGGTAGTAAGACGCGGTGCAAGGAGAGCTGTTATCAATTTTTTCTATTCACGAAATAATTACCCTCCTCGTGTTCCCTTTAATTTCGTAAATACAATACTTGCCTTTTAAAAGAAACTTAATTTGATATTATAGAGAAAGAGAGAAACTCCAAGCGAAGTATAAAATAATTGCACTACATTACAATGCCCTCAACTACCTACCACATTCTGCAGCTTCTCTACGACCGAGCGAATAAAGAGGAATGCGCCATTGTTGTAGGACTCACGCGCGGCGCAGTTTTCGGGCTGGCACGTCTTCTCGGGATGTTCACGGTCCCCTCGAGATGGCGGGAAGATTACATCCTGTTCGGACCACATTACCCCCTCCCCCCTAAAGGTAGATTATTACCTCAATGAATCCGGACCCAAGACGACCAACTATTTCGAACTGAGGCCTGGCGCGGCTTTCCGACGACTATTTTAGAAACCTCCAACTTGAAGATGGGGAAGTTGGGGACGCGAGAAAAGATCAGTGTTGTAGCAGTTTTTAAGTTAAAACTTTTTTTTGGTCAAAATAAATAAAATGTCGCTCCAGTAAAAACGTATAGAGTTTCATTTTCTTCGCACGGTGATATCAACAGTTGTTTAATATCTGCCCAAGGGTGTCCTGGAATTTAATGACAACTTTTTCTCTTCATTTAAAAAGTTTCTCATCTAATGGCACACGAGTCATGATAAATATTCAATAACCTGTTGATATCCACTTCGGTGGTCGCATGGTTTAGGGCAGGGGTTAACGAATGGTCGATCTCTTGGCAATTTTCAGTCGATCGCGTAAGAAATCTACAACGGTATTAAAAGTCGATCTTTCTTTATTTCTTCTAAACTAGCAAATTTATAATAATAATCAGTAAAAAAATTAAATTAAAATGAGTTATATTTAATATAAAAATGTATATATTTTTATTTATTCTATATTTTTTCCAGAATGTGGGGCCAATCATTTGAGGAAAGGTTGATTCTAAGGAATATTATTATTTTTTTATTTATTATTATTTAGACACCTCGTCTTATACTTTCGGTTTATACGCTTAAGTACTAATCACGCTAATGAGTTAGGGATTGGGAAGGTTGAATTTAGAGGAAGTGAGCCAACATTTGCGTTGAGGGATAGTGGAAAACTATTTAGGAAAAACCACTCCCGGTTCCACCCGACCGAGATTCGAACCTCGATCTCCCTGTCCTCGGCAGTTTAGATAAACACGAAACTAGCGCGTTAGATAACTACACCACCGAGGCAGGTCAATTTAAGGAATAAATATAATATAAGACGATAGGTGATCGTGGGACCTTTGATAAGTTAGTAAGTCGATCGAGGCCCAAAAAAGGTTGCTGACCACTGGATTAGGGTTAAATTGTTAGAGACGGGGAGATCGGGGTTTGAATCCCAATCGGGTGTACTGAGAGTAGTGTTTACTAAATGTTTCAGTAGTAGTTGAAATTAAGTTCTGACTCACTTTATCCCGTAGGGTTAACAATTAACATTGATCCTTCACATAGGATGTGGGGAATCACTTTCTCCCATAAGAATAGCATTGATCCTCCACATTGTGAAGTTGGGTCACTTTTTCTACATTGTTCTTCTTCACTGTGGAGGGAGGGAGGTGGGTCACTTTCTCCCATAAGAATAGCATTGATCCTCCACATTGTGAAGTTGGGTCACTTTCTTCTACATTGTTCTTCTTCACTGTGGAGGGAGGGAGGTGGGTCACTTTCTCCCATAAGAATAGCATTGATCCTCCACATTGTGAAGTTGGGTCACTTTCTTCTACATTGTTCTTCTTCACTGTGGGGAGGGAGGGAGGTGGTCACTTTTTCCCATAAGAATAGCATTGGGTGGTTGACATTTTATTCAAGTTTTATCTTGGACCCTCCTTTCTATTGACATTATTGTGTATTATTTATAGTTAAAATAGATCTATTAACGAAACTCCAACAATAAAATTACCCTCACAATCGACCAAATAATGCATGTTCGTTTCCTCGGAAATTATTGAAATAAACCACCCCATTCATTGGAGTATTTCGTTGAATCACTTTTACTACGATTGCTCTAATTAAAAACGTAATATTGTCAATATGAGCCTGATTGAAATATTTATTTTCTTCCTCCTCGGATTGATTAGTTCCAGATGGTTTAAGGAACTGTTTAGAGTTGCCGGGAACTACATAATCGGCCACAAACATGTCGGGTGTCGGGGTTGGGAGCCCACAAGGTGAGACAGTTGCTTACTTTATGTGTAAAATTATATGCAGTTTGGTTCAATAAATTTGGGAAAGCCTGTATATTAACATTAAAACACAAGCTGAAAATCATTGTTATTACAGCACTGTCCATATTAAAGGAACCACAGTTCAATTAATTTAAATTAGTTAAAAAAAATAACAACTAGACACAGGAATTGAGGCCGGGACTATAAGCTTAGTGCGCTAATATTATACCATTTAGCTAACCGGGATTTATCTCATGTTCAGAGTCATTTTTCACTCATATTTTAAGACAGTCTGTGGGTCTTAGTTTATGATGTGCGTGGATATTCAGAAGAATTCCGCTTTAAAATTAAATTCTTGTATTGCATACTTGACTGCATAACAGTCCTCTCAAGATAGCATATGGTCAAGTATGATCACTCGCATAATATTAGTCACTCATAATTAACTGACGATTCCACACGTCCATCACAGACTCAGCCTTCAGCCATGAGTGAAGAATGATCCAAAACATGGGGCAAATCCTGGAAAGCTCAGTGGCAGAGCATCGGTGCCCCAAGCCAAGGTCTCAAGCCCAATGCCCTGTTCAGTTATCTTTTCAAATAATTTAAATTAAATATAATGTAGTAACATGATTGGTAGAGGTTATGAAAATCACTATTGTTAAAATTTCTAAACTTACCGTAAATATTTTATGCCAGTACTATCTATATTTTATATTTGTTTCAGCACATAATGACCGGCCTGCTGCTCGCACATCATGGTCAGACTCTCTACCATTGCCAGTTAAAGGGCCGAGGATTCAGCTATCTCAGAAAGTGAATCCACACCGGCCTAGGGGATCTACCAACCGCGACCTTTTTGCGCGTGATATATAATACCCTCTTTCCAACAGGGAGACAAGTGACGGCTTGGAAAGTTCAGACCTCTGAGGTTGGTTAATCCTCGTCCCGGCAATTATTGATTGCAAAACCTTCTTATTAGACAAGCTGTTCATCAGAACTTAAGTGAGAAGCCAGGCCTCTACCTAGCGGATTCCCCGAACTGAGCCTTATTTTCACTCACAACACCCTCCTTGCACATTACGTGCAAAACCGAATGGTAAGAGGCATAATAAAAATAAAAACAATATATATATATAATTACGACCGGTTTTCCACTCCACGCAGGGTTGTGGAGTTCCAGAACCGCGAGCCCTATGTGCATTACTTCTAATAATGTTATTGATATTTCGATTGATCGATGTACCTCGGCAAAATTTTCGTCCCTACATAACTCATGCAACCAACACAGTTATTACCAAAGTTGTTATTGTCTTCTCACTCAACTCAACATGTTTCACTATTAACCTCCATTTTGATTAGTAAATGGAATTAAATTACTGTGCCGTACATCAACATTTGTCTTTTTATTTCTCCCATAGTTTGCATTTCAGATAATCTCTAAAATATGAATTACAATAATGAACACTGTTTAAAAAAAACAATGATTTTGTACTCGTGAAGTTTCTCGAAATACTAATAACAACTTGTTACAACGGTTTATCGTCTACCACGGTATATAATTAATGATGCATCGCGGTGGACGATATATCAGGTAATATTTTAATAAATCGATGTTAGCTCACTGCGGTGGCCGCATGGTCTAACGCGCTATTCTCGTGTTGGACTAGTCTGTCTAAGACGGGGAGATCGGGTGCATTGAGGATGGTTTTTCTTAAATGGTTTTCACTCTCCCTTCACGCAAATGCGGGTTCACTTCCTCTAAATTAAAACTTTCTTGGTTACTGACACATAATTTTAATTAGTACATTGGCGTACAGCCCGAACGGGTAGTAAGACACGGTGATAAAAAGAAATCAATATTATTATTATTATTATTATCACCGCGTCTTACTACCCGTTCGGGTTATACGCACTTACGCTAATGTGCAATGGTAGGGTGATTGTGAGATGAAATGGAGGACATACAATTTAACGTGGAATCCGAACCACGGTGGAGGCCTGGCATTCCACACATTCACAAGTTGTGATTAATACACATCTTGTCAGAGGTGAAGGAAGGGTTTGGCAATCAGAAAAATCTGTGCCGTGGCCGAGGGTTGAACCCCGGACCCTCAGCACAGAAGTCTGACACCTTACCCCTAGACCACCAGGTCACCGAAATCAATATTAACCCGCATTGCAGGTCACATGGTCAAACATGTTGCTCTCGTGTAAGAGTGTAGAGGATCTGGGTTTGAGTTCCGGTCTCCGTGAAAATGCGAGTACATTCACTCTAAAACACCTTTTTCTTTCTCATTTTCGCTTCATTATGGTAAACCTTGATCCGATAAGTGCTAATCCGCCGCAGAACGCACGGCTCATGCCCTCCCCTGAGCTAGACTACCCGCGTGGCAATATAAATTTCATATTTATGATCATATTGACATAACCTTGATGCTGCATTACTGTGGGAAGGAAAAGGATGTTCGCGGTTGACGCCTTAAGTGTTTAATCATGTTCATTGCTAAAGATAACGTCAACATAGATTGCGTTTTGTCAAATTTCAACATATTCATAAATAAAATATTCATAGCTTGTAATTATTATTACCAATCTTTTACAAATATCATTTAAATATTGTGCAATAATAATTATATTACATACTTTTAGTTTCTTTTACGTCAATCTAGTTACAACTTGTCCAACTTAAATTAACCTAAAATTGAATTTTATGTTTCTTAATATTTAAATTATTATATGGCTAACTCACAAGTAAGATGGTGTAAAGAGCTCTATAAACATATTTGATTTAAAATTGTAAGTAAAAAATAATTGAATTTAGAATATTCTTAAGAATACGAAAGAATTTTAGGATTAGAAGGTTCTTTCTTAGCTTAAAGACAACCAACAAAAAAAAAACTCATATTATACATCAGTTACTAACTTAAATAGTGTCTGCCTTTCTGTACCGTGGAAAGTACGCTTTCAATGGAGCTTATATTATAATATAATGTACAGTGTACAAGAATCTCATAAATTAGGTTTGATGTGTTGAGTTAATCATTAGAGAAACCGGTTAATTAGTTGAAGATACTGGATCCGATATCATGTGGAGCCTAAGACATTGTACAACTCCAGCTCCAGTTATCCAGTTATTTAGAAGATGAATTAGATGCCGCTGTTCAGGTTTATCATACGGCTTTAATCAAGGCGTTCAACAAAACAAGTTCGAAAAATTTAAGTTTTGATTTCCAGGAATAAAATATAGGCTGTATCCAACCAGCAAAACCCAGCTTACAAAGGCTCATTCAAAAAACTTTTTTTTTTTAGAAAATAAAATGATCCGTTTCAAAAAATATACATACAGGGCTGCGTGTGGTTTTTAAAATGCTAATTTGCTTTATTATTTAATATTGTAAGATCTTAGAGGATTTGGTTAAATCCTTCAACTTTTCCTGATTTTACAAACTAGTGGCCACCTTGTATTGAATTCTGAATTAAATAAAACTAATCCTAAGCAAACGTTGTTTTGTATATAGGAGTGAACAAACGTGAGTGGGAAAAATAAGAAGGTCCTACCTGGAAAAAAACCTGTATAATTCCAACACCTGGCATTGAACCTGACCATCCTCTTTATTCTGGTTTCAATTATTTGGTTTCGATGATCAACTTAATGAGCCAGAAAGCATGAAAAGTTAGGAGAGCGTTTAGAAAAATTGGTTCTTGACTTGAATATCTTTCTCTAAATAATCAAAAAGCTCAATAATTAAGAACACCCTTAGACGTAATTACAATTAGAATTTATACTTTAGATGATAAAATCGTGTGATTATATCAACTTCTAAAAGTCAAAATAATTTGTTTTCGTTTTATTTTGATTTAAATCCAATTTTATGAAAGTACCGTATGTATAAATTAATAGCTTCATTATCATTTATTGCCCTTCCTTATGAACTGGGAATGTGTTTTACTCAAAATGTGATAGGTTTTCCCATAGTGAGTGTTAGTGTAGTTTCTTTACATAAACCCTCCTCACCATATCCGCTAGTCCTGACATTAGAACGTACGGCCGGCAGAGTTAGATGTGAAGTGAACGGTTTGATTGTGAATCACTAATGCAAGCAAAGCGGTTTCTTATTCCCCACCTCAGATGAATGTTTGTGAGTTTTCTTATGATTTACTTCTATGCTGAACTGCTTCGATGGTAACATGGTCTAAAGCGTCACACTCGCAATAGACTAGAACGCCGATGACAAGGAGATCGGGGTTCGAATTCCTGTCGGGTGTAATGAGGGTGGTTTTTTCTCAAATGTTTTTAACACCCTCTCTCTCTCCATACAAACGCGAGTACACTTCCTCTAAATTTAACCTTCCTCATCCCTAACACATTAGCGTAGTTAATACATATGCGTATAACCTGAACAGGTAGTATGACGCGTGCTAAAAAATATTTCTCCAGAATCAGTTGCTTTTTAAGTCCCTGGCAGTACTGGTACTAGAACGTTTAAAAGTAAATTAACTAAAAACAAAACAAACTCCCACAAATTGTTTCCTAGAAAGGGCGAGGTCAAGGTTCGAATCTTGGTTGGATGCAATGAAGGTAATTTTCAACATGCGATTTATCACAGTGGTTTTTCCATCCGCGTTCATCGCTAATGATGGCGAATTTCCTCTAGCTACCCCTCTCATCCCAAAACCTTAGATTAGCTCGTTAAATAAACATTACGTTGAAGAATGTAAACTAAAAATACGTTTGCACACGACCCAGACATAGCTCAACTTTTGACACCTCTTTTAGAGACACGTCAGTAACACGACACCGGTCTAATGCACTTGCAAAAAAAAAGTCATTTCTTCAAACACAACGGCTACTATCGGCCTGATAGTAGGAGGTCAGGGAACAGGAAGGTCGCTTTTAGAGCAGCGGTTCTCAAACTTTTAGCCTCCAGGAACCCTTTACACCTCTAAAATAACTGTGGAGCCCCAAAAAGATTTTAAGTAGCTTATTTATATCTATCGATTTTTACAGCATTCGAATTTTAAACTATGAGAAATTTTGTAAATATAGTATATTTATTAATTAACTTAATTTAAATCATACATAGCTTAGTAAATAAATAAAAACCACTTAATTTTGTTAAACATAATTTTTTTTTTCCAAAATATACTTTAGTGAGAATAGTGGAATTGTTTAACATTTTTGCAAATCTCTTTAATGGCCGGTTTAAGAGAAGACATCTGGAATCGCATTTCTTCTTCTGCATTGGATATGTTGCAATATTCCTTTTTAATTAAAGTGTACTTGAAAAATCTATCCCCACAAGTATTCTAAAATCTCTAAGATATTCTGAAGGGGTCTCAGGGAACCCCAGGGTGGCTCCGAGGAACACACTTTGAGGAACGAGGATGAAGAAAATCACTCCAGTGTAAGCCCGGCCCACCGTTAAAAGAAATGTGGCCCTGGAAAAACCTCGTTTGCGGGGTCCTCAGTTATATGCCTCACCCCCACTCCCAAAATATAGTTTAAAAACTTAATTTTTGTTAAACGTTATTACAGTAGTTTTCACATATTTACCTATTTTCAGCCCTATGATGTATCAGGAAATGCCGTAAAAGGTAAATACATGTGAAACTGATTATATAAGCCGTGTTTTTATACATAGGCCTATAAGGGTTGATTTCTCCTCAACCCTTCATTTGATTTTATTTGTGAACAAACTTGATCTGTATAAAGGTACAAATAACAACTGTGCTAGGTTTGAATTAAATTGGTTTAATGTATTCAGAGTTATCGTGAGACATTTCTATCAATGACAGACAGACAAATGCAAAATTGGTGGAGTTAAAAATGAGAACTCGCTTCACACGTTCAATAAATCAAACCCATTGATTATGTTTTTATTTGTTTTTACACTCTGACAATATGAGCTAGATAACCTATACAGGGAGCCATCTATACGAGCGCACAAGTAAAAATTCCCACTCACACTCCCCGCCCCAACCCCACCCCCCCGTTTCACATAAAAAAGCGCGGGGGGGCACTGTGCGGTCGCGCCGTTCACACACCCCTTTATGGCGGCCCTGCCCGACCGAGATTCAAACCTCGATCTGCCCTTCATATGCGAACCAGTATATTGCAAGTCTGGAAGCCTTAGACAGCGTGAGCACATGTGCGGGTGTCTAAATAGCTGTGCTCCCTCATGTACACACACGTCACCAAAATGTGGCCGGCCCAACTCTAGGGAAGATTTCCCCCACTTGAGAACGGGGGGAAAGGCTTATGGTCGTTGCCCTCCCTACCTCGGGAGGTGTTTAAAGAGCCAAGAAGAGTTGTTGAACCTTAGAATAGTAGGCTGGCAATTAAGTTTTCGAACGTTTTACGAGCCTGGGGCCACGAGTCACGCGATACAATGCGCGGGACGGACATCGTCAGTGGACTAGCTGTTAGCGCGCCTGATTATGACCGGGAAGGTCAATAGTTTAGGTCATGACACAAGTTCACAACTTACTCTAGATGGATGCTCGGAGCAGCTCCTTACAAACACCCCTATGTTCTTCCTGTTTCCTACTTAGGCTACCTAATAAATGGTTTAAATCGACAATAAGGCAAATAAATAATATTAGGGTTAATAACTAGGCCTTTAATGCCTTTTTGATCAAAATTAATTAATGATTATGAAATGTAAGACTAAAATGATTATTTAGGGTATCAGAAAAACTTTTAAAATAAATCTTAATACTCGTAATTATTTGATAACATAAAATATTATGATATTCACAATGTCATTTCCTAGTATATTATACATGTTTACACAAAATGTAACCAACCCACTACCTCTAAGGTAGGATGGAAGGGAACGTGAATTAAAGCCAGTACTTTTTGTAGTTTTTATAACATTTGTTTTAAACTAAATGCCCTTATTGAAGTAATATTTAATCTAATGTGTAAAAAAATCCATAAAAACAGCAAAAATACAGGCCTTAACACACGTTTCATTCCATCCCACATTAATCTCTTGGTAAAAAAAGAAAAAGTTATTCCAATTTATTGTGCCAGTGGCGCAACAAAGGGAAGGTAGGCTGAACAGGGCAGTTGTCCCCCCAATACAAATTATTTTAATAAGAACTTTAATCAGATGAAATAGAACCAATATAGAGCACAGAAGACGTGTCGAAGATGTGGGTAGTTTTTTAAACCAGGATTATGACTTGATATTCTAAAGGTATACCACTATAAAATTCAAATTGCCTCTAAAATTCACATTTGAAAAAGTACAGACATGATAAAGAGCTTCTATACATCGAAGCAAGGCCTTGGTCAAATAAATTTTAATCAATAGTGACATAATTACAGTTTATATAGTAACAAAATAAAGGCACAAAAACTATAAATAGCTAGCAGAAACCATTCTCATGTTTAAAAGTGCATTAGGGTTTTAAAGGCTTTTAACACAAGATAAGGGTTATTAGCACTTGAGACTGCACTTAGAGACTTCATAATCTCTTGATCTACACCCAATTTCGCATTAGTAAGACTAAGTAAGTTTAACTTTCACTAGATTTCAAACTGACAAAGTTATCAAAGCTGATTAGTCAACGTATTGAGGCACTCACTATGCCTTAAGGAGGTCTCAATCACAACATGTAACCGATGATGATTTAAAATCTCTTTAAAAATAATAGTAGTGATTGAAAGAGAAAAACATGTTAAACTTTTAATTCAGTGAAATTAAAAAAAAAGTCTTATACAAGTATGTTAAAACTGAAACTAGCTAATTTTTAAAGAACAAATGTTATCAATTTAGTTCAAAAACTGCTTTTTTTTTAAATGTTATAAATCATTTTCAAAGAACCAAAGAATAGTAGGCCTAAATAAATTTAGCACAGTTCAGTGATTTTTAAATAACCATAAACTTTTAAAAAAAAGTTATTTACAGAAATTACATCTGTTAAATAGTTTCTATAAGATATCATAAAAAATAAATCCAAATATATTTTAGAGACATTCAATATTCACAAAATGTATTGGACTTTTGTTAGGATTCCTGTATGACCCCGCCCATTTATCAAGAAATTTGAATATGGGCTACGGCCTTGATTGTATGCCCCTCACTTTTAAGACATCATGTCGGAGTGAATCACCAAATGTTGAACCCCATGACCGTATAATGTCCCCTGATGTCCCCCTTTCCACCGAAACACACACTCCTGATAGCCATGAACTGCCTGGCCAATACCAGGTGACGAGGAGGTCGGCAACCTGCCAGCCGCAATCGTGTGTAGCAGATAACAGGCCCTGTTACACGATAACATGTCAATGAAGGCAAAGAACGAGGGAACATCGAGTAGCGGGTGTTACATTGAATAACATTTTGTACACGTGAGTGGTACAACCTTCGAACATTCGTCAAAGTGTCCTGATTTGACAAATAGAACTGCCACTCATCGATTATGCTCAATTCTGTGAAAGGACAGGAATAGAAAATTAACCAAAGGAATTATATATAAAGTAACCCCATGGCTTCTTTGGTGCTGACTGACAGCTCACAGCTGACTTCTGACAGTCAACATTTATGTATATACCTAAATGTTGACTGTCAGAAGTGACAGCTGCTAAACACATGTTTTTTGCAGATCATATGGCTCGGCTGTTAGGGCTGTGAGCTTGTGAGCCTTGAGCTGTCAGTCAGCACCAAAGAAGCCATGGGGCTACTGTAGATTAAAAAAAACTGGATACGGGACCAGAACCTTCGAATTATGCCGGGATCACAATCATCTTAACGTTCACTAAACATAAGGGTGAACGTTTTGGAATTCAATTAGTGAACAATCGGTTTTCAAACCGTTCATGTCACTGTCTATGTTTTGCTCTAGTTTTTACGTTACGTTACGTGAAACCTGATCACACACTGTGTTTATTTACGTTACACGAACATTAAGTAAACGTTACATTACGTTAAAGTTAAGTTGATTGTGATCCCGGCATTAGAGAGCAAATACTCTACTAATGAGCCACCGAGAAATCGTCCCGTGCTCGGGATTACTCTTCGCTCATAGACAGATTCTGTGATAGACGTGTGAATTCATCGATTCCTAAAGCTAGGAAAGCTAGGAAAGCTGGGAAAGCACAGGTAAGGTAAGCTTGATCGGAAGGTCGGCTTCACGCTGCCGCTCGTACAAACTTTAATTGCACAGGAATGGAGATATTGGTCTTGTGTTTATAGTCTAGGCATCACAAGGCCCATTTAAAAACGTTTCGCTTTACTATCCACGCAGAGAGAAGAGTACAAGTAAAAAAATTAAACACATGCATAGTCACGTTATTAATTACTATTGTGTTGACAGCAGTTTACTCTTTTATCATTGTACATTCTTACAATCTTGTTTAAAACGGAGATTTTGTTTGGGAACATGAAGAGAGAGATAATGATCCGATAATTAAAGCGAAAACGAGTCTATTAACAAGATTTGGTGAAAGACAAAGGCGGAGAGAGAAGTGAGCTCTTCTAAAATGAAAAACACTTCTCCATATATATATATATATCACTTGTTTATGTGTCTTACCACCCGTTCAGTCTATCAACATACTTACACTGATGAGGTATAAATGAGAAAGGCGGAATTTTAGAGGAAATTATCAGAATTTAAGTGGAGTGAAAGTGGGGAAAGCTTTATTAAAAAAAAATACAACCCTCATTGCAACCGCTGGGACAAACCCAAAGCCGGAAAACACTATAAGGCAAACCCACTTCGGTGGCCGCATAGTCTAACGCGCTACTATTGCAGTAGACTAGACTGCCGATGATGGGGACTATCGAGGTTCTAATCCCAGTCGCCGGGTGTAATGAGGTTTTCCCCTAATGGTTTCACATTCTCCATCAACGCAAATGCGGTAGCATTAATTCTAAAATCAACCTTCCTCGTACATTACGTATTAGCGTAATAAGTTAATTTGCGTACAACCCGAGGGGTATTGAGACGCGGTGACAGTAAACCAAACAAGAGACCCGTGACTCACAGTTTTCAGATTAATAACATCAGTTTGGTCGATATTTTAACTGTCGTATCCGTCCGTCGAGGCAACGCTGTTAACAGTACAGGACGACACTTGGAGTTGAACAAACCCTAGTAACAAATGATTACGATTAAGTTACTACTGTACACGGGATTGGTTCACAGGTGGGAGATATCCCCACTTTTAACCTCAATGTCGCAGTTACCAGCTCGAGGTGAACCTAAACAAATGTGCAGTTATCTTTCTTTCTTACTGTTCTTTGAGCTATCAGAGAGAGTAGCACAGACTGAAAGAGCGAATTATAAGTTAATGCGACAGCGTTTGTCTATAGAACCGTCGGAAAGCGACTCGCGTAACAAAACTTACTTCCGGTGCACCCAAAAAGGAATTCAATCAGTGACCTCTTTAGCTAGAGTCAAGCACTTTAGCTAGAGGATAATTGTGTCGGTTAAAAGCTGTTTACTTATGATGGAAGATGATGTAATTGTGTTGTGTACTCGCGTACAAATAGTATGGTAGCACAAATGATAGCCAAGATTTTCGTACCTAAAATTTGTAAACCTAAGCGTATAATCAAAAATACAAGGACAATCGCCAACTCTTATGTATAGAAAGCCCATATGAGAACTACCCTTACCAGTGGACATGCGGTATTAAGCGTCAGGCTCATTAATACACTCTTAATTACCTGTGACGAGGGAACCTAGATTCGAATCTCAACCGCGTGTACTGGAGGTGGTTTCCTAAATTGATTAGTGAGCGTGTTTTCTCCTTCCTCTCGCCCCGCTGATGTGGGTGTATTTACTCCAAACAATTTTTTTATTTTAATTTTGGCCGTTAATAATCTTGGTGTTGAACGTTATCTTTTTTTTTTAATATGAGCGCTAAGCCTGCTTTTTAAGGACACAACTATCGCACCAGATTGGGGTTGAAGCAGGAATCCTAAGGCCTGAAAGTTGACCTCCTTAATCACAAGGACATCAGGGACAGGTCAACGATGAAAAGGTGTTCCCCCGCTCCCTGACAACTCGGAGTACGAGACGGGTCAAGGGTGATCTTGAATAAACCTGGTGAAAGTCCCCAACTTATAAGAGTTATAAATTAATTTCTCAAAACAGCAGGTAGAATTTTATGCAGAGATCATTGTTAAAGAAAAAAAAATGAGTTTTAAAATAACTGGGTATGAAGACATGTGAACCTTTGACACGGAGTAAGAAAGTTGTGGAAGTGGGATCGAAATATTAATTTGGTTTCAACAACAGTAGTAATTTATTATAATATTATTAATTTATCAAGGCGAAGTGTGAAGTGATGGTAATGACAAAGGAAGAGGATAAGGCCTAATAAAGCTATTAAAAGTTGGATGGTGTAGAGCTGAGAAATGTACAGAACGTAAAATATCTTGGAAGCGTGATTGAATCGAAAGGTGGAGGTAGGAGGATCTAATGAGAAGAGGACAGCAGGGA
Organism: Timema podura; assembly: GCA_033556935.1. NCBI lineage: Eukaryota > Metazoa > Arthropoda > Insecta > Phasmatodea > Timematidae > Timema > Timema podura. Next base: position 27,629,905 of record JAVRXN010000002.1, on the reverse strand, counting down.
GAGTTGTTCTACAGGTGTGTAAGAGACCTGCTATGGAGAAGAGAAGTGCCCTTGAAGTGTAAGGAAGTGTTGTACAGGGCGTACTTAGTACCTATTGTCACATTTGCAGCAGAAACATGGACATTGAATGTAAGAGAGACTAGGAAAGTGGAGGCCATGGGAATGAAGTTTGTGAGGAGCATGTTAGCTGTCACGAGGAGAAACAAGATTAGGGATGAAGTTATCCGGGAAAGAGTGGGAGTACAGGGAATATATGAGATAGTAGAGGAAGCAAGACTGGGATGGTATGGGCATGAAATTAGGAAGGAAAAAGAAAGGCTGCCAAGAAAGAAATAGGAGGAGCAGATAACAGAAAGTGTGCAAGTGAAAGTAGAAGAATAGAAGCAATTAAAGTAGTAAGAATGGTGGAAGGATAGATAAAGATGGAGGCATTTTAATAAACTAACCCGGTCACAGGCTTGAGAAAGATGATGATATAAGTATTTTATAGATATGCAGATGATCGTCAAGGTAGTTCACACAATACCTGACAAAGAAGGTAGGAGTTAAATCGCGACAAGCTGAACTTTATTGATCCAAAATAGCAAAAGCAGATGCAATAAGTAATTTGATTCAGAAGGTTCACTTGTTTAAGCTTTTTATTGAGCTGTTCAATATCTTTTGTGCACCCCATACTACTCTTTATGTATAATTAGTACAATAATGAGATAAGTATGAGAAGGTAAATTTTTAAGGAAATGTACCTGAATTTGCGTGGGAAGAATAGTGAGAAACAATTTAAGGAAAATTCAACCTTAGTACACTTGATTGAGATTCAAACTCTGCTATTCTCGTTACTGGCAAAACATATCCGGTGAGCCTGACGTCTTAATCCATGAGTCCGTTTATGAAGGTAGATTTTTTTAAACTCACCACATCTTACTACCCATTCGGGTTGTGCACATATGTAATAATTACACTAATGTGTTAGGGATAAGGATGGTTTAATTTAAAGGAAGTGTAGCTGCATTTGCGTGGAAAGAAAGAGTGGAAAATCATTTAGGGGAAAGGACTCTCAATACAACTGACTGGGCTTGAACCCTGAACTCCCCGTCTTCGGTAGTTTAGTCAATTTCGAGAGTAGCACCTTAGACCATGCATCCACCAAATCGGGTAGATTTTAATTAAATAATTATTGGCACAACCTAACAAACGTGCTCAAGAATTTTAAGGAAACTCTCCAGTTTGTCTTGGATAAGACTGGAAACTACAACTGAGAAAAAAAAAAGCTATTAAATGCACCCGTTTGAGAATTAAACCCTGACTTTACGGATCGAATGGGTGCATGGACGTCGCTAGCTATTAATTTAATTATTTAAGGGGATGGGGTATAGAACAAGTTATTCTTAATTCAAAAATAAAAATAATTGAGCACCAACTGAATAACACGAATATAACAGAATTAACTATATAAATTAACTTCAATATTTATGCACTGTTTCAATTATGACGTTTCAATTTTATAACTAACACACACCATTTTATATTTTAAAAGTACTAAGAGTGTTTCATTGGAGCTGATTATTAGAGGAGGAAGTGGCCACGCCCCCTCCCTCCGGTAACAATGCCTGTAAATTCAAACACGCTAGTACATATCTAACCTCACTGGTAGACCTAAAAAAGCAAGGCCTTCATAGATAAAAACTTTGGTAGGCTAAACATGATGACAATGCAAATCCTCGTTAAAAAATATACTAGCGCTAGAATTTACACTATCCGAGCTTAAGGGCAAAATTTATATTATAAGTACCTACCCAAGGCATCAAACCGGTAAGCCCCTGCGCATATAGCCGACATGTCTAACCACTGTACCAAGGAGACGAGTCACTAAATTCAAGTCCCCTATTATCCCTCAGAATCTTAGAATAAAGTGCTTTATTTAATTCCTGGACCAAAGAGACGTCAATTGACAAAAGACCGACAATTTAGAGCCCGGCTGACCATGGGACTGGCACCATAGATGTACAACAAAATAAAGGCATAAGGTCTATCTATGTCAGTGTTTCTCAACCGGTGGTCCGGGAACCAGTCCCACTAGGTTGGATCGTTGCTGGCTGGTCCGAAAAAAAGTTTTCTAATGTACAGCTCAATTTTTTTATTGGAATGACCTTTTCTGACATATAGAAAAATTGCTACATATATATATTGTATGTTCTTGAATTAGCTTAGTTTGTAAGTAATGTGATGAAATGATCAGATGGTTTAGAAAGTGTACGTTTGATACCCCTAAATTAATTGTAAAGGCTTACCGGTGATGTCGAAAGGGGTGAGTACGTAGAGGGTCGCGGGTAGCATTCCGGGCCTCTCCATCAGGGCTTCCCTGACGCACTGCATGCAACAACGTGGACAACAAGGATCGCCGGGGGACTCCTCCTCGGGGGCGGGAGGGGCAGGCTCGAACAGCGTCAGGTCCAGGCCCTCCATATCACTCTCTCCTCGCACTCGCCGCAAGTGTCGGAGAATGGCTCGAATTCGCCGCTGTTCACCACCGCGTCCTCCTCCTCTTCCTCGCCGTCGTCGTAGTCCTCAAGGTCAGTGGTGGACACGTGGCAAGCACCCGCCGGGTCCAGGTAGTCCCGCCACGACCCACGGACGCGTCGCGCCTCCCACTGGGGGGATCCGGAACTCGCAGAACTTCCGGGACGACCTCCTTCAACTCCATGACGCATCACTTCCTACATCCGAACCACCCTTTTCTTCACGACGCCTTCACAATATACGACGAGAGCTCACCAAACAATAGGTAGATGTATCTATTTTCGTTAACTCATTCGCATGATCTCAAGCGCTAGATTGTTCACTTTCCTTGAAAATAATTCACAAGACTTTTCACTTAGCAGGGTTCAACTAGTAGTAAAATAAGTTGTTTTTAACTTATATCTGTTGCTTAAACCATTAATGAATCGACCACAAATCCACCAACGTTTCTTCTTCCCTTCTGAGTATCCTTAAGACAAATTCAATAAGATACTGGAAACATAATGTACCATCCTTTCCTTAGACACAAAAGCTAAGGCTCGACGAATGAATAAGACAAACAAAAAACATCCCAAAGCCAAACTAGAACAATTCTATTACCCTAGAAAATATCTTGAAACAGAGAACCTGAATCGTGGAGGTTTTGCTGATTTCACATCTCTAATTTAATGTCTGACCCTTAAACCAACAAATAAATTACGCCTCTAATGACACCGTTCGAAGATGTTTTTCTCCTACGAGGTTTGTATCCGATGTTACGGCTTGATTACACGCCCTACTTTGACCACCGAGAGCTAAGATGGAGTGCGAAGCAGGATTCTCAAAGACTAGTGCATGGATTAAGGCTTTCTTCGTTGAATGCACTCCGTACTTAAATGGTAATGATTTTAAATCAAGAGTTACCAACAATATTAAAGGAAAGTAGAGAAGTTTACGATGGCGTTTCAGCATGTACTGCTAGGTCTATATCGCGAAAAACCCAACTGATTAATTGATTTCCATTTACGGTCACAATTCATTAATTTGAAATTATTACCAAGTTGTGATCTAACAAGGGCGATTACGGAGGAAGCATTTGTTAAGTTGTGGAAGAGGGGAGTATTCCGTGCACGCCACACAACGAAAATAGATAGACATCACGTTCCACGGTTTGATTACCCACAATTGTTGTTGTAAGGACATTATATAAAAAAAAATACAATTATGTTACATAACTAGCATAAATTACAAACGCAAACAAACCATAGTTGTAAAGAGGACAGTTGTATGGTAAAAAAAAAGTTTACGCAATGATTAGTTCCTGGATTTTGTTGGTACGATGTAAGCATTAAAGGATAGCATCCCAGCCTATTCTTGTGAAATAAACCTGCGTTTTAATTACAAGTTTACATATGGATATGTATTTGGTGGGTGAAAATAAAAATAGCTCTCTTAGGTGTTAAGATAAAAACTTTACTAGAGTTGTGGAAGACCCCACTTGGACCAAAAATAGTTTGAATTTTTTTTATAAATAATTAATACGCATGAAAGTTTATGATGAGATGATCACATTGCCAATCATTACTCTGTGTGACTTCCCATATGTTTGCTATACCACGTGACAAGAAAGAGAGACGTCAAATCAGTAGCGCGACCTACGAGAATGGACCAGGAAGCTGCGAAAGACTCCGAACGGTGAACCTGTCAGGTAAAAGGTAGCAGCTGACCCAGCTGTGAGAACCACTATCCACCGTTGTTCGGCTGTACAGGCGATATTATGCGACAGAAGAAAAAAACAAAACACATTCACTCGTAAACAAAAGCTTCAAAGTTATGAGTTGTATTTTAACATCTCAAGAATTGTAGTTAGTTTTCCACTAACATAGATTTCCCACGATTGGTTTAATTTAAGAGTGTAATAAATATGCACTGATATAACAACACTTTTGAAGTGATAGTTTTTCATATTCAATTCATATTCATATTCATATTTCCATTGGGTCGTAATCAAACTAAGACATACACTTTAATAAATACCTATATAGTTATATTATATCACTGTAAAATACACTTTTAGATTCATTTAAATATGTTGACATTTAATTATAAATATAAAACGTGTACGCTATCTTGTGATGCACATAATTTAACTTTTAAAATCTAATTATTTCAAGCAAATTTCCTTTGTCACTAATTGAAAAACTATTTGAATTATATTGACATGTTTTGAAATAAAATTTAATGAACCATATGCAGAGTACACTTTGTCCTATTAGTTTTAGATGTTTCCTCCTTCACACGTTTTTGCATGAAATAACTCTCGGTTTTAATAAGCTGCGGCAAAATTAAACTCAATGATAAAACTATTACCGGTTAGATTCGAACGAATGTCCGCGCGACCTGTCGAGCCCCCCGTGTGTATACCCGCCACGCAACAACACACTTGACTGAGCCGCCTAGCTGGTTTGAATTTAGAAGATTCCAGCTTTGCCGCCCCGCCGCCGTGATCGCTAGCGAGGCCGCGCGCACTGGATGCACCTGTTTTTGAATGTCCTCCGCGGCGGACACGAACTTTCCCGACCACGCACGAACTCAACTGGTGGTCAGCACAACAATGTAATCTATTATCATCACTCGAATGAGATGAAAAGTTTACTCACCAAAGGAACGGTTCCGGTTGTCAGGTGGCTGTGTTTAACTTCCGGTTGGTGGAAAAAAACTTTTTTTAATAAAGCAAGTATGTGAAAGAGTTCTCCCAAGGTTAGAGTTCACTACCTATGTTTTTTTTAAATTACTTTGACAAGCGACGTAAATTGACTTTCATTTGTCAAAATGAAAGGAAAGAAAAGTCTAAGTTTCATAGCCCGGACTTTTTAGAAAATAGAAAACACGTTTATTTTGCGGTCAACAATGATTAAATATTACTGTACTATGTATTATTTTATAGGTATTGATTAATATCTATCAAACATGCAGATCACATGGACTGATGTATAAAAACATATTATGACTAGTAGATCTAGTTTTTCTTATACAAGTCAAATAAAACCCTTCCTACTAAAATTGTTTCTTACCCTCCCTCCACGCAAATTAGGGTATCTTGAGCTGCTATAGTCATGAGACTAAACAGCCTAACACAATAATAATATGTGAATATCCCCTTGTTGAAAATACTGTTTTTTTATGTTCGACTGGTTGCGTAATGTAAGCGCCGTGTATTTCCGCTCCACAGGATACGGATCTTAGCGGTCCAGTGAACATGGTTTGGCTTTTATACAAACAGACCCTTGCTCGCATCTCTAAAAGTACAATAAAATATATTCCATGTATGATATGTTGAGAGTGTGTTAACAAGTTATTGCTCGGGGCCCTTCAATGTTTTTTTTAGCACCTCATCTTACTACCCTTTCGGGTTATACGCCTATGTACTACTTACTCTAATGTGTTAAGGATGACGACGATAAATTTGAAGAAGTGTACCTGCATTTGCATGGAGGGTAGACTGGAGAATCATATAGTAAAAACCACTCTCAGTACATTCGACAGTCTAGTCTATTGCGAGAGTTACGCCTTGGACCATGAGGCCACCGAAGCGGGTTGGCACCCTTCAAAAGTCCTTTCTTGTGGTAAAGTGGTTTGAGCGTTCTACTACAGCACGCGTGTCAAACTACTAAGGGCCACATAGAAAATTTAAATACAAATGGGGCCGCATTTAAGAACATTCAATATTGTAGCCATCTTTAGTCAAATAAGCTAAATTTTAAAATTAATATTATTACAAAAAGAACATAAAGATTATATCAAATGCTAAGAGATATCCTGTATTTCCCCCCTAGAAATTTGAGACTATTTTTGTAGCAATGGACCTAATTTAAACAAAGTAATTATATTGATTAATTATTATAAATATAATTATTACATATAAATTGATCAATTTCTCACGGAGAAGAATCAACGTCGATCACTTTTATCAAACACTGACTGACCTTGTAAAGTAGCATTTTTTACAGACCTGACTGGACATATGACTTGAATCTAAATTTGCATGATGAAACAAATTTTATTTATGATCTATTTGCGCATGTCAAGGCATTCAGGGCAAAAATAATGCTACTTGAATAACAGGTGAACGTTACTTTGACCCGCAAAAAGGTGTAAAATATAGTATGTGGCCCGCATAGCAAAAAGTTTGGAGACCCCTGCCTTAGATCATACGGCCACCGGGGCAGGCAGGCAGTTGAACAACTTGATTCTAAGTAATTTTGTTTCCTTGCCACAGCCATATTAGATTAAGTTAGAAAATCAAGTTCTAGCCAAATATTTTGAAATGTGTGTGGAATACCTACATAAAAATAAATAATAAATAATCTCCTCTTTCCGTGACCCTTCACTCGTTACGTTGATTCGAAGAAAGGGGAAGATGATCACCATGAAAACAAACGAGATGCACAAATTGAGTCTCAACGAAGTTACAAGTTAAAAATCACTCTCTAGATAAGTTGTATGCATCACCCTGCCTACATGGAAACGCTGGACGGACGTGCAACCCATTTACGGTAGTAAAAACCCTCTAAATACCGAAGCGTTGTCAAGGACAGAGACGGAATCACATTTTGGCGCTAATTAATGGCACATCCAAAGCTGGCGTAACACGATGATATGGATTGGATTCTCAACAGATGTCACTCTGTAATTAGTGTAGCTCTACAGTTTGATTAATAGCTAGGGAGCGCCCGACACCTTAGTTTAGTCGGGACCACGTTTGTCTATCGAGTTAAAGGTCCTGGGTTCAGTTGGTGGCACGCATCACCGGTGAAAAGGAGAAATCAACGACAAGGATAATGGATGTTGTGCCTGTTCTGGGCGTGGAATAGTTTGAAAATCGTACGCTGATACAATCAGTCGGTTCAGAAAGTGTACGTTCAATACCCCAAATTAAGATTAAGGGCCAGTTTCATAGTCAGATTTAGTACGCCTAAAGTGCGAGTCGACACTAAATAGAGGACGACACCTACCTAGACCAAAATGGAATGGGCCATTTTGGCATATGAAACTGGCCCATTCCATTCAATTTCAGGTAGGTGACGTCTTGTATTTAGTATAGCGCCGCACTTGAGGCGTACTAAATCTGACTATGAAACTGGGCCTTAATACTTAATTATGGAAAAGTTTTATTTTACATAGGTTTTGTTATTTTTTTAAATAAAAGGAATACCTTAAAATATAATAATATCCTTATCAGAAAGTGAACTGAAGACCTTTCGAGGCGAAAGAAAGAGCGTTGGTGTTATTCCTAAGGAAAATTCTATTGTGTTTAAGCTATCTCTATATAAAGAACTGAATAGGATTTTCTTTAGGAAATATACTGATTTATCTCCTTTTATATTTTTCACCCGTCCTCCTTTCCTCATTCTACTTTCTTCCTCCATAAAATTCTCCATTTTCGTACGAAATGTTTTTTAAATTTTTTAATGTATTGGCCTTATTATTTTTATTTATTTCAATCTTTCTCTCCGTTTTCCACTCTCTTACTATCCCTATTCTTCTATCTTTACCTCTTCTACCTTTTTCTTTATTTTTTACTCCCTATCTTTCACTAAAAATCTCTTTTTCTTCTTGTGCAATATTTTGAATTACCTACTTAGTTTACTGATTTCATCCCACTCCTTTTGTTATCTCTCACTCTTCATTCCTATGTCCCTGTTCGCATTTATTAACATCATTATCTCGCCAACCTGACTTTCTCCTTCCATTCCGTCTATCTATCTTCTACCAAGTTAAAAGAAAAAAGTCCCGGCCTACTTGTACAAGTTCAAAGCCACCTGTTCTCTTGAATATACCTGTCTACGTACGCAATCACTTCACTCATCTGTGTTCATTTATTTCACTACTGCTCCTACGGCATTCCGCGGCGTGTACTTGTACACTATCTCAAGGGCACAACGTTCATTTGTTACTGCCGAGTTTCAACCAACAATGTAAATGATATATACATTATACATACACATCTTTTCCGTAACTATACCATAAATTTAGCTTGTTTATTAAGAAGAGTTGTCATATTTAATTAAAATGTCAAGACATTGCTTCAAACATTTATCATGCGCGAAATAGATTAAGCTTATGCGCAAGATGTGTTTTAAAAAGAGATATTTAAAGCGTTTTAAAAATCTTGAAAACAGATTTTTTTTTAGAAGAGGGAGTGGGGGGTGGATAGTAACACCCTAGCAACCTCAGATGTAGACGATACAAACATTCTATAACGTCCTGCATAGCAGCTCGCCCCGCAAACGGGAGACTTAACGTTGTATGGACAGCGCTAATGTCGAGAAAAATCTGTAAGATAGCGTTTGTGTCGCTGAGAAATAGATGAAAGTGGATACTACCGGTCCGTCCCGTTGAGAACCAAAAAACCTCTTCGTCAACGGTAGACAGGAAAAAGTCTTGAGCTGAAGTTGTGGGTAGGGCAGAGAGGGTGGGGGAGGGGGCGGGTTAGCAGGTAGACAGTCTTCTTCTCTGGCTATTATGAATGAAAACTGTAAGTCAGGAACCGAACTATTATTAGCACCGCGTCTTACTACCCTTTCGCAACTACGCTAATGTGTAATAGTAGGGTGATTGTGAGATGAAGTGGAGGAACTACAGTTTAACGTAGAATCCGAACCACGGGGGAGGTCTGGTATTCCTCACATTCACAGGTTGTGATTAATACACATCTTGTCAGAGGTGAAGGAAGGGTTTGGAAATCAGAGTTGTCTGTGCCGGGACCGAGGATTGAACCCCGGACCCTCAGTACAGAGGTCTGACACCTTACCCCTAGACCACCAGGTCACCCCGGGACCGAACCAAACCGTCGGTTCATTTTTAAAGTTAACCTTAACTTGATTTAAACACTTAGCTCAATTAGTTTATTTTAACGATGAATGGTGGTCAGAGTTCAAATCCCGAACGAGTAAACAAAGAGTGCATCTTTCTAAATGGTTTCTCTTTGTCCCTCCACAGAAATGTGGGTACATTTCCTCTGTTTTAGATATCGCTCATTATTAACACAATAGTGTAATTAATAATAATACTAATTAAACTTACTAATTGTGCTTTATACAGATATTCCGAACTAATAGAGTGGAGGGAAAAGGGGGCGCGGATGTTACGTATTTAAAGCATTATCTCTACACGATGTCAAATATGAGTATTTTTTAATTAAGGCTATAGGCTCATCTACATATTATTTTGATTAAAAAATGACATCTTGACGCGGGAATTGAATTTGGGACCTACAAACTATGTTTTGATAGTTGTTATAAAACTAATTCGTTACGTCTGAACAAAGGGGAGAAAATACATTAGAAAAAACATTTGATGAAAAAGGACATAAAAAGAAATTATGATTGTGGAGAGGTAAAGGAGGAAGTGGAATATGTTAGTGTCCATCTGGACATGTCTGTAACCTGAACCAGCTAATACAGTATTGGCTCGCAAATTATGTTATGTTATGCCATTGTAGGTTGTCGGTGCTATTATTATTTTAACTTTTATTTTAGCGCCACGTATCTTACTACCTGTTCAGGTTATACGCCTTGTACTAATTACTCTAATTTTAAATCTAGGACAGACACAAAATCCATCCCCCGGCCGTCAATTCATCACTGTGAAAGGGTAACCCCACATTCCAACAATGATAAATTTCTCGACCATGCCAGTGATCGAGCTCGGACCCTTAGCTCCGTAGGTGGACGCACTACCACTGGAACTAAACTTCGTAATTTTCTAGCAAGATCATATTTTTTCTCTAAGTTATATCCACAAACAAAGTTATAGATTTTTTTATGCAAAAGGGCTAATTTGTTTTTTAAAAAGGTGGGGAGTGTGCACAGCATAGACTTTCTCGCTACTATAAATAAAAAAAGATATATTTACTTAAAACTCGTAAGATATTTGAAATGAGATAATATACATTGTTGCACATTCTACCAAAGAACATAAACGAAATAATATACACTTTTAGAGAAAAGAGAAATATCACACCTACAGAGCATTACAGCAAATTACAAATTTAAAGACTTATCCGTAATATATATGTAATGTATTTATATATATTTATCTGTATATATTATATATACATATAGTATATATGTCGTAGGCTAATTAGAAAATCCGGCTTAATGGAAAAGGCACCGTCAATTTACAATGAACCAGGCTAATTGAAAAAAATATTATATTTTCTTATCAGCCTGATAACTTTTAGGCTTATTGCAATGAGCCCATACAGCTTTAGGCTAGTAAGGAAATGCACCTTTGTTCGCTCAATCAGTCTAGTTGGTTACAAGCTTATTGCAATACGCCCAAGATAGTAAAGGCTTATTTAAAAAAATCTACAGCAGAGGTTCCCAAACTGTGGGATATACAATTATTCCCGATGGTATGCTGTGAAAATCCAAACAAAACAAACAAATTAAAGTCGTAAAAAAAGACCTCATAAAATCTAATAAATATATTACAACCCAGTGCAATAGAATTGACCTCTAGATTTCTGGCACATAAATTTATAAAGACATCCCAGAAAAATATGTAACAGTTCGTGAAGCTGTGAATAAGAAATCAAAGTTTGAGGGCCAGGTATATGCCAGTTGCAAGTGTATAGTCTCAGAAAAACAGCGTCAAACGAAAAAGTGTGCCTGTAAAAAGGCAAACTAATTGTGTACATCAAAATGTCACAGCAGTTTACCGTGTGGATATAAATAAAAAAAGTGTTGTGTGTAAAGTGTGAATTGACAATGGTAAATGTCACAATATACTTGTAAACGCGTTACATTACTTAAACTTGAGATTTTTAATCAAATCTTGCAATCGTAAGGAACTAAGTAAATTAATTTAAGAACATGCTGAAAGAGAAAAATTTTATATTCTCTAGACCAGTGGTTCCCAAACTTTTGGAATGTTGTACCACCCCAACAATTCTCGTAATTTTGTGTAGGTTAAACCGTTTGCGTGTTTATTACACGACTGTGCGGCTGCACCGTCTGTCTGAGCTGTAATCAGTTTTACCACCCCTACAATCACCGAGTAAATCTATTTTAATTTTGATTAGACTGGGTCGTAATATATTTAAGAAGCTATAAGTTTGTCAAATTTCAAGTTTCTAGCTCATCTGGAAGTGGGTAAACATTAATTCTAGTGAGTCAGCCATGTGGCTTTATAGTAGTATAATTTCAAATAACGATTTTTATATTTAGTATGCCTTCATTTTTGAAATGATAAATTAATTCGTATCCCAAAGAGGTGCGGCGATACGATAAATATTGGAAGTTTCCTTAAGTGTAAATTACCCTCAAAGCTACTTTCATGAGGATATGAGAACTTTCATTTTGTTTTAATTTTAAACTATATATATGTATATATTAATTTTAATCGAGTCGAGTTTGATATAATCTATTTTTTCACTTTCCATCCCTAAGTAAAAAATACTACCATTAATTTTAGGATTGAATAGATTATTATAAAAAACCTCTGAGAAACCTTAGAAAAACCCCATATCCCAAGTTTTATCCCAATTGGTAAAATAGTTTTGTCTCTATTCAGAGCTACAGACTGACATTATTAAAAAAATAATTTTTTTTTCAGATTTAAGGGGTAATGAAACGTCGACATCCATCAAAATCTCGAGCTTTTTTTATTACAAATACTATTTTTACTCAACTATAGAGGTGTGAGATGATCATAAGTAACATTATATATTAACTAGTTGGTCGTTGCAGCAATGGCTGCAGATTATTACACTAAAATGTATTTTAAAATTTTATTGGGAAAGGATCTCTATAATAAACAAGCCCTCACTAAATTTTTGATTAAAAGTTTACTTTTCTTAGATATTTAGTTTTCGGTGTGTAATTAGAATTAAAACTTATATTTTCCCCCTTTACGCCCCGATGGGAACTTTAAAATTACTCTTCTCCCAGATCTATATCTAATAGTTGCACAAACCACTCAAGTACCTAACGATTGAGCTGATATTATTTTTAAACAAAGACAAATATTTTATTTGCCTATATACAGCTATACATAAATCATGGTTTCCATGGTGATGTAAGCAAAGAATGATTGTACAGATGAACCAATGTCCACACAGAAGAAAAAGATGGAAGATTCGCTAGGAAAATTGGGTTTTAGTTTTAGGCCATTATTTTTATCGGCATCCTGATTCCCTTATCTATAAAATGAGTGTTCGTTAGTCAACATCTGTTCAGTCATTTCCTCGTAATTTCTATTTCTGGAAACGGGCTTATCAAATTATATATAAGATATCTGATATAGAGAGTGATAAAATGTGATAGGGAAAATGAGAGTTTAAGTGTTTGAGGGTGTGATTGTGTAAGTGTGAGGGTGAGTGTGAAAATGAGAGTATGAGTGCGTGTGAGGAGAGTGTGTATGTTTGAGAGAGAAATAGAATAGGCAAGGGAGAATGCGTGATAAAGTGTGTGTGTGTGTGTGTGTGTGTGTGTGTGTGAGAGAGAGAGAGAGAAAGAAAGAAAGCGTGTAAAATTTTGGGAGAGATATTGTGTGTAGGAGAGAGAAAATGTGAGGGTATGTGGAAGAGATTTGGAGAGATAAAGTTAAAATGGAGAGACTAGTTCAGAGAGGGAAAATTAAATTGTGAGAGAGTTATAGCGAGAGTTTAAGAGAAAGAGTGTTTGCGAGAAAGAGTTAGAAAGATAAATTGAGAGAGCGAGTTTGAGAGAGAGTGAGAATGAGATAGAGACAGTTTGAGTCAGATTGTTTGAGAGAGTGAAATAGAGAAAGAAAGAGTTTAGTCAGAGATTTTGAGAGAACTTGAAATAGAGGGAGTTTGAGAGATAGAGAGAACGTTTGTGAGAGAGCATTTGAGAGAATTTGAGAAAGAGAAAGCGTTAGAGAAAGAAAGAGCCGTTGAGAGAGAGAGTGTTTGAGAGAGAGGTTAAGAGAGAGAGAGTATAATAAAGATAGTGTGAGAGAAATTGTGTGATATAGCGTGGATGTGAGTGTAGAGAGTGTGTGTGAGAGAGAGGGATAAAGTGTGAGAGAAAGAATGAGAAAAGATTATATTAAAGAGAGTGTTTTATAGTGTGTGTGTGTGTGTATATGTGTGTGTGTGTGTGTGAGGGAGAGATTGGGAGAGAGTGTGTGAGAGCGTGGGAGTCTGATAGAAAGAGAGAATGTTAAAATATAGATGTGGTACTCAAACATTTGAAATATCATTTCCTCAAAATTAACTATCAACATGGAAACATAAGTGAACTTACTCTATTTGTAGGAATGTGAAAAGATATATGGGGTGTACAAAACATTACTAATTTTAAATATACACTCAAATTAAGCGTTAAAATGAAAACATAGCTTAACTTATGTATTTGTATTTTGTTACTATTTGCTAAAATGAACACTAAAACCCATTATTTGGAAAAAGTGAGCACCAAAACTCATACTTAGATAGTTAAAATGACTAACGTTTTTTTTAACACTATTCAAGTTCATTTTATCGTTTTTGAGCTTATAATACATACCAAAACATATTTTAAAAAATTGTATCATGCGAAAAACTAAACTTAGACAATATTTTCACGAACTTAACAACTTAACCTTTTAATTTTCAAATTATACTCAATATTATTAATTTAAATTTAAATTAATAATAACATTCCAATAAAAAATAAATATTTTCCCAGTTTAGGCATCTCAATTTAGATGTGCTATGACCAGCATTCAAAGAGAAAAATGTGATGTGTTCGGACCAACAATTAATGAAGATTGAGTTATTATTTTTTAGCCAAGATGATATAAAGAATTAATAGCCAGAGCTATTATTATGCTTATTAGTGGGGATTACTTCGGGTTCGATTCCCGTGTCCAGGTGTCATTTTTAAATTTTCAGAATACAAGATGATATAGTTTATTTAGAGATTTACAGTCATGCAGCAAATAGTGGTTTCCATGATGATTAAACAAAGAATGAAACACTGAAAATGATCTGTGAGAATTGGGTTTCCGTGGAAAACTACTACTTTTCCCGATATCCTGGACTCCTAATCGTTAAAATGAGTGGTAGTTTGTCAAAATCTGTTCAGTCATTTCCTCATAATTACTATTACCGTAAGCGGGCTAATCAAATTATATATGGTAGGAAAGCGCTAATGTCGTAGAAAAATCTGTAAGATAGCGTTTGTGTCGTGAGAAATAGATGGAAAGTGGATACTTCCGGTCCGTCACCGTTGAGAACCAAATAAACCTCTTCGTCAACGGTAGACAGGAAAAAGTCTTGAGCTGAAGTTGTGGGTAGGGCAGTGAGGGTGGGGGAGGGGGCGGTTAGCAGGTAGACAGTCTTCTTCTCTGGCTATTATGAATGAAAACTGTAAGTCAGGAACCGAACTATTATTAGCACCGCGTCTTACTACCCTTTCGCAACTACGCTAATGTGTAATAGTAGGGTGATTGTGAGATGAAGTGGAGGAACTACAGTTTAACGTAGAATCCGAACCACGGGGAGGTCTGGTATTCCTCACATTCACAGGTTGTGATTAATACACATCTTGTCAGAGGTGAAGGAAGGGTTTGGAAATCAGAGTTGTCTGTGCCGGGACCGAGGATTGAACCCCGGACCCTCAGTACAGAGGTCTGACACCTTACCCCTAGACCACCAGGTCACCCGGGACCGAACCAAACCGTCGGTTCATTTTTAAAGTTAACCTTAACTTGATTTAAACACTTAGCTCAATTAGTTTATTTTAACGATGAATGGTGGTCAGAGTTCAAATCCCGAACGAGTAAACAAAGAGTGCATCTTTCTAAATGGTTTCTCTTTGTCCCTCCACAGAAATGTGGGTACATTTCCTCTGTTTTAGATATCGCTCATTATTAACACAATAGTGTAATTAATAATAATACTAATTAAACTTACTAATTGTGCTTTATACAGATATTCCGAACTAATAGAGTGGAGGGAAAAGGGGGGCGCGGATGTTACGTATTTAAAGCATTATCTCTACACGATGTCAAATATGAGTATTTTTTAATTAAGGCTATAGGCTCATCTACATATTATTTTGATTAAAAAATGACATCTTGACGCGGGAATTGAATTTGGGACCTACAAACTATGTTTTGATAGTTGTTATAAAACTAATTCGTTACGTCTGAACAAAGGGGAGAAAATACATTAGAAAAAACATTTGATGAAAAAGGACATAAAAAGAAATTATGATTGTGGAGAGGTAAAGGAGGAAGTGGAATATGTTAGTGTCCATCTGGACATGTCTGTAACCTGAACCAGCTAATACAGTATTGGCTCGCAAATTATGTTATGTTATGCCATTGTAGGTTGTCGGTGCTATTATTATTTTAACTTTTATTTTAGCGCCACGTATCTTACTACCTGTTCAGGTTATACGCCTTGTACTAATTACTCTAATTTTAAATCTAGGACAGACACAAAATCCATCCCCCGGCCGTCAATTCATCACTGTGAAAGGGTAACCCCACATTCCAACAATGATAAATTTCTCGACCATGCCAGTGATCGAGCTCGGACCCTTAGCTCCGTAGGTGGACGCACTACCACTGGAACTAAACTTCGTAATTTTCTAGCAAGATCATATTTTTTCTCTAAGTTATATCCACAAACAAAGTTATAGATTTTTTTATGCAAAAGGGCTAATTTGTTTTTTAAAAAGGTGGGGAGTGTGCACAGCATAGACTTTCTCGCTACTATAAATAAAAAAAGATATATTTACTTAAAACTCGTAAGATATTTGAAATGAGATAATATACATTGTTGCACATTCTACCAAAGAACATAAACGAAATAATATACACTTTTAGAGAAAAGAGAAATATCACACCTACAGAGCATTACAGCAAATTACAAATTTAAAGACTTATCCGTAATATATATGTAATGTATTTATATATATTTATCTGTATATATTATATATACATATAGTATATATGTCGTAGGCTAATTAGAAAATCCGGCTTAATGGAAAAGGCACCGTCAATTTACAATGAACCAGGCTAATTGAAAAAAATATTATATTTTCTTATCAGCCTGATAACTTTTAGGCTTATTGCAATGAGCCCATACAGCTTTAGGCTAGTAAGGAAATGCACCTTTGTTCGCTCAATCAGTCTAGTTGGTTACAAGCTTATTGCAATACGCCCAAGATAGTAAAGGCTTATTTAAAAAAATCTACAGCAGAGGTTCCCAAACTGTGGGATATACAATTATTCCCGATGGTATGCTGTGAAAATCCAAACAAAACAAACAAATTAAAGTCGTAAAAAAAGACCTCATAAAATCTAATAAATATATTACAACCCAGTGCAATAGAATTGACCTCTAGATTTCTGGCACATAAATTTATAAAGACATCCCAGAAAAATATGTAACAGTTCGTGAAGCTGTGAATAAGAAATCAAAGTTTGAGGGCCAGGTATATGCCAGTTGCAAGTGTATAGTCTCAGAAAAACAGCGTCAAACGAAAAAGTGTGCCTGTAAAAAGGCAAACTAATTGTGTACATCAAAATGTCACAGCAGTTTACCGTGTGGATATAAATAAAAAAAGTGTTGTGTGTAAAGTGTGAATTGACAATGGTAAATGTCACAATATACTTGTAAACGCGTTACATTACTTAAACTTGAGATTTTTAATCAAATCTTGCAATCGTAAGGAACTAAGTAAATTAATTTAAGAACATGCTGAAAGAGAAAAATTTTATATTCTCTAGACCAGTGGTTCCCAAACTTTTGGAATGTTGTACCACCCCAACAATTCTCGTAATTTTGTGTAGGTTAAACCGTTTGCGTGTTTATTACACGACTGTGCGGCTGCACCGTCTGTCTGAGCTGTAATCAGTTTTACCACCCCTACAATCACCGAGTAAATCTATTTTAATTTTGATTAGACTGGGTCGTAATATATTTAAGAAGCTATAAGTTTGTCAAATTTCAAGTTTCTAGCTCATCTGGAAGTGGGTAAACATTAATTCTAGTGAGTCAGCCATGTGGCTTTATAGTAGTATAATTTCAAATAACGATTTTTATATTTAGTATGCCTTCATTTTTGAAATGATAAATTAATTCGTATCCCAAAGAGGTGCGGCGATACGATAAATATTGGAAGTTTCCTTAAGTGTAAATTACCCTCAAAGCTACTTTCATGAGGATATGAGAACTTTCATTTTGTTTTAATTTTAAACTATATATATGTATATATTAATTTTAATCGAGTCGAGTTTGATATAATCTATTTTTTCACTTTCCATCCCTAAGTAAAAAATACTACCATTAATTTTAGGATTGAATAGATTATTATAAAAAACCTCTGAGAAACCTTAGAAAAACCCCATATCCCAAGTTTTATATCCCAATTGGTAAAATAGTTTTGTCTCTATTCAGAGCTACAGACTGACATTATTAAAAAAATAATTTTTTTTTCAGATTTAAGGGGTAATGAAACGTCGACATCCATCAAAATCTCGAGCTTTTTTATTACAAATACTATTTTTACTCAACTATAGAGGTGTGAGATGATCATAAGTAACATTATATATTAACTAGTTGGTCGTTGCAGCAATGGCTGCAGATTATTACACTAAAATGTATTTTAAAATTTTATTGGGAAAGGATCTCTATAATAAACAAGCCCTCACTAAATTTTTGATTAAAAGTTTACTTTTCTTAGATATTTAGTTTTCGGTGTGTAATTAGAATTAAAACTTATATTTTCCCCCTTTACGCCCCGATGGGAACTTTAAAATTACTCTTCTCCCAGATCTATATCTAATAGTTGCACAAACCACTCAAGTACCTAACGATTGAGCTGATATTATTTTTAAACAAAGACAAATATTTTATTTGCCTATATACAGCTATACATAAATCATGGTTTCCATGGTGATGTAAGCAAAGAATGATTGTACAGATGAACCAATGTCCACACAGAAGAAAAAGATGGAAGATTCGCTAGGAAAATTGGGTTTTAGTTTTAGGCCATTATTTTTATCGGCATCCTGATTCCCTTATCTATAAAATGAGTGTTCGTTAGTCAACATCTGTTCAGTCATTTCCTCGTAATTTCTATTTCTGGAAACGGGCTTATCAAATTATATATAAGATATCTGATATAGAGAGTGATAAAATGTGATAGGGAAAATGAGAGTTTAAGTGTTTGAGGGTGTGATTGTGTAAGTGTGAGGGTGAGTGTGAAAATGAGAGTATGAGTGCGTGTGAGGAGAGTGTGTATGTTTGAGAGAGAAATAGAATAGGCAAGGGAGAATGCGTGATAAAGTGTGTGTGTGTGTGTGTGTGTGTGTGTGTGTGAGAGAGAGAGAGAGAAAGAAAGAAAGCGTGTAAAATTTTGGGAGAGATATTGTGTGTAGGAGAGAGAAAATGTGAGGGTATGTGGAAGAGATTTGGAGAGATAAAGTTAAAATGGAGAGACTAGTTCAGAGAGGGAAAATTAAATTGTGAGAGAGTTATAGCGAGAGTTTAAGAGAAAGAGTGTTTGCGAGAAAGAGTTAGAAAGATAAATTGAGAGAGCGAGTTTGAGAGAGAGTGAGAATGAGATAGAGACAGTTTGAGTCAGATTGTTTGAGAGAGTGAAATAGAGAAAGAAAGAGTTTAGTCAGAGATTTTGAGAGAACTTGAAATAGAGGGAGTTTGAGAGATAGAGAGAACGTTTGTGAGAGAGCATTTGAGAGAATTTGAGAAAGAGAAAGCGTTAGAGAAAGAAAGAGCCGTTGAGAGAGAGAGTGTTTGAGAGAGAGGTTAAGAGAGAGAGAGTATAATAAAGATAGTGTGAGAGAAATTGTGTGATATAGCGTGGATGTGAGTGTAGAGAGTGTGTGTGAGAGAGAGGGATAAAGTGTGAGAGAAAGAATGAGAAAAGATTATATTAAAGAGAGTGTTTTATAGTGTGTGTGTGTGTGTATATGTGTGTGTGTGTGTGTGAGGGAGAGATTGGGAGAGAGTGTGTGAGAGCGTGGGAGTCTGATAGAAAGAGAGAATGTTAAAATATAGATGTGGTACTCAAACATTTGAAATATCATTTCCTCAAAATTAACTATCAACATGGAAACATAAGTGAACTTACTCTATTTGTAGGAATGTGAAAAGATATATGGGGTGTACAAAACATTACTAATTTTAAATATACACTCAAATTAAGCGTTAAAATGAAAACATAGCTTAACTTATGTATTTGTATTTTGTTACTATTTGCTAAAATGAACACTAAAACCCATTATTTGGAAAAAGTGAGCACCAAAACTCATACTTAGATAGTTAAAATGACTAACGTTTTTTTTAACACTATTCAAGTTCATTTTATCGTTTTTGAGCTTATAATACATACCAAAACATATTTTAAAAAATTGTATCATGCGAAAAACTAAACTTAGACAATATTTTCACGAACTTAACAACTTAACCTTTTAATTTTCAAATTATACTCAATATTATTAATTTAAATTTAAATTAATAATAACATTCCAATAAAAAATAAATATTTTCCCAGTTTAGGCATCTCAATTTAGATGTGCTATGACCAGCATTCAAAGAGAAAAATGTGATGTGTTCGGACCAACAATTAATGAAGATTGAGTTATTATTTTTTAGCCAAGATGATATAAAGAATTAATAGCCAGAGCTATTATTATGCTTATTAGTGGGGATTACTTCGGGTTCGATTCCCGTGTCCAGGTGTCATTTTTAAATTTTCAGAATACAAGATGATATAGTTTATTTAGAGATTTACAGTCATGCAGCAAATAGTGGTTTCCATGATGATTAAACAAAGAATGAAACACTGAAAATGATCTGTGAGAATTGGGTTTCCGTGGAAAACTACTACTTTTCCCGATATCCTGGACTCCTAATCGTTAAAATGAGTGGTAGTTTGTCAAAATCTGTTCAGTCATTTCCTCATAATTACTATTACCGTAAGCGGGCTAATCAAATTATATATGGTAGGAAAGATATATTAACCTACAAATTTCATCTCATGGCCAATATGACTAAAAAGTAATCTATCTTTATTTATCTAACATAATGCACAATTGTCCATACCTATTAACGTAACTCAAATATAGGCTTTCATCTCACGCTGTATTCTTTGTTCAAGGTCAATCTTAAATTTATTATTATTTATTATTATTTAGCACCGCGTCTTACTACCCATTCGATTTCTACGCTTAAGTACTAATTACACTAATGGACTAGGAATTGGAAAGGTGTAATTTAGAGGAAATGAACCCGCATTTGCGGGGAGGGAGAGTGAAAAACCATTTAGGAAAAACCACCCCAGTTCACCCGACTGAGATTCGAACCTCGATATCACCGTCCTTGGTGGTCAAGTCATTCTTTAAAATATTTTCTATTTTTTTTATTAAATACTTAATAAGTGGTTTACTGTATTGGTAAAACATTTATGTCGTCCGCAGCTAAATAAAGGTTGGTGACCTCTGCTTTACAAATTATATCCAAGATACAATTTAAAATTAGTAGAAAATTTTCAAACGGTAGCATAAAGCTACCATAGATCAACGATGGAATTTGTTTCTGATTGTTATTAAATGGCCGACGATTTTACACATCTATTACCGACTAACCCTTAAAATATGAGCGATAAATGACCCTAATACAGATTTAGCCCTAGATAGCTCAGTGGTAAGATATTGACGTGCTAAGTTGGAGGTTCCAGATTTAGTTCGAAATTTAAAAAGGATTTAAAAAAAAAGTTTATTATTTAAGTTCAATAATATAATTTAGGTTTGAAGTCATTTCACCATTTTATTATTTAAGTTCAATAATATAATTTAGGTTTGAAGTCATTTCACCATTTTATTAGTGGTTTGGGCTTTCCGAATTTCTTCGTAAAAGCGTTTTATTGACTTGGAATGCTTATTACTTTTGCCTTTTACATATATTCTGCCATCTTTAAACTTTTGTGGGGCAATTTTTTTAAATAATAAAAATGTTCTTCTCACTATTATTACACCTCACACATACCTAAAGACATTAAATGCAACTATACTCAGCGACATTGAAAAAATCCTTTCAACAATCGTCGCACTTGCTACACGGACTTGAAAACGGTGGAGCCCAGGTAACAACAATCCCTAAAGAGAGATGGGGATGGGTCAGGCCAAAACCACTGGCAACATATTTATGGTTTCAAGGACAGACAGCTAGTGACGTGGAGTGAGAAGGGATGAGCTCTCTCTCTCTACTCTAACCGGGCCGTTCTGTTTCGGCTATTGCGGGGTTGCATCAGATATATTTTCAAAATCCGGGGCAAAATATGTAGCACCTCAGCTCACATAAAATTTTATGAGTTTCAGATTGAATATTAATGTGATTGAAGTACCATTTTAAAGTTAAAAGAAGTCGGCACTAATTGATTTACTTCCCCCATTTATTACATACGTTTAAGTATACAAAATAATTAATTGAATATTGCATTTATTTGGCAGTTTTTTTATGCAATTGATTGAAGGTTCAGTGAAATAATATTTATTTCTCTTAATAAACCTCTTCAAATACTTCTAACATTCCAAATATGAAATCTTTGCATTATTTGGTTTTTCTAAAAATCGTTGCATTAGATGCCAAAATTTCAAACTTTGAGTAAACACTGTGCTCAAAATATACATTTAATCTATATTTAATACACTGATCCAAGTTTGGTTTAAGAAGACCTACTAATATATATATAATTTATACATTATTAATTTTGGGCCATACACCCTTAAATCCAAAACTTCGATCCTTAGCTCTACGCTTGCCCGCATAACAATGAAGTCTCGCAGGAAGACTACTTAGAGCGTGCAGGGGCTCCACGCGATGATTGGTCCAACACTTAGATTTTATTTTAGGTATTTAACATGCACTTTTTGAACTAGCTATATCCGCACGCGATTTATAACACCCCTCACCCTCGGATATGGCCATGGGTGGGCTCTTACATGAGTTTATTTGTATGCTGTACTTGCTCAAGTGAGTTCTTTGTGCTTATTATAATTTCAGATAGTTGTATATGGTAAGAAAAGGTACTCCCGTATTTCCACAGGTATAAATAAAGTTTGAACGATAACTCGGATTTCCACGTGATCTGTATGGTACCGGCACAAAATGGCCGAGTCTATTGTTGAATAAGACGTCACGAAAATAAACCTCTGTAAGTCGTGTCGCCGGTTAAGTTGGCGGTCATGTCTTGAGTTGTGGCAACATGACGTGCCCGGAGACTATTGTGAGCGATCGTCGTGCCGGGCTATAAATACAACAGAAACTTAAGCAAACCATTGCAGGATTGTTCCTAGCACACCCTGCACATGGTTCAATTAATAATTTTTTTTCTACGTGTTTACATTCGAGTTATATGCATACACTATTTTTATTTTAGCACCGCGTCTTACGCCCGTTCGGGTTATACACTAATGAACTAATTACTCTAATGATTTTAGGAATGAGAAAGGCTAAATGTTTAGGAAGTGTACCCGCATTTGCGTAGAGGGAGAGTGGAAAACCAGTTTGAGAAAACCTCATTCAGTACACCCGACACGAGTTTCGAACCTCGATCTCCCCGTCTTCGGCAGAGAGTAGCACTTTAGACCGTGCGTCCACCGGGTCTTTACATTAATTAGTTACGCAAATGAAACAGTACTAGGAAGGTATAATTTAAGAGGAAATATACCGACATGAACGTGGATAGTGGGAAGGAATTGAGGACAAATCACCCTTAGTACATTCGACCTGGAATACCAACCCTGATCTCCACGTGACCGGCAACACGAGGGTGACGCGTTAAGGCATGCAACCAGAGATGATGGCTTCAAATTAAATAAACCAGCGTTTTATTCTGCAGGTATACCACCACAACCACCCACATCGGTGATCACATGGTCTAAGGCAGCGTTTTTCAAACTGTACCTTGCCATAGTTATCTCAGCCTCAGTAAGGCAATTTTAGAATGTTATTTATTTGTATTTCACAATAAAAACTAGCATCAGTAATTGAGACTGACAATGTTTTCAAATCTGAACAAAGGTCATTTCCAAAGGCGCAGCCAAAACATGTGATGTTTTTCTTTTGTTTTATTCTTGTTAAATGTAACTTTCGCTATTGAATGTTCATAAAATTAGTGTAAAGCATTTTATGAGGGCTAAAGCATGTATTTTTTCTGGTGCAAGGGCTCCTTAGGTTTAAAATGTTTGGGAGCCCCTGGTCTAGGGAATCAATTCGTAATAGACAATTTCCTGTGACGTGGGAAGTCGAGGTTATAATCTCAGCCGGGTACACCGGGAGGGGTATGGGAGGCAGGGAGGGGTGTTTTACATATGATTCATAGCTATGGTTTTTCCCATTTCCTTCCATGCTAACACGGGTGCACTTTCTTTAAGAGCTGTCATCCTCATCCCTATTACTTAAATTAAACCGGTAATAGCTTTAGTGTTAAAAATAAATAGTTAATAAAATAAAAACAACAGGTGAAAGGGTGACCTGGCGGTCTAGGGGTATGGTGTCAGACTTCAGTGTTGGGGTCCGGGGTTCAATCCTCGGTCCCGGCATAGATTTATCTGATTGCCAAACCCTTCCTTCACCTCTGACAAGACGTGTATTAATCACAACTTGTGAATGTGAGGAATGCCAGGCCTCCACCGTGGTTCGGATTCCACGTTAAACTGTAGGTCCTCCATTTCATCTCACAATACCCTACCATTGCACATTAGCGTAAGTGCGTACAACCCGAACGGGTAGTAAGACGCGGTGCTAATAATAATAAATAATAACAGGTGAAAGGTTGATCTTATAAAGGGATAAGTCTTTCCTACCTCAACCATACTGTTTACGAATTTTGAACCGCATAAGTGAGCACGTGGGCTGAATTCCAAGCGTGACAAGCCGTGGGGAGGTCAGGGTTTGGATTCTGGCCGGATGTACTGAGGGATTTCCCCCTTCCACCCTCGAAATGGTTACACTATCCTTCCAAGAAATTGCGGATCCATTACCTCTACATTTCACCTTCTTCAACCTTAGCCCATTAGTATAGTTAAATATGAATAACACGAACGAGTAGTAAAACTAAAATAAAATAACAATGACAAACTTATTAAAGTAATTGTTCCCCGCGCTCTTTCATTAGATCGCATCAAATATACTAATTTTAATACTAAATACTAACATAAATAAGTAGGCCTTCTATCATTTTAAAAAAAATGACAGAAAACATATTTTTTAATTATAGTTTATTATGTTAGTGATATAAATTGCGAATATGTGATTAATTAACACAGCCTAAATGGCTATGGTGTGAAGGTTTAAGCTTACCCTGCAACCACTATAGTCCGATTTAGATACGAAGGGTCAATTTTGGCAGTTTTTAAAGTTAATATAACAATTTTCATGGAAGATTGATACGTAAAGTAATGTGATATTCAAATGTCACATTTGATAGTTTATAGGTTACACAATAAAGTAAAATATCATCAAGGTTGACAAAAAAAAGTTTTTTCCCTTTAGTTATTTTTACTAAAATCCTCTTATAGCGATGTTGCTAATGATATTCCCCACACAATTCGTGGCTTCAGTATTAGAGATGGGTCTATGTTATTAAGGAACAAAGTGTACACTCGCACGACACGCCGTGATGGATGGCTGCAATAACCCGTGAGCAGAGAAGTGCGTGAGAGCGAGGTAACTTATTCGACGAGCATTTTAATCCGACAAAGGCACGACATAGAATATTCCGTGGATAACATTGCTGATAGATCATTACTCCGGTATCCTTAAAAAAAATATGGTCCAAAACGTAGAACTACGTAGTAAAAATTTTTCTGGTAGTAAGGCACTTTTAGAAAATACAAACATCTTTTTTTCTGGTCGACATTGATATTATTTTAATGTATTAGTGGCAGTATTTTATACTATCTATGAAAAGTAACAATTTTATTGGGGATCACTAAACTTTACGTTTAAGAGCGTTCATCAGAGCAGGCCCAACTCAACTCCCGGTTCGCACGAGGTGGGGAGTAAAAGGTGAAAAGAAAATACCAAGATATGCCAGAAGTGTGTGCAATGCATTCGTATTTGAATGCTTACTCGACATTTTCCGCGGTGAAGATGAGGAACAAAGCGACAAAGTTTCTTGTTAATAACTACAGTATGCCCCTATTAAGACAGAGTGAAGATTTGTGGACAGTACTTATCTGTGAAGCTATTCTAAAATGGTCAAAAACGGCCTTTTCAATGCAGTTTCTATCCAAATATAATTTAATATTTCAACAATGTTCTGTATTAGGAACTTCTATTATATATTTATCTCCATTAATGTTTAATTAGAAATGATCCACGAGCATTAGTGTTCGTGTAAATTTACGATTTCGAGGCGACTGTATTACAGAATTGATGGGTATGTGATACACACTCTTAGGTAAACTTTATAACTGTCAATCCCATCCTATCTAACTTAGAATAGGTATAGCCTTAAATAATAAATTTAAATTAAAAAACTTATCTCAGTGATTGGGTGGTCAGGACAGATTAAAACTTGCCGCATCGGATCGGATAGGAATGGAAATTTTGACTACCCACATATCAATGGAGGGCCGCACAATGCTTAGGATTGTATCGGAAATGTCACGTTTGATCGGAAGGGAAAAAATCTGTTTGCCAGGGAGGGACTATTTCCACGTATTCCATAGCTATGGGCATGCGTCCTCAGGACTTGAATATTGCATCATCCTCTACATTCGCACTCAGCTATAAATCTGTTAATTTTCGTTTCCTGTTCATACGAACTAGAAGCTAAAGTAATGAGTAAAAAAATCTCATTATTGTCACGTATCAAGTGGGTGAATAAATAGTGGTAATCCTCCTCCGTTTTCCATGCTGCATCTATGACGTGCACTCAAATATTTTTTTTAAGCTTCTTCTTCCTCCTATTTATCGGCAGTAAGGCACAGAGCAGTCCCATCGCCTCCTCTTCACTGCTGCTATCACTCATTATCACTAAAATAAATGTACCCTCTTCGGTTGCTGTCGTCCGACTGATATGAATTCCGAACGCCAGTTCACCAATGGTCGGACCAGGCTCGTATGCCGAATGCCAGTTCACCAATGTGCAGACCAAACTCGTTTCCATTCGGAGGGTTCCGTTCTGACCGTTCCGATCCGATACAGTGTGCGGCAAGCTTATATCTAAAGGAACCTGGTTTACCAAGTTGTAGAACATACTTAGCCTTACACAAGACGTTGAAATAAAAAACTCGCCTCAATGGCTGGGTGATTAGGGGGATAGACTATAGGTCAGAAGCACCTGGTTCGTGCCCTAGATGGTGAATAGAATAACATATTTGTGTATAAATTTATCCTCTTACTAAAAAACAAGTTGAAGTTGAGGTTCTTGAACGAGATTCAGTGTTTAGGTTAATTTTAAGCAGTGTGTTGATAAATGATAATACAGCGGCAGTAATGAAGTGTAAAGCGATAAGATGCCCGGGAAAGTTCGAGTATCAGTTGGCTGTATTGAGAGATATTTTATAAATACACATTTTTTTAGTGTTTTTTCGATCCTCTTCACAGGCTAGTGCAAATTCGTTTGATCTAACCACCCTTCTTCTTCCTAACCATTACATTTAGCGGTTAAATGGCCCTTGTGTTGAAACGTGAGGGATAGGTAAAATAACAATTTTTTAAACCATTCTAAATCCTGTTTGACTTATCGGCAAAGAATTAAGGAAATCAATCTTAGTTATATTCTATAACGTGCTCAAAATAAGTTATTATGAATATAATTTAAATAGTAGGGTACACATCATTTAATAAAACATATTTTAAAATGGTCTTAAGTTTAAAAGGTTAGTAACACAAATAAACATTTTAAAAAAACTAATTTTTTTAAAATATAAAGCTAAGGTCAGCTTTAAATTGTAAATTTCTAACAATGGGACATTACTATTTGGTTAATATTTGAAACAAGACTAAAGTCAAATAGTAAATAGAAATTAGCTTTCCTACAAAGTAGTTTATTTTGCCTTTCTTTAGTGTAATCGTGAGTTTGTAATATGACAAGATGGATGTATGATTACAAAAACAAAATGAAGAAAGGAGGAACGTGGGTAGCTTATTTGTAAATGAGCCGTTAAAAGTGTTTGGAAAAAAGTTTTAATAAGTACAGGGTTTCCTGTTATTTCCAACATAAAAAATTGCTCCAGTCGAAACATAGTTAATTTTTCTTCACATGTTGATATCAATAGTTGTTGAATATCTGTCAATGGTATCCTGGGATTTAATAACAACTTTTTCTCTTAATTTAAAAAGTTTGTAATCTAATGCTGCTGTGCTCATGATATATATTCAAGAACTGTAGATATCACCATGTGAATAAAATTAAACTCAATGTTTGTACTAGAGTAATATTTTCTTTATTTTGGAAAAAAAATGTTTTGCTATAAAAACTACGAAAACACTGACCTTTCCTCGCATCTCCTAAATTTCCAACTTCAATTATCACAATATATAATAACGCAATTTTTGCTATTATTGACCCATTCCATCAATCCGCATAGTCACACTAGAGGGGTAGGGAAGAGAAAGGTAGAATGTAAGGGAAATCTACAAGCATATCTGTGTGGGTGAAGAGCGGGAAATCCTTTATAAAAAAAATTGCTCCCGACTTAGATCCGAGCTCCTGATCTTCCCGTCATCGGCAATTCAGCTTATTGCGAGAGTAATGCCACTGAATCTAGTAGTACAAATCCTACGTTATTTAATGTTACAAACAATCTGTATCATAAAACAATTATGAATATGTATGGAAAGTCAATTTTTTATAGGAAGAATCTTATCCGACAGTTGGAATAGTTACTATATCTAATTTTACGTATTCATAGGTAAAGTAAAAAATTTTTTAGCTGATATATTTTATAAATATTCTCAATAGGCCTACCTATAAAATAACACTAATAATATAGTAAAATGTCACCAATTTCAGCCGCAAAAATAAATTTTATTTTCTAAACTTTCTTTCTATTAAAACTGGAATGCAGAGCCTCTAAGACAGCCACCATAGCAGACAAAAATAAAACTATATATTAGCAATGGCTAATAAAAATTACATAGTTGCCAGCTATCAAGAGGCCTAACTACTTAACCTCCAAGGTCAGAGTCGAGCAGGCTACCCTCTCGCCTAGCTGTGCCAGTTATATACGCATACACACACACACACACACACACACACACACACACACCCAGCTGATGCCACTAAATTTCTTCTTAATGGATTCAATCAAAAAGGTCAAAGATCCCCACATAACTTCGAGATAAAAGTTCTTTTAAAACCTTATACACATTTATAGCAATTTGAACCAAATTATATTAATTGGAATAAAAACATATATTTATGCCGCTGTAGAATATTACAACACAATATATTACTGGATGTCGCGCGATGCAATTGGTTTATTGACTTTAATAATTCTTAACGCGTGCCGGTCACGTCACCATGAATAATTAGAGAGACCACAAAAAATGAAGATAGAAGAGGGCCAAAGACAAATACAAGAAAGAAAGGTCAACCAGATACACGAGGGGAAAAAAATATTTCAAACAAAATCAGAACATTCAATACACCAGAATAAACCAATTAAAAGCTGTGACCTAAAGATTGTGACTCGTGCGGTTAGAAACAAATAGGCATGTAGGATAGAAGTAGCTTGTCAAATTAATTTAATATTACTCATTCTTTGGAATGATTAATTCAACTACACGCTATTATATTTAAGTCTGTATCTATAGTATAGTCCAATTTTTATAGGAAGAGCCTTATCTGACAGTTAGAAAAGCTACAAAATTTACTTATAATAATAAAACAAATTATTATCAATACATCAATGTTGACCATAAATATACTTTTTTTTAAAATTTGTACTGACAAATGCATATACACAGATTGTTTTAGTTTAAAGTTTGTTCTTATCTAAATCGAACTGTAGTTGTTAATGATACCTTGTTTCACTGCTGTAAGGGATTAGAAACGGTGCCACGAGGAAGTAAGCCACCCATCAGCCAACCAGAAGTATCCCTATCCACCTAATGAAACTTCACGACCGATCATAAGAGCATGTAGCCACCTGGAATGATGGACATGACATAAACAAGTCCTCAATATGTCATGACGCGCGTTTTGTAGCATACACAGGTTTTTGACATGACTCAAGTAGGTCTAAGGAACCTACATTAACTGATGCCCTGAATACACCGATATCTTTACTCTCGCGTGACCTGTATGGGGAGTATGGAGAAAGTATTGCGATATTAGAACATATCTAAGGATTTTGACAAAAATATACTTTTTAAATATTTTTTGTGTGAATATGTAGATTTCAAATATACAAAACTATACTACCACCAGTTGTTATTTACGGTTGTGATGTGATCTCTTAACTTTGTGCCAAGAGAATAAATTGGAGATTTTTTGAGAACAAAGTGCTGAGAAATATGTTTGGGCCTAAGATAATATATGAAAAACCTTTAAAATGGAAAAAGTTACACAATGAATAGCTTGATGGTTTGTATGCATTCCCAAACATGTCATGGATAATCAAGGCGCACAGGTTGAGGTTGAGGTTGAGGTGGTCATTTGGCACGTAATGGCTGATTACAGGCGTGTACACAAAATTTTAGTTGGGAAACCTGGAGAGAGAAGAAGACCCCTTGGTGGGCCAGGCTGTCGATGAGAGGATGACCGATTTCAAGGAGGTTGGATGTCTGGTTAGGGATTGGATGGAGGAGGAATCTCTGTAGTGGGTTGAATGGCAGGCTTACGTTCTGACGACCATGAACTTTCGAGTTGCATAAAGATATGCAACTAGTTAAGTTAGTTATATATAGGTACTTTGTATGTACACAGGGTGGGGTATACAAAGTGTTTCCATCTAAGTTTTCTTCAAATTTGATATATTTAATATTTTGATTGGGTCTGAGTTGATTTTAAACATTAAACTTATTAACTAGACCTAAGCGTACTTTATTTTATTTATTATTACGTGTAACACATTTGTTATTAGCGGCTTAATTTAAAGGGTAACTAAGATTGTTTGTAGAGGAGAATCATCCCTATTACCGGGTAGAGGGGATGGGAAACCCCCAGTGATAAATCACACGTTGCGGAAAACCATCATCCAATACATCCACCCATGATTAGAAACTTAACCTAAATATCACAAGCAATTCAGTCTGTTGAGATACTAGCGTCTTTGTCCGCGTGACCATTGATAAGAATGATATGAGAAAGTATGTGCAATATAATGTTGCGCCGTTTATTTCGTACTCAATTCGATGAAGAAACTTGTATTGAAAAGAGCAGGGCAGCCTTCGCGAAATGAATAGTGTTAAGGCGGAACAAATCTTGCTGTAGGGGAAGCTTGCGGTTTACCGACCTAATATGTTGCAATATAATGGCGGCCATTAAACTGAATCAAGGGACACGGCGACAAAACCGCAAGGCTGGAAGCTGATATCTGATGTTACCTGATATTGAGAGGATGAGGGAAGGGAGGGGAGGGGGATAGTTAGTACCCTCATTACACGGGACACCATTCGCAAAACCCGTCGAAGCGCGCGTCATCCGACCTTGTATGCATAGGTGACCCGCAAACAACGGCCGGCCGGCTACAGGCCTAGTTTGTTCTGTTCTAATTAAAACAGGCAATTACGTGTGGTGTAAGGTTACACTCCTGCAAAAATATTATCTCATGATTTATTAAATATATGTATGACACAATCACACATGCTTATAGTTTGGAACAACATTGAAAAAAAAAGTTTATCCGTAAACTATTACTTAAGAGGTTTTACCTTGAAAAACAGACATTATTTTGATAAGAAAATGAAACCATCGTCAGACATAAATTTTGACCAAAACTGTTAGACCTATGATAATTTGTCTTTAATTTCAAATCATCCAAAATCAGTAGATTGGTAAATTACCCTCAAAATTTTTTTAAAGGAAAAAACAGACATTCTTTTTTTCATGAAAGACAGTTTAACGTATATCAATTTTAAACAAAATCGTCAGAGTAATTTTCGAATATGTTTAAAACAGTAATATAACTTCTAATCAATTTTATCTGAAAAGCAATTACACAGCATTAATTATAATATAAAACACTCCCCAGTTTATCCACTTTTAATAAAATTATTAAAGCCATTTACGAGATTATTCGAATTTTCTAAAGTCAATAATTAGTAAACTTCAATTAATAGTAAGGATAGAATTAAAATCAATATTTTTCTCGATGTATGGCCAAACAACATCTAAATATAAAGTATGTATGAAATCCATTAAACCATTTCAGCTTTATCGCCAGGTATAAATAAGGTTTCTTGTTTGAGAAAATAAAATACCTAATTGAAGCAATTATTTGTGTTTCATAACGGATTCTTCCTGAACCAAGGAAAATATCGGAGAAAATGAGGGGTCATCTCGATGGTAATTCAATGCTGCACAGCTTTTATGCAAAGGTGTTTTTAATAAACATAATATTTTTAGTGTTATTTCAATTTTTATGAAGAAAAACTATTTTTATTCAATTTTTTGTTAGTTGCTCCAAAACTAAAGGAACACGTGCGAATCTCCCAATTACATTTTGAGTTAGTTTTTTGATTCGCTATTACTTTCTATATTTTGGCTGTTTAATCCGGGAACACCCTATATATAGATGGATGTTATGACTTATAAGATAGGATCATAATATGATCCGTCAAGGTAAGACTGCTTGCTACCTTTCATGATAAACAAAGTGTACATCCTGCTAACAAAATTATTCCCCCCCCCCCAATTTTAAAACTGGGTTGAAAGCAACACGTTTGATGTGTGTCATCAACGCTAGCCTACAAGAGCGTGATGGATAACGTCAGAGTACGAAGTTTTAAAATAACCCCCTTTGAGACGATATCCTCCCCGCAGTGTGACAGAAGACCTTCCCCTCGACATCCGATATAAATCACGGGAAGGGGTCGTACATCACTCCTTTAACACCAGCCGAGTGAAAGAGTTATTAACAGGAGAAAATAAAGAGGTAGCGTGTCCGACTGCAATAGGCGACAGGTTTCTGTTATTAATAAAACAGTTCAACCTTGGACATTATCTCATATATTTAATTTCTTTTAGCGCCCCGTCTTACATCCAATTGGTCTATAAAGCCCAGTCATTTTAGGTGAACAAAAGGTTAAACATTAAACTAATTGTAAAAGAAATAAAGTAACGTTTTTTAGACTTGGAATAATATCCTCAACAACATATCAAAAGTCTAAAAAAATCTAAGTTTGGGAAAGCCGCCATCTTGGATTTACTCTTGAACCCTATAAAATGCATATATTTTTTCGATTAACCTCAAATATATACCAAATAGAAAGTTTTTTGAACCAGGAACCGTTAAAGACTTCATAAAATTTTGTTAGTTTGATGTTTTCAACTAAAATGACTAGACTAATACGCTTATGTACTAATTACTCTGATGGGTTAGGGATGAGGAAGGTTAAATTTTAGTGGAAAATGGGGAGTGGGAAACAATTTAGGAAAAAACACCCTCAGTACACCCGACCAAGATCGAATCACGATCTCCTGTCATCATCAGTCTAGTCTATTGCGAGAGTATCGCGTTAGACCATGCAACCACCGAAACGAGTGTCTTATTAATGATCTCGAGTTAGCAGATATATTTTAATTAATGAGACTATAACACCGTTTTATTTTTAATTCATATTTCGATACATAACATGATAAGTTGTCAGCGGGCATCAGGTGAGAATTAAACTAAAAAGACTGCTCCGGAAGGCCTAAGTTCGATACGAACTGGCTGCATGCAGGTCTTATTTCTCCCAAGTGTAATCCCTATGCTTTCTCAATGGAAACGTTTGTACAGCTATTTAAAAATTCATATTCCTCTTCCTGTTACCTTTAGGTATAATGAGAGCGCACGGGACTGCGCGTGGCCGAGAGGGAGTGCCTGGTTCGAATCTCGGATGGAAACAGAAAATTGTTTGATGTAGACCGGATAGGAGCGGAGAGGAGGCAGTGATGGCGTGGGCCTGCCGAAAAAGGCGAAAGTCTCACCTCGTCTGGTTTGCCGGTGACAGGGGAGGTGTCGGGGTTTTTCGAGTACCAGCGGAATGTACTGAGGGCTTTTTTCCAACACGGTTTACCCCTATTCTTCAGCTCCAATGGAGGTACAGTTCCACTAAACTTTAACTTTCTCTTCCCTGTACAGTGAGTGTAGCTATGTAGATAACCCAGAAGGATAGTAAGACGCGATGTACGAAAGAAGAGGGAGTGCGCACAAAGTGGCTCAAGAAACACCTATAAAAAAAAACTAGCCAGCAAAGCGCATGTCAGCTGGCTAACGCTACCAAGGCCTCAATGAACATGTTTATTACATGGCGATTAATTATCTCGCTTCGAGTTAATTAGCTAGTGGATGGAGGGACTTGGACTTCCAGGTCTTTTAACATATACCAGTTTTATTGTGTGTGTACGCTGAATGGTAACTAACAGAGACAAGCTTAAGAGCCAATTTAACGGCCGATTAGCCGCGACATTATCTACAGGATTATGCTCAAACAAGAAAACATATCAAAGTGTGGTTTTCTGTATTCAGCAAAATTGGAATCAGTTTATTAATTACAAAATAATCAATTTATTCCCACTGGCTTTAAAAAAACATATGGGGATAATCGCATCCCGATTTGACCTCTCTTGTAAACTGTATTACAAAGTATTTCCCCCGAATGGCGAATTGTTCCTATGGTCATCATGGTCTGGTTAATTAGGCTTAAGTTAGGTTTAACATTTACACTGGATCCACATTTTCATAATCAATTTCATCACGTCATCTCACTGCGGGTATGACGTGTAGACAACCTCCATATGTGTACTGTGTTCTCACAGAGCGTTTAAAAGTCTACACAACTATCACGATCAAATATGCTGTAAGCAAAAATAATAATAATTTTTTTAAACCTTACCTATCCGGACGGTGATATGGGCTTTTAAGACCTACCAGCCCCCCCCCCCCCCCCCCCACTTAAATCAAATGCCTAACCAGACGTACCGCATAAGCTTTCGCAACATGTTAAGAATGAGGACTGTCACCATAACTAGACACGACAATACTAACGTCTTATTCTGCGTGACCACTGGTGCGAATCTGGTTGAAATCGAGCGCACTCAAGGAGAGATAGGTTTGACAACAATTAAACTGGAGTGCATACTTTGCAATCCTATCCCGAAAGTTCCTTGTTTAGAATTGTTTTTAATTTACCTAAAACAGCATATTATTTTAGTATATTTCGATCCACACCAGTGTTAACGCGCTATCAGATGTTTAGTTAACAATAAACTGGATTGCCGGCGACAAAAAGTTCGAGGTTCGAATCTCAGTCGGGTGTAATGGGAGGCAGTTTTCCACGTGATGTATCACTGTGGTTTTCCCATCCCCTTTACACTCAAATGCGGGTGCACGTCCTCTAAATCACATATCCTAGCCCTACCTTTTAAATCAAGTCTTAGTAGGCCTATCGGTACCAAACTTCGAGAAAAGAAATATTTATTATTAATAATAAATCGAAAATTGTATTTTATTTTAATTTAAGGTATTTTGAAAATTAATCGTTCGCGCGATAACAGTGAAGTGAAGGTTTGTCTTACAGAGTCTACTGGGCGTGACAAGCGAGTAGTCTACATTCAGGCGACGCCGAACTTACCATCCCCAACATTAGAAGAAGAGCAGGTCAGTGTGTTTGTAATGAGCGATGGCAATTAGCTGGGTGTGGCAGTTTGTCTACCAGCTAGGGGCAGCATAAACTAGACCACGGACATAACTTGCACGCAATGACAACAGAAGATAGGCCGTGCCTCCGGAATCGGACAGTAGCTAGAACGTGGGGAGATGTGTAATAAAATTAAAAATAACATTCGACAGTTCAGTTTTCATATGAAGGGCCTTTAAAAAAATGTATTGTTTACTGTTAGCATTGATAATATCTATCAAAAGTGACAGTCACAGATCAAATGACCCGACGTATGAATACGTGAAAGTAGATCTATAGTAACATATCTAGAGATTGGACTGTATGCTCCAATTTTTTTTTAACGAAGATACATTTATTTGAAAGCTAATAAAAGTTACTAGATCTACTTTAACGTATTCATACGTCAAATCATGCGACCTGCAGCTGTAACTTTTGATAGATATAATCCATGTTGACCGTAAAAAATATATGTATTTACTAAATGATACTTCAAAATGTCCACTTGTAGGAAAATCAAGATATTTCACAACTTTTTTTAGCACGCGTCTTACCACCCGTTCGGGTTATACGATTTGTACTAACTAGGCTAATGATTTTAGGGATTAGGAAAGTTATATTTATAGAAAGTATACCCCGATTTGCGTGGAGAGAGAGAGAGAGAGAGAGAAAAAAGAGAGAGTGGAAAACAATTTTGGGGAAAAACTTAGTACACCCGACCGAGATCCGAACCTCGATCTCCCCGTCATCGACAGTCTAAGTTACTGCCAGAGAATCTCGCTAGACCATGCGAAAACCGAAGCGGGTTATAATAGTTGTTACTGGCACGGTTGGTGGCGAGGGAAGTGTGGCTAACTTTCGCCCAAGAGGTCGTTGGATTGAGAACAAGGAAGGTGGCCCAGAGAAAATGCACCAGCGTCATAACACGGAGAAAGAATAGGAAATATTAATTGAAAATCAAATGTGAAAAACCATCCCCAATGCATCCGACCGGGATTTGAACCACGACCTTTCCCGTTAGCAAGAACAGTACAGGTCTAACGCCTGACACCACTTTACCTGAGTTTCGGCTACGCAAGGTTTCAATCCCCGATCCGATGACTCAGTAGTCATCTCCATCCAATTTCCAGACGAATGCTCCTGTTACCACAAACTTTTACTATAAATAATTATATATATAGTATACATATAATATTCATATATAATTATTTATATATATATATTGTTTCGGTAAGCGCCTTCTGCCAGTTACACTACACCCATCAAGGACACAAGATGAGGAGGCTGAGTTTGCCTAAGGAACTTAACCAGCATCATTTTTGCGAATATATGAAAGTGAAAATCAAAACGTGTAAAACCATCCCTACTGTACCTGGCTGATTCTCGAACCATATCTCGACCTCTCAGGCCAGAATTGAGCAGGCTGGACGCGTTCACTAGCGCTGAGCCAATCTTGTATAGAGTAACGATGAATAAATTTTCATTTGCTTTTATTATAGTGCTGACCAACAGTCACAAGATCTTATAGCATACCAGCAGTTAAAATATAAAAGAAGACAACATTATTATAGGCCTAATGCCAATTACATTAAAATAATTGTATAGCTAAGCAATAATTTTAGTTAGTCAGTAGGGAATTAAAAAAGAGACAGAGTGAAAAACAGCAGTTAAAATCAATAAATACTGAAACTATTTATATAAAGCCCATTAAAACAAAATAAGTGATAGTAAAAGTCACGGAAATAAAACCATTTAAAATTGCTTTTCGATGTATTTAGGCCTACTTCCATTCAAAATTTTGTTTCTCCAAATGTATCTATAATAAGCAATTGATAAAACCAAATTTAACACCTAGTTAATTTGTGAACTTTTTTTAATTCAAACACACACTACACGATTCATTAATAACCCTTCCACCAAATATTAATTCATTTTACCTACGTCCGATTTTTATGGATTTACTAATAATTGTTTTGCGGTTGTCACCAAATAGTTGAGATGGCGTATTTTACAAACAAATATAATTAGATGTTCAAATGTAGTAGCGTATTATTTAAACGCAATCAAAAATGGCAATAAAACAATATAATTTGAGGTTGGAATGTAGTAGTAATTAATGAATTTAATAAAAAATACAAATATAAAATAGGTTACTCTAAGCATGTAAAACAAATATTAATATAATTTAAATAAACTAAATAATTTAACCGGAAAATTGCTTTTGTTACATTAAACTTAGACCGTTATGAACAATCACTTATTTGTGACACCAATTTTATATAAAACAGTAGTTATATAAAATGGCCAGGATAGGATAAAGGAACGCTAAAGCTATATTTTTATATTTAAATGATAAGTTTGTACTTTCAAGTCAACTGAGCACGATATAAAGATACTTTTTAATCGCACGTAAATCTTATTGGGTATTCAAATTCTTTGCGTGTACATAATAAAATGTGAGAGAAACTTTCTCATGAGGTAGTAAAGGAATATTAAAACTCACCTCCCATGCATCATATGATGGCAAGAGCATTTGAGGATATAAGGGTATAAATGATAAATCCAAGATAAAGATGTATATTTCTCAATGTGGCGGGCAGACGATTCCACCTAGAGAGGATATAAAACATTTTATTTTAATAAGCTAGGATAGCTCAAATGGCCTAACATCCAAGCTTCTCGAAATGCAAAGGATTAACTACACTGGGACAAAGTGTTATTTCGACATTATATTTGACTAGTTATGTTTCGAAGCTGAGTATTGATTCAAGTAGACCCAAGTTTAAGTAATTCTGGTTCAAGTTTAGAACTCGTTCTAAATCCTAATGATGGATTATATAGCCAAGCTATGTTATATTATTTAATACAGTCATAGCCGCTCTAAATATATATATTCTCCAAATTGAAAGACGAAACTTGGACACGGGATTCGAACCTGGGACCTTTGGAAGAATGACCGTGGACACGGGTCGATTCCTGGATAGCTCAGTGGTTAAGAGCGTGATGTACTAAGACAAAGTCCCGGGTTCGATTCCGTGTATAAGTGTCATTTTCCAATTTAGAGAATATATCCTAATGGACTAAAATAAAAATTGCCGGTGATAAGCTTGACTATTTGGAGTACTTTGCTAAGTTAAGTTAGTTTGTAAAACCTTCTGTTGGTATAAGCATGTGTTTAAAGTGCCAAATTGTAAATACAGTATATTAAAATATGTTTGTGTGTGTGATCGGTTGAGCCACGGTGTTGAAGTCGTCTCCAAGAGTTCAAGGTCACGCAGACGGTCACCATCAAAATGTCCTAGGAACACGCAACTGTAAGTCTCTTCCCACACAAGCAGGAGTAGGCCAGACCTTGGGAATAACGGGACATACATAATATAAAGTCTGTTCAGCGTAGGAATTGTTTTCTGAAAGGCCTTTTTCCCTACCAAAAATCTATTATATAGTAGGATATTGGTAGGAAAAAAAACCTTTCAGATAGTAATTCCTACCTGTGAATGGAGTATAAACACAATTATACGTTTTTTTATCTATACTGGCCTGGCCTCTGGATGATCATAGGTTCGAGCTCAGGTGGCACATTAAGAAGTACATGGACTGGCAGCACAAACGGTTCTTTTTTACTTTCTCATAGAGAGAAATTATTTCAATCGTGAAAATTTTAGACCTCGAGATTATAACAAATATTGATCTTTTATGTGACCCCAATTTTTTTTACTATTATTATATTTATTTATTTTCAATTATGTTTGTCTGTCAGCGGGTTACAGTAGAAACATTTTGGTTGATTTCGTTCAAACTTGATATTCTATGTTATTATAATCATATCTCAAGCAAAACATGTGATTTTCATTCTAACTTTAAAATTAAGAATAGTTTACTGATGAGTGATATTTGAAAATATGAGATTGTTTTAAAATGACTTGAACGATTCTGTTCAAAATGGATACATGGGGAGTGTTTCATGTGATAGATTACACTGTAAACTTGTCTTTAGGAAGAAATTACATTTAATGGTAGTTTACTGATAACTCTATGGCATGAGCCCGCAAGCTAGCTTTACCGACCGAGCGGCCGCCACCGTTAGCGATGACGGTGCCAAACTTTGCGGATAGAGAGTGTCATGTGGTCAGCACAACATACCCTCCGGCCGTTAATATTAGTTTTCTAGACCGGAGCTACTACTTATTTATTCAAGTAGATCCTCTTCATTTGTCCTCAAATACATTTTTGAAAATCTTGTCCCAAGACGATATTAAAAAGTATGTATAAGTCGAACGGCAAGCTGATAAGCTATCATGGCTGATATCAGCAAAACAAGTAGCAATCATTAAAAATAGTTCGTCATTTGAAGCTAGTGCTGGTAATTTTTTCAACGATGAGTAAAACAGCCGCATGCGCAGCAGGAATACACGTGTTATAATATTAGTACATCGAAAAGTGAACTTAATTTCAGGTTTCATATTATATATAAATAATGGCTGATTTGTTAAAAACTGCCGTTCGTTTTAATCTTAAGCTGTACATACTCATACCATTTTATATGTAAAAAAAAGTGTTATTTTGTATAATAATATTAAATATTTTTCAAAACGGATGAAAAGAGCTACAGTGGCGATATTTTTAATAATTTTCGTAGATGGTTCAAACTAATTATTTTGTGATGGGTCCCATTATATTTTTACTAAAAATGTATATACCAAATTAAGTACAGAAAAAAAGTATCATACGTGTAAGAGATTCATAAGTTAGGTGCGCTGATAAAAGTGTATTTGAAAAGTTTAGCAAGGGTGTAGAGAGGTTTGTTTAAGGTCATTCAATCATCAACATTTTATTGCACAATATTAACAAGTGTAATTATAAGCTATAAGCAGTGAGTAATTAACTGATTTCCAACCATAACAGTTCACGAGATGTAAAGGGGTCAAACTTGCAATTTTATAATTTTTGCATACCATTTTTAAGGCAAAGTAATTAATTTTGAAACTATAGATCAGTTTAAAAAAAAGGTCCAAAATAGTTTTAATTCAGCTCTTGGAATAAATATGGTATGTCTTGCGTGATATCAGTTTGTTTACCTCTGGAACAGTCCAATCCTAATACTGAAGAAAAATATGCGTCTTACAATGTTTTGTTTTAAATTTCTAGTATCGTTGAGAGACTTTATTGTGAAGATGAGTTGTTTTTAAGCGTATGCCACCAGGGTTTGTCGGCTAGACATTCCTGGTACTCAACAGGCAGTGGCGGATATGTGACCGTCTTCTGAGGTTGTACAAAATGTATATGCGGACACTTTGTCCCAGTGAGATGATGATGTGGTGCCAGTAGAAGTATTACACATGACTTAAGCCTAAACCAGACCAATGTGACCGTAGGGAAAATTCCCCTTCGGGAAAATCACCTATGGCACCACTGATAATCGAATATGATACGTCTAGATTAGTAGTCAGGATTGCTGACCATTAAACCAAGAGCCCTGCCAGAATATGCATCGCATGATATAGACCGTATGGGGATGGCGAGAATAAATTGTGTGCATTGTAATACTGTTATTTCATGTGAACTAAAGTATTTTGTTAATTCACGCAACATATGGCGGGCCACCAGTTTGGGAACACCAGTATATTTACAGTTTTTACTTTCATAAGAGAAAGAGCTCATTGTAAGACGACAAGATAACTTTGTTGTCACGTAATTGGTAAATAATGAGGTATTCTCAGAATGTAAAGTAAGAACAAAGAAGAAGTTTATAAAATATAAACACTTTCTATTTTTAAGTTCAACACGGTAAAAATTTAAAAAAAAACTTTTATAAACTCTTTTTACCACATATTACTATAGTTTCAGTCGTACTATACCTCAGTTTTAGCTTCTGTGGTGCTGACTGACAGCTTACAGCTGACTTCTGACGGCTTTGAAAAGCTACCAGACCAAATTATGTATCCCTACGCCGAACCATATGATCTGCAAAAAACATGTTTAGCAGTTGTCACTTCTGACAGTCAAAATTTAGGTATATACTTAACTGTTGACTGTCAGAAGTCAGCTGTGAATTGTCAGTCAGCACCACAGAAGCTAAAACTGAGGTTTAGTTCATGTAAGCCTTAATTACGGAGATCATGATCAACTTAACGTTTACGTAACGTTATGTAACAACTCAAGAAAAGCACAGACAGTGGATTTGGACTGTTTGAAAACAAATTGTTCACTAAAGTGAAAGCCAAGCATTTAAGGCTGATAAGGCTAAAAGAACTTGCAATAAAAGCTTTACTATGTATACAAGTGTATACAAGTATAACTAGAGACTACAGCGTTTTATTGTTCACAATACGCGGGAAAGAAAATTAAACGAAGAATTCGTCTGCATACTATAAACAAACAAATGAAATACTAAATAGCCCCGTTTACGTCACTCGCAACATGATTGGCTATTTAGAACACCGTGGCACATTCATTTAACGTTTACTTAAAGTGAAAGTTATCCCCTAGACATTTCTTTAAGTTAAGTGACGCTAAGTTAA
The DNA here is from genome assembly GCA_033556935.1 of Timema podura. Lineage (NCBI taxonomy): Eukaryota > Metazoa > Arthropoda > Insecta > Phasmatodea > Timematidae > Timema > Timema podura. The sequence goes on along the minus strand of JAVRXN010000002.1, from coordinate 27,588,055 downwards.
CTGCATCACGATGGTTACCATTTAAAAACGCAAGGAGAACCTTTACTTTACTTCGTAACAATTAAATGAACGTTATAGTGATCCAAATAAAATGTTCCAATAAAATTATATTTCGTATATTTCAATTATATGTTTAAAAGAACTGAAACCTTTGTCTGTCATCCAAATAAAAAGGTATTTTTATATTGAAGGAGAGACAAAGTGAAGGTTGGGTACAAAAAGATCACAGTCTAAACATATGACTGACGAGAGCATGTTGTTTGTGGATGGGAAAGAAGAACTTTGTTTATTTCAAAGACTTTCCCTCCATCAAACAGAAAATAGAGTGTATGGAACGCCCGCTATTGTTTCGAATTTTTTTTAAATCATAAAACACACACGAAACAATCGAGTTAACCACAGAGCTCATCAAGAAGTCTTCTGAGTCCTGCGTGACAAAAGCGAGTTGATTATTAAATGTCAAAACATCATCAAAACATAAATAATTATTGTTGGCATGCTATAATTTCCCAACGTGCATTTGTTAAAAAAAGAAGACTTCAATTTGACATGATTACAATTTTTAGTTTGACGTAAAATAAAATTAAGATTTATAATTTGGAAGGAACTGCGCTTTGCAATTGCTTCGACGGAGAATGGGGAAAAAACGCCCTATTTTAAATTTATTTGAAGTATTTAAAATGCACCTCCCGAAAGGACTGATTATATCAGCACACGAGAATATCTATGAGCGAGTGCGAAAGGCCTTCCAATTATGCCGGTGAAAGGTATTTTCACATACCTTCCAGAGTTCTTTTACATGCCACAATCGGCATGCCACAATCGGCATGGAACCAACGGCTTTACTTCCACTCTGAAGGAAGTTATGCTACAGATATTTATCGCTCAGGAAAATCCGTCGACCCCGGATGAGTTTGAACTCACGAACATCGGGACTTGAGGCGAGAACTTTACCCCAAGACCACTGAGTTCAACAATATCTAAATAAATCAAGAAGTTTTAATAACTGATTGGAGTCCTGTTTGTAGAAATGTAGTTGTGTCAATGACTGTACAAGAAGCAGATGAATAAAAAGAAGAAGCGGAGAATCCAATCCAGCTAAGAACAGGACCTAACATTATAGAATGAGGAAGAAGAAGGAAGAGATGACCTGAATTCCACCCCTTCTCCACTCGTAACACAGGCGACCTTGCCCCCAGCTGTGTGTTGTGTGTGGAGTCAACTGGTGTTGTCAGTCATCTTATTAAAACAGCTTGTTTACTTCCGATAATTGGACACCTCATTGGAGTAGGACGGATCTATAGTCGTTTAATTTGTGTTACTCCCCATGCACTTTGTATTACTGTATTTTTTTTATTAACACAAACATTACAAACATATTTACGATGGGACCCACCTCGATGGTCGAATGGTCTAAGCCAGGGGTTGGCAGCATAAAGTTGCCAAAATAACAAAATAAACAAAATGGCGCTTGAAGTCAATCGTCAATAGAGAAGGAAAAAACATGCAACTGGTCAATCACCCAGCAGTTTTTTTCGATCAAGTAAGAAAACTACTGTACAACATCATTAATTAATTTTAGGAGCTAGGAAGGAGAAAGGTTAAATTTAGAGGAAGTGTACCCGCATTTGCGTGAAGCCATAGTGGAAACCCGTTAAGGAAAAACCACACTCAGTATACCCGACCGAGATTCGAACCTCGATCTCCCTGTCATCGGCAGGCTAGTCTAACCCAAGAGTGACGTCTTAGACCATGCGACCACCGAAGCAGGTCACTAAATATCAACTCTGAGGGAACTGCATGGTCACTATTGTTGTCATTCTCTTGTTTTCGTTTAGTCAATCAATGTGGGAACACTTGTTCTCAGCCGAGATTTGAACCTCAACCTACCCCGTCATTGGCAATTCAATAATTGTATTGGATAAACAGGACCTGTGTAAGTTGAATAAATTAGGGCCTACGTCTCCAAAGTGTATAGGTGTCCTTATTTTATTGTAACAGGAATGTACAGTAGGTAATGTAATTACCAGGGAAGGCCCCAATGTGACACTAAACAATACTTTAAAAAATACTCATCAAAATTACAACAAAAAATTCAAAAAAAAAAATGCAAACAAAAACTCAAAGAGAATTAAGATGATTTGATCCATATGGAAACTAAATGAGATTTGTAAAAAATGAAAACCTTTTTTGCATCTAAACTCTTGCATCCCGCTGCTAAAGTATGAACATTAATTTACAAATACAGTAGCTACTTTCCCTGTTTAGCTACAGTGACTTAATAGGGGTATAGATTTTCCTAGTATAAAAGTAAAGTGTGTATAGAGACCATTTGAAGCCTACATCATATTCTCAGTTCTGCAACTGTTTGAGGAGTAATTTTATGTTCGATTATTCGTGAATTAAAAAAAAAAAGAGAGAGAGAAGATAGTATTCTATATAAATAATTAAAAATGAGTTTTAAAAATAGGAAAAGCAAAGGAATATAACCTAAAAATCCAAAATGACAAAAAATCCCCCTACTAAAAAAACCTACAACCAAGGGATCATGAAGAGAGTTTATGTACACATGAGCATTGTCTATGATGTATCAAAATCGGGGACCTGGTAATTACTGTATATTACTCGTCCGGATGACAGTTGGGTGATGTGAAGGTCTGTTTTACTGTACACTTCACGACACATCCTCCATTAGCCTACTTCACAGTAATTTATTTCGATTTGCGGCGCATCATCAAAGTAACGGCGGAAGGTACAAAAAAAAACTCGCAATGGTGCTAGCTATACCATAATTTTGGTAGAAGTCACGTTTTGTGAGGCCTTATTTCGTACCATAACCCTAATGTGTAGTAGGATAAAAGGCCTTATAAAACAGACTTCACACTATCGTTCTGGCAGACCTTTTATCCAACCAAAATACTACCAAACAAGAGGATTCTGGTTCGAAATAAGGCCTTCCAGAACGGTCTTCCTATCCAAATCAAAGTATAAACTGACATACAAAGGGATGTACCACCGTTCCCATGTTTTTGAGATATGTCCGGTAGTGTAGGCCCTCTGTGTGGACGAGGGTTTGGGAAGTAACAAAACACTAACGATTAGAGAGAGAAAAATGAACAACTAGCTTTTAACTTTGATCATGTAATGGCTTAGTCTGGGAAACATTTCCCTTACACCCACCTCCCCACTCCGTCCCAATCCCAGTTTTAAACAATACTTAACAAATATCGATATTTTCCTTTCGATACTAATACTTTTTTTTACTCGATACTTTAGTTTCGATACGTAAAGGAACAATCAGTTGGTAATAATTAGTGTATTTGCCTTAATAATGCAATATTTTTTTAACCCATTCTCTAAGAGCCTGTTTCTTCATTAAGAAAATGAGATAAACACATAACTAAAACCTAATTTACAATACCTAATTTACAATATTATGGTATTTGATTACTATTTTTAGTGAATTATATGAAAGTGGTGATCTAGTGGTCTAGGGGTGGGGTGTCAGATCACTGTGCTGGGGGTCCGGAGTTCAATCCTCGGTCCCGGCACAGATTTATCTGTTTGCCAAACCCTCCCTTCACCTCTGACAAGAAGTGTATTAATCATAACGTGTGAATGTATGAAACGCCAGGCCGCCATAGTGGTTCGGATTCCACGTTAAACTGTAGGTCCTCTATTTAATCTCCCAATCACCCTACCACTACACATTAACGTAAGTGCATATAACCAGAACGGGTAGTAAGAATCGGTGCTAATAATAAAAATAATATAAAGGTAGGCCTAAAGTAAAAATCCTATCATAATTAAAAAGTTTTATTTCTTGTTACTAGTTAAGTATAAAGAAATTAAGATATAGAAAAAACATCAACATTTTCGTACATCGGAGAGAAAAAAATATCGAAAAAAAACAACATTTTAATCGAAAAAATAAAATCCTCGATACCTATATCTCATCTCCAGTGGGATTGTTGGTGACAGCTAAAAGAAGGTTATTTATTTCAAACATTGGCTGGAAGTATTATTAGAATTATTTTGTAACACTTTTTAATTGATATCGCATTACTAAGCAAATAATAACTCTTTACGAATAGGTTGACATTAGTCACTTTCCAATCTCGATACTTTTCTTTTCAAACGATCTAATTACATTACAATTGTGTTTGATTGCTACACCTTTCAAACAAATACAAATAATATTATAATAAAGTTTGTAGACTGTAGATAAGTAGATAGACATAGACACAGTGTATTTGCAAATCTGTGTATGTATATTTATTATATAAAACAATGGTAATGTTTCAATTTATTTTCTTTGGGCACTAAAAGTGTAGATGATATCGTTAGAGCAAGAAAATTTGTTATGAAGGGGGATTTAATGACACTACGCAAGTGCAAAAACAGCAAAGTATATTAATGCAGTCATTTGAATTCAAACCCGTGCCTCTCGGCTCAGTCAGAAGGGCTAGACTAGTACAAAGCACCGACTACCCAGATTTCCAGTTAACCAAATCACCACAATCAAGAAAAACGGGATTAGTCTTTGAATGAAGGGAGGTAAGGATGTGGGGGAAGCGGAAAAAAAAATCAGTGTCCTTGAAGTTTTTATAGCAAAACTCTTTTTGTTTGTTAAAATGAATCAAATATTGCTTCAGTAGAAACATAAGAGTTTAATTTTCTTTACATGGTGATATCAACAGTTGTTGAATATCTGTCAAGGGTATCCTGGAATTTAATGACAACTTTTTCTCTTTATTTAAAAAGTTTCTCATCTAATGACGCTATGCTCAGGCCAGATATTCAACAAATGTTGATATAACCATGTGAATAAAATTAAGCTCTATGTTTCTAATGAAGAAATATTTGAATATATATATATATATATATATATATATATATATATATATATATTATATATATATATTCAAATATTTGAATATATATTCAAATATTTCTTCATTAGAAACATAGAGCTTAATTTTATTCACATGGTTATATCAACATTTGTATATTATTTATGTATTTATATATATATATATTTAATATATATTTATAAATATATATATATATTTATGTATTTATATATATATATATTTAATATATATTTATAAAATATATATATATATTTATATATATATATATATAAATATATATTTTATATATATATATATAAATATATATATATATATATATATATATATATAAAGCTATAAGCCCCACGAACCAACATATGAATGAATGCATGAAAGTATAACAAGTAATTTTTTTGCAGCTGTCAGATAAGATTCTTCCTATAAAAATTGGACTATAGACGATTTCAGACCTATCTTTTGCCAGCCAAGCCAAAGAAACTGATTCTCACAGTTCACTCTGTGTCCACTAGAGCGACAAGGGATATCGACACGTGCTGCTCACAGTGGCTGTTTGCTTAGACAATTCAGATCGTAGTTTTAAAAGTCCTCACAAGATGCCCTCACCTTTGAAATTCATTTTGCCACAATGTTTATTTATCTTTAGCACCACGTCTTACATTTAGAGGGAGTGAACCCGTATTTGCATGGGGGGAGAGTGGAAGACCACTTAAAGAAAACCACCCCCAGTTCACCCGACCGAGATTCGAACCTTGCTAGCTTACTAGCGTGTTAACCAACTAAGCCACCTAGGCGGGTTTTGCCGCAATACATTAGTCTTCAAAAATAAACAAGCTAATAAAACTAAAATTTAGATAGTATATGAGGTCGGGGGTTCGATCTCAACAGACTATATTCAAAATTGTTTTCCATCCTTTCTTCAGCTAAACGAATATTAGTGCAGTTTTAAACATTCCCCATTTTCATCTTATTCCACAAAGATTTTAAGAGTTTAGAAACTGAACGCAGTTAATAAAATGACATAAGTCTGTACGGCAATACCCATTTGAATAAAGCACCATTAAAATATTATGAATAAGAGCAGAATCATTTATAACCAGGTAAAAGGTTCGCCAGTGAAGTCACTTACAGACCTTAAATTATTTGAATTATTCTCCAAGCATCTATAAAAACTACCTCCAAATAGTTTATAGAGGCATTTAATATCCACGTATTTTCCTAGACAACAACGGTTAGGGGGAGCTATGCCACCTTAACCATTTCTTCTTCGAAATTTCATTCTGGCTATGACCTTAATTATATGCCCCCCTTCCCCTCCAATACATTTCTGGTGCACTACTATAATAATGAATAGTATAATTACTCTATGTCTATGATATAAAATGTGGCCAAAGATAGGGTTGCAACTATTTTCTTAGCGGCAAAATCACCCCGCCCCCCTTTTTTTTTTAAAAAAAATACAGATTTTCTGTAGGGAGCACGTTTTCCCAGATTTCTTAAAATGAAATAGCTTAGAGAGGACTGGAATTTTATGTTTGAGTTTCATCAAATTGACTTGTTAGAGGTCATGCCAGTGATGATTATAGCGGGATGAGATTTGATCTTGATGGGGAAATATATGTGCTGTCATTAAAATCCCTATATTATTTTTTCTGTTTTACAGGTGCGTGGAAACTCTGGCAGATTATCAGGGATGATTAGAAATTACATCGAAGATAAATTATATATTTACGCTCTAATTAATTGACCGTAAAACAAGTTCACATTCCTGTAATGGAACAGGTTATTGTCGATAACAACCATATTAGCGGGTTAAAATACTGTTTCCGTCCTTGATAATAAAAAGGTTCTGAAAGATAATCGTTTATTTATGAATTACTGTTGATAATTGCCAACATTACTTTCATTTGAACTCACTAAACAAAAAGAGCTATGCGTTAAGCAGAAATTTATAATTTAATTTTTTGAGCAGTTTATTTATTTAATAAGAATGAAATTGTACTTGCATCGTTGTGTATTCACTTAGAATTCCAGGCTTAGATGGATGGTCTGATTTGCCTGTTCATATCCCTGACGGGCAAGGTTTAATTTTTGTTCCTACTAGATGTTTCACCCACTTTGGTAGACGAATGTTCTAAGAGAGTGTAAGGCAGTGTAAGACCTAAGACAGTGTAAAAAAAAATTAGAAATATGACGTTTTGTCTGTTTAGGTGTGTATGATTTCATAACCAGTGTAATACGAACAATATAGTACACAAAAGTAACTATTAAAAAAAATTATATGCCATGAATATGCTAAAAAAAAAAGGAGAAATAGAGTAAATAGAGGAAAAATGGTTGAAACACAAAATTATTGATAAACATTTATTTTTCATTGCTAATTCAAGGTAGCATTGAGTTAAATCAAATAATACATAAAATAACATTAGTTTCATCGTCAATTTCAAGTAAAAAAATATTAATGTCAAGAAAAAAATTTTGTTTGTACTGATCTAAATATATTTAGGAAGTTAGTAGCTAATCACTTAAAACTAATACTTCAGTACAAAAGTTATAATAATACATAGCAGTAAATACAAAACAACAGTCTTTAGGAACAAATAATAGGTAATATCAATAAACATCTTTGAGAGACGTCTGTAGCTAAAAATTAAAACCTAAGTATTTTCTTCCCTTTTCATATGGGAATTTATATGTATCGGTAATTATTGTTGATTCCCCCCCTAAACATTGTATGAATTCAATACATCTAAAATTGAAAGCTTCAAACCCAACAAAAATAAATTAGCATGATAAGAGCTAAATTAAACTGATAATATAAAGCAGTGAGGTAGGTGCAAATATAATTATTTTTTTCTAAACTTACATTATAATGAGAAAAAAGATTAATTGTTTATAAATAGAAACAGATTTTGTTATAATAAAATTTTTGTAGTAGATCCTAACTTAATAATATGTTAAAAAACCAGATCGTTAAGTTATCACTTGGGGACGGGCAGATTAAATCCTCATATGACTTACAAACTAACTCAACTTTAGAACATACACGCAACAACTAGTCTCCTGGGTCGACCATTTAACATCGTTGTGAAAGGGGAAGTCCCAGTTTAATCAAATATTATAAATTTGTCTACCATGCCTTGAATCGAACACGGGGATCCTTAGTTCATAAGACAGACACGCTACCGACTGAGGTAAGGCATCGGACCATTTTCTAACTTAGCTAAAGTGTGTTTACCATGCAAGCAAATGAAAAACAACCTAGTTTGTTACAGTAAAAATAGTATTTATAAGTGTGCTCATTCAGAAATGAAAGTTTTTAAAAAGAAAAGAAAATCAACTAAAAATAAATGTATGATATAATTGTTCTCTTTGAACACAATGGCTACGCCCATGAATTACTAATTACTCTAAAGTGGTGTATATAAATGGTTACTAATTAGTAATTAGAGTAGAGTTGTGTACATACATATACACATATTACAGGTTTATGACCTGCTTCGGTGTCCGTATGGTCTAAGGAGTCACTCTCGTAAAAGATCAGACTTCGATGACATGGAGATCGGGGTTAGAATCCCGGGCCGGGTACATACTGAGGGTGGTTTTTACACTTTTCCTTCAAACAAAGGCGAGGTCACTTCCTCTAAAGTCAACCTTGCTCATCCCTAACACATTAGCGTAATTAGTACATATGCGTATAACCTGAACAGATAGTAGGACGCGGTGCTAAAAATAAAGGTTATGTACCACCCAATTTTCTTACGAATGGATATAAATGACAGCTAGAAAAAGTTACTTTAACGTATTCATAAACGCAAAGTCAATGGTCACATTTGTTAGATATTTTTAATGCCTATAAAATAACCTAATAATAATATAGCAAAATATTATCAATGTTGAATGCATTTTTTTAGCACTGCGTCTTACTAACCGCTCGGGATATACGCTTATGTACTAATTACACTAATAGTTTAGGGATTAGGAAGGTTGCATATAGAGGAAGTGCACTCACAGTTGCGTAGAGGGAGAGTGGAAAACCATTAAGATAAACCCCCACCAGTGCACTCGCCTGGGATTGAACCCAAATCTCCCATATGTCTATCTAACACGAGAGTAGCGCGTTAGACCATGCGGCCATCGAAGCGAGTGCAAAAACATTGTATTTTCTAAAAGGTACGCCAAATATATATTCATAATAAAATCAAGAAGTGTTCATTTATTAATTTAAAAATATGTTTGAATCAAAGATTATAAAATGAAAGCTAGAATTTTCTAGCAGTGATCCGGCCTTGCGGTCTTTTTCACATCCATTCCCATTTCGAGGGATCACGAATGGAGTTAAAGTGGGAATGGTCTTGGTCTGGCAGTCTTTTTACCATTAATCTGTAAACGTGAGGAAATTGTGGATGGACTTGTTATATATAAACCTAGGGTCAGCCCTTTAATGAAACATTATAACATGTTGAGACCATTATCACGAGGGAAAGAGAAAATATATAGTCTTGTTTGTTAAGTTATGAGTTGCGTCATACTTATATTAAGTTGCAATCAAGCGTTCGAAATAAACAGAACATTTAGAGGTGAATGTGTTCTTACACATGAAGGAGGAAGATCCATAGTCCATTCGCCATAGGAGTTGTGGTAACTAACATCTAACAAATGATACCAGATATACTCCCATGTATATAATCATTATTATCTGCAAGACTATATTATAGTGATTTGTTGTCACATTTGGCAGTCGAAACTTTCACAAGCCATTTGTTTTTAATGATATTTTTTTAACCGTTTTTACCTCTTCTCCTAGCTGTCAGTTACCACCATTCCTATGGCAAATGGACTTGACCCCCTACAAACCATTTATTATGAGGTGGAGTTTAAATTTGTGATCGAGTGGTTAGGACAGTAAACCCTGGTTTAGAAGATCTATTATAATTAAGGTGACCATTCGTACTGTTTTTTTTCTTCAAGAAATTATACTGTTCTTTGGGGGATGGGGGTTCCCGTTGTTCTAGAGAACAGGAGGTAATACACCCAGAGGTATTGGTTTTCAATTAAGTTCATCCAGAAGTACTTCTTTTTGTAGTTGGAAAAGATAATATTTCATAATGAACAGCGCTAGTGCAAGGGACATCACCCTTGAGTTTTATAACAATGATAGGTCTAATTAAAGCTCTTATCTAATATGCAATTCATATAAATTGCCAGATGAAAATAAAGTATCTACGCAGGCCTATTACTTTTTAGCTACACACGTCTTTCAAAGATATTTCTTGATACTATACATATTATTATTTGTTCCTAGATACTTTGTTTTTACTACTACTTATTATTAGAACTTTTGTACTGAAGTGTTAGTTTGAAGTGATTATCAAATAACTTCCTTAATATGCATGGATATATATTTATATATAATCAATATTGAAAGTCGAAAATAAAATTTATGTATATCTGTACGAAAAGAATTTATTTTTGACATTAATCTTTTTCTCTTGAGGTTGACGATGAAACTAATGTTCTTTTATGTATTATTTGATTTTATGTAACTCAATGTTACCTTTAGTTAAATGTTGATCAATAGTTTTGGGTTTCAAATATTCTTTCTACCTCTATTATTTTTCCTCTGTTTACTCTATTTCTCCTTTTTAGGGGTGGGGGGTGGGGGAGAGGGAGATATTCATGGCATATCATATTTTTTAATAGTCACCTTTGTTATTAAAAAACAATTTCCCTGCCTTTTTACAAAATAAAAATATGGTCACCTAAAATTATAATATTTGTTGAAAGTTTGGTGTATCGTGGAGTGTTCTATGAATAGCCTCACTCGGGAAACGTGTGAGTATTTACGTTGATACCTGACCAAAGAGTATTCTACTGAGTGATGAGAGCAAATCACAGGTACAGTTTAAACTAACTCTGGTTACTTTAACAACACGACACGGCACGACACTGGTAAACAAGATGCTTATGAGCTTTGAGAGCAAAATGGCGGCTCCCCTGAATTACTAACTACACTAGATTTGTGTATGACAACAGCTTCTAGTTACAGTGGGGTTGTTTATCATTTTTTGTGACCAATTTAAAAGCGCTAGTACTCTAGTGTTATTAATAATTCTTAGGCGCCATAATTTTGCTAAAAAAGCGGCCTAGCAGCTTCTTCTTATTTCTATTAAACTTCTCTTAGATCTTTAATGCTGTGTTATTATTTCAACCCGATATTTGATAAAAACTGACGGAATGCTTAGTTGAAATCACACCCAAACATTATTGAACCCCTGCTAACAGTATTTTGTTGCTACGAATCTCCAGCACTAACTTGTTAGCGGTGAAGGCAGCCTTACTGTTGCGAATTGTGTTTTATCGATTGCCGAGTGAAGATGTCCCAGGATTACCCCATACCATCCGGGGCCGTTACTGAACTTACCTGGAACAAACAAAAACAATCTCATTACTTTAAGAAGACACGCTGATCTTACACAGAACAAGTTATTTCACTTAGAAGTGTGTTTTTTGGAAAGGGGAGGGGCGGGATTTAAAGTGAATTTTCTGAACAGTTTGATTTAGATACTACTACATAGATGACAACATAATTTAATTCTAGAATAAATACAGCCTCCAGTCATCAATTCATCGTTGTGAAAGGGTAAGTCATAATTTCACCAATAATAATAATAATAATAATAATAATAGTTAATAGTAATGATATTGCCTATTTAGGCAACAACAATCTTAGGATTTTCAAGGGTGTCCAATCACAGGTATTGTGGACGCTGGGCTGGTTCTATCCCACCGAGTCTAAGCTAGCCTTACATATATTAAAGAATTGATCAGCTAGGGATCGGCATGTTCAATCACATTTTTCAGGGAGGGTGGTTTGTATTAGTTTTTATAAATACAGTTTTTAGCTAGAATATCCTTTGAGACTAAAAAATAAAACCCTGTTAGATTTAAATCTAAATTACGTAAACCTTTAAAAGAAAGAAGCATAAGTGGTTTTATAATAAAAATATGGAAGTACTTCTTTACTATTTTTTATTAAAAAAAATATAATTTCCTTCTAAGAAACACAAAGCCTAAGTGAATAAATATTTTTTTTTTAAACCTTTAGCTGTTCGCAACAAGACTTTAATTATACGAAAAAGAAACAAAACATTAACTTAATATAAGTACACCAAATAAAGTCTAAACCTTTGCTATTAACAAGGTTAGTTTTCTCTCTCATATTATAAAAAAAAAAACTGTCGGAGGTACTTATGATCCATTAAAAGTGAGCGTAGACACGCCAGAAGATAATGCGCTCAAACGAGTGCGCGCGGCCCGAGTTTAACCGAGATAATCAGCGCATACCACATCTAGTGTACTTACATGGTTATTAAATCCACATTAAACGGTCTTATCTTCCTAGCCCTTGAGTTCACACGCTGTAACAAAGAACCTATTTGGAGTTCTCAACAAACATTTTCAAGGCCCGATATAAGAATTGTTTGGTACGGTCGGTAATTTTTATACTGTTAGGGTAAGGTGAATGGTTAGAACGCCTAACTTGGAAGGACAGAAAATTAATTTTATTTTATTTATTTGACGAATTTAACGTGCACTTTCTGAACCGAATGATTATATCAGCACAAGACTTGTAAACTAACTTAGACCAGACACTACATCCAGCCCTGGCCGGTAATTCGTTTTCGGCCATGCAAGTAATCAAATCCAGGACCCTTTGCTCGGTAGACAGACACGCTACTGAGTTATGGTGTCGGAGAAAAAAAAGTAGTGATTATTAATATATACTTTTTAGTAACAGTCTTGCGTTTTCAAACATATCAAGGTCAAAGATATAAATAGCACCGAAAAACATTAACAAAGAGGGTCTAGTATGTTTATCATGAAAATATTCTAGTGGCGGGCTGGAACTTTTCATCCTGACCTGAGTTAATAAATAATAGTTTATTTTTAATTTCTACGCTTGAAATGAGTTACTAACCAATGTAAAGAGAATATGAAAGGTAGCGCTACTTGGAGGAATTTGATTGTGTCATTGCTTACGTCAACCAGTACAAAGTAATTTTATTTTAATACTAAACCAGCCATATTTTACTAAATAAGTAGTGTGACAACGTTAATTGGACATTGGTGTGGGGTTTAAAGGTTTATTTATCATTTGAAGCTCCAAAAGGTTACCTGATTTATAACAACTTAGTTTGTCTTCCATATAACTTTGTGTATGTAACGCGCTGGGTTGTGTACTGAGTGACGTCACAAGCTCAGCCAATACATGTATATCTCCATCTGGTGCTACCTTCTATTCTCTTTACATTGTTAATAACGACGTATTTGAAGAGGTTAGGAATGGAAAGATAGCTAAGAGGAAGTTAGCTAATATTCGCCTGGAAAATGGGAAAAAAATACTATGAAAATCACAACGTGGGAAAATAAGTTGAGGCAAAATCGCGATTGTAATAATATTACTCACTCTAAATATAAGGATAGTATACTGATGACTGATTTTGAAAATTTATTATTTTAAGAAATCGCTTGGTAATTTGGTTAGAAATTGAAATATGGGTAGCGTTTTACATAAAAACAATTTTTAATGCTTGTTTTTCGTGTAAACATTTATTTAAGGGAGGTTTGCCGAGGAATGATTTTTGAAATTTGATGATTTTTTTTAAATTTTCCTTTACAATTTGGTTCAAAATTCTTTTTAAGGGTGTGCGTTTTACATAATAAATAAAAAAGTATATTTATTTTTCTGAAAATAAGTTAATTTAAGGTTATTTAAATTTAATTTTTGGGAATTTGATTTTTTTTAAATAACTTGAACAAATTATCGTGTTCAAAATGCACACCTTAAATAATGTTTCATAAAAATTAACAAAATAATAATAAGTATATTTTTGATGAAAATATATTTAATGGTAGTTTGATGAAAACGTACTTTTGAACACTTTTATTCTTTATTAAAAATATACAATAATGAAAAAGAACATAATATTGTGTCGTAACATTTATTTTGTAGCCTAATACTCACCAATGCCAACGTACAAATACAAACCTAAACTAGCTTGGACCTACCAATGACAATTGCCATGACATCCCTCTCATGGGCTTGTTTCTGACATAATGTTTACATGGAGTCTATATTACATCAGGACAGAGCGTACACATCAAAGAAGGACCACTAAATAAGCAAACAACAGATTTTAAACAAACAATAAAGTAATTTAAGGCCAACTGTTTTGAGTTCCAACTTGTCACACTCTTTTACACCAGAAAGGTCAGCCACATTTTTGGGCCCCGATCGACTTAAAAACCTATTAAAGGTCCCGCGATCACTCATCTGTCTACCTTAGCCTTTTTTTTGTCGTGTGTTCACCTTAAATTCAATATTTAATCAAATACTTATGTCCCCTCCAATACAGGAGAAAGTCCAGAATAAATAAAGAGTTTATTTTCAAATTAAACTATTAACATGTCCTTACAACATTACCAATTATGACCAATAAAAGTTATTTTGGTTACACTCAAATATTATTTGAAACACTTGAAATATTTGCGAGTTTAAAAAAATCGACTTTCAATGAAGATGTGGTTTTCTTACGTGATCGACTGAAATTTGCCGCGAGATCGACCAATTGCCGACCTTCTTTGGTCTAGAATATAGATAGACTATGGAGGTCAACGTTGTTAGAGAGGACCGGGCGGCGGGTGGGGGGTAATATTTTTGGAGAAGAACTTAGATACATATTAGCCAGGGACGTGGAGTCAGAGAATCCCAACCAAGAGTAATAGGGGTGGTTTTCCCATTCCCTCTTCACGATAATGTGGGTGCAATTCTATAAACATACTGTGTCATCCTTATATTATAGTTTACGCCGTTGTATACCTGTGTTAAAACGTAACAAAAAAACTTTTTCGGAATTGAGGGTACTTTATTTATACTTAAAATACAAGCAGTGGTGCACTCAAAAGATTTACTTTTGAGGGGATCTGGGGCATGTATATAATATATCGAAGCTATTATTTCTGTACTTTTTATGATTGAGAATTTTAGGGGCACTTTTAATTTGCATTACAATATACCTACATTTAGAATATAAAATCGTAAGTCTGCTCTTAAAATTTAACCTACACATTCTGCAAATTTTCAGTGTTCTATATTATAGTTGTTAATTCTTAATATGTTTTAAGTTTTTATTGGAGTTATTTGCATCCATTAAGGATGGGAGTGTGAAAGGGGGGAGGGGGGAGGTGAGGTGAGGGGATAAAATGCTCTTCTTAACATCCCTATACGTCTTGGTTACGTCACTTAAAACATGGAAAAGTAAGCAAATGTAAGTGACGACGTCTTACAAATCATTCGAGCTATACGCATATGTAATACTTAAGTAAATGTGTTAGGGATTTGGAAGGTTGAATTTAGGGGACGTCTACTCACATTTGCTTGAAGGTAAAATGGAAAACAATTTTTGGAAAACAATCCCCAGTACACCCAACCAGGATTCGAGCCCTAATATCCCAGTCACCGGCAGACTAATCTATTGCGAGAGTGAAGCCTTAGACCACGCGGCCATAGAAAACATTTAACTGTCAAAAATGCTTATTCTCATCTAGATCAGAACGTTCACGAGCCTGAGAAATGTGGAACCAGCATGAAGTCTGTTCGGACCAGCCAAAGCCGAACAGACGTACTAGTATCATCCTGAGCCACGACGTCAAACCTCACTGACGAGGAGTCTGACCTAGAACGGGTCGTCCACTTTCCCTCACACCTGGCAGGAGTCTTTGATTGGTGATATCGGGTGTCTCTCCGTTTCACGGTGATGAATAATCATTTGGGAATATTAGGAGTTGAGTCTGTTCAAGAATTAAGTTAGTTTGTAAGCCGTATTATCAATATTTTTTTTCAGAAAGTTAACTTTAAATATCCTTAAATAAAAAGTTAGGTATCACTCTAATTCGAGGCCTGGTCTCCAAGACTGGTAGCTACTTCGGGTGACCTTGGTTTCGCGATACAAGGACTGATTCCTGTGAGGTTATTTTTGTAATTTGTTCTTTCCCTGATTCACGGCGTTGTTTGATTGATGTTTTATTTCAGTATGAGTTATGGGCAGTGTTGCCAATCCAAATCTAGCAAGATTTCAAATGGAGTCAGTGACAAAAATATTGATCTTGCGACCAGCATCAAAACTAATTTTATCAGCGTTGTATTTTTTTAAATAAAATCACCCAGTCTTTTTCCACCCCATATTATTTAAAATCTCTACGAAATAATCAATATTCCCAAGTATGCACGTTCATATCGAAGGGAAGCAACAAAGAAGCCGACCAAGTGCGAGATGGTACAGCTGTGAACACGAACAAAGGAGCTAGTGTCGTCTTGTCTGGTTCGCCAGCGATAGGGAGGTCAAGGTTGAAGTCCCGGCCACGAATACCAAGGGGCTTGCACTCTCCCTTGAGACAAAAAACTGGTACATTTCCTCTAAAATGTAACCTTACTTATCCATTAACCTGCTTATATAATATATGTGTAGTTTGGACTGGTAGTAAGATGCGGAGCATGAGAAAATACAATTTTTTTAAAAAAAAGTTTGTGCTGATGATGTTGGTGCAATAAAATTTGTTTCAGCGCGAATTTGAGTCCAAGCCCGCCTCGGTGGCGTAGTTGGCTAACGCACTGGTTGTTGTTGAGCCAGACTGCTGAGGACGGAGATATCGAGGTTCGAATCTCGGTCGGGTGAACTGGGGGTGGTTTTTACTAAATGGTTTTCCACTCTCCCTCCACACAAATGTAAATTCAACCTTCCCAATTCCTAACCCATTAGAGTAATTAGTACTTAAGCGTATAACCGAACGGGTAGTAAGACGCGATACTATATTATTATTATTATTATTATTATTAATTAAGTCCAAAATAAGTTAAAGTCCAATTTTCATAGGAAGAGGGTTAAAATAAAAAATTAAAAAAATCTGTCCCTATATTTATAATTTTTTCAACCCGCCTCGGTGGCGTAGTTTACTAACGCGCTGGTCTTGTTGAGCTAGACTGCCGAGAACGGGGAGATTGTGGTTCGAATCTCGGTCGGGTGAACTAGGGATGGTTTTCCCTAAATGGTTTTCCACTCTCCCTCTACGCAGATGCGGGTTCACCTCCTCTAAATTCAACCTTTCCAATTCCTAATCCATAATTAGTACTTAAACGTATAACCCGAACGGGTAGTAAGACACGATTCTAAATAAACTAAATAAAAATATAATGGTTTACTATTTTATTAGTGTTATTTCAAAGCTGTATCTATCAAAAGTGATATATTCAGATAACATGACTTGACGTATGAATGCGTGAACGTATATCTTATAGTTTTTCTAGCTGACAGACGAAAATTGGAATGTTTCGAATTTTTCCAGCTCGAGTCCTGGATTTCTCAACTCGCCGAAGTTTCGAAAGCCCGTGTTTGTTTCTTAACCTCGTGGAAACACAATCCACCAGTAGTGTATCGTCTTACATGTGATTTCAATGAGCAAAAGTCACCCACCCACCCACCAGGGTGTAAGATACCTTGTAGAGGTATACAAGGAATACGTAACCACGGCTAAGGTTTCAACAGAACAACAAAATGGCGTGATCGCACATCTTGTACACACACACACACACCGACAGGACAGGTGGTCGGAGTGGATAACTATTATTACTACTACGGAGTTCGGGGTTAAACCATTATTCCAGCTAAACCAAAATAATATTTCAACTTACAGTCCGATTTCCATAGGAAGAATCTTATCTGACGGCTAGGAAGGTTACTGGATATACTTTCAAGTATTTGTACGTCAAGTCATGTCATCTGTAGTAGTTACTTTTATAGATATTATCAATACCTATAAAATAACAATAGGGGTCTAGTAATAATAATATAAAATGCCTAGTAATTGTTGACCACAAAAAATATCAGTGTATTTTCTAAATGCTTATCACCACCAAAATCGTACTAAACCTGAACCCGTGTGTCGTAATGTGTATTAAGAGGGTCCATAACTCAGATCCCTAAAGTATTATTAATCACGCTTTTATTTTATCACTGCGCCCTACGTCCTGTTCAGGTTATAAGCATATATGATAATTATTCTAATGGTAAGGGACGATGAATAAAACACATATTAGAGGTAATCCACCCACATTTGCGTGGAAGGAAAATAACCCAGCCTCAGTAGACCCGAGTGGGATTCGAACCCCAAACTTCTTGTCATCAACAGGCCAGTCTAACACGAGAGTGACGCCTTAGACCATTCGGTCACTGAAACACGTCCACGTATTTTTAAATTTCTTCTCAATACCTATGATAGTGGCTTATTGTAGTTTTATAAAACTATTATCAACTATAACCCCAATATATGCTTTTTTTTTAAATTCTTTAAATTAGTTCAAGAGGACTTTAATGATTAAATAGTTATTTGCCATCTCCTGCCGAGGGACTTCCCCACAATCCACGGAAGATAGAAACCCTCCACCCTTTCCTCTCCCTTAAATTAAGTTCTGGACACGGCACTGGTATTCAATATTATGATCCTTAACATAAAATAACAGTTGTATATTTACATATTGTAAGTAATTTGAAGATGTGCTTCAGGTTTCGGTTGATTTTACATTATTTAGCACCGCATATTACTACCCATTCGGGTTATACGCTTAAGTACTAATTACACTACTGGGTTGGGAATTGAGAAGGTTTAATATGGAGGAAGTGAACCCGCATTTGCGTGTAGGGAGAGTGGAAAATCATTTTGGGGAAAAAACCACCCCAGTTCACCCGAGCGAGATTCGAACTTCGATCTCCCTGTCCTCGGCAGTCTAGCTTAGCAGGAAACTAACGCTTATGCTAGCTAAACCACCGAGGCGGGTGTTTCGGTTAATGTTTGTCATGTTTTCGTTTTGTTATTTAGCTTTTTATTTTTAGCACCATGCCTACTAACCGTTGGTTATATGCATATGTAATAATTGTGCTAATGAGTTAGGGATGAGGAAGGTTGAATTTTAGATGAAGTGTAACCCCATTTTTGTGTGGAGGGAGAGTAGAACACCATTTAGGGAAAACCAGCCTTATTACACTCAACAGATTTTCGAACTCCGATCTCGACGTCACCGACTGCCGAGGACGGGGATGTCAGGGTTCAAATCTCGGTTGGGTATACTGAAGGCGCTTTTTCCTAAATGGTTTTCCAATTTACCTCCACGCAAATGCGGGTAAACTTTCTATAAATCCAACCTTATTTATCTCTTGTCCACTAGCGTAATTTGTACATATGCGTACAACCCGAAAGAATAGTAGGACGTGGTGCTTAAAAAAACACACGATATACCTGATGCGTGGTCTAGCAGTAATACGTTTATTGTAGGAACTGTCAAATTTTTTTTTGCGCTCCCAAACAACTTTAAATCATGAAAGCCGCTTGGAAAGTTCTCTCTGCCTGATGAACTATAATTATCAGAAAAGTGTTACGAAACGAGCCGTCCACAGTCTCAAGGAAATAAGTAAAACACTTTCACGGTGATTGGTTTATCTTCTTCTTCGATTATTAGTAGCGCTTTTAGTGGCGATTAGTTAGAAGAAGAAGAAAAAAGAAAAATCATTATGCCAAGACGAAACAAACATTTTTAACATTTGTGAAAAATGAAATGAATATTGATCAAGTAGCGGTATACTAAGCTACATGATATGTGTATTTTTTTTAAATTAATGACAGCCGGAATTAGGTAGTATCGTGCTAATTTAAACATTTATAATCTAGTTCAAAGGCTTGCGTGGTATACAATCACTGGTAGAAATTAACCAGCCCACGAGAAGGAAAATTTGTTTTAGTTGGATTAAGCCTGGTAAAAATAGTAACACACCTTGGTTTTTCCTCAAGTATTTCCAAATGCGAGTAAGTTTCCTTATCATCCCTAATACAATAGTGTTAATATGTGTACTGATAATAATACGCCTAATATCCAGATTGGTGGGCATGCGGGCTAAGGTGTCAACCCAGGGTTAGCTTTTCAGTATTATAAAAAATGTCTTCTTATAAAAAATTGATTCGTGTAAAGACATGCATTTGGTATTTAGAGCAGGATGATTTGAGCTCACGAAAAAAAAAAAGTTGGAATCACCGTCGACGACATGCAAATAAACGGCACTACTACTCGTCGTCCGAAGAAGACGAATAATAAGAGGGGAGTGGTTCTACCTATACTTCCTCTAATAGCTGCATTAGGAGCTGTCACAGGAGGTGCTGCCGGAATCACGAAAGCGGTATAAAGTGCCAAGGCTAACACGACACACGTGAAGCTCAAAAACATAATCGTTTCCTTGAGGCTATCGCCGTGGGAAAAGAAATGTATATATGTCCGTATCAGAAAAACTGAATGAAGCCACGTGGAAAAGCCCTTGCCTAAACACATCTCCACAAGTACGCCAAAGAATTAAAAATTATATTCTTTAGAAAATTTTCGCAATAGACGCTGTACCTACTCGATTACCAAAGAAGAACGAGTGTGCCATCGTCAATATCGACAGAGATAGTGGTAAAGGTAAGGATTGGGTGGCGTAGTGACGTGTTTAATACTTTGGCGATCTAAGGCCACCTCTCATACTTAACCAATATCTCGGAGGAATATCGATCGTTTCATAATCATAAACGGTATCAAGAGTAAGATACTCAGACATCTTTGTCTAGCATTACTTAAATACTCGCGCTAACAATCGAGCTTGCTAAACATGTCTATTGCCTATGACACTTACGCAGTCAGGTCAGAGTTCGAATGTGACGGAAAGTTAGTTTCCTCATATCCTGCTGGGAGAAGAGAATCGTCACGAAAAATTTTGTCGGATTGATCAATATATCGATGTTTAATTTCATACCGAACACTTACTAACGTAACAATATATTATATTGCAAAGGGGAATAATATATTGTTATTTCGGGGAATTATGAGGTCGAAGCTTTGGATCGATACTTAAGGCGAGAAGTCTTGAGTGATGTGAAACTCTCCACTATCGGTGATCCCAGAGTTACATCAATAATTGTACTATGGTTATAGACTTTACTCGGTCAGGTGCGTTCGCATCTCTGTTAAGTTTCAAACATGTTCTTCCCGCGGGGAAAACAAACATTTCGACCAATACTGTGAATATATTATACGGGAATGTGGTCCGTGTCGAATGTAGTCTCGCTAGCGGATCTTAAGTCAACGAAGAACCTAGTCATACGTTGCAAGAGTTCAGCATGATTACCCCTCCAGACGAAGCATCAAATAATATAATTTACCTTCCGGTAACGGAACAAGTCATTATAATGATAATTATCAATCATTCTTACTCCCATTTCACTGCGTCACAGGTTAGATCATACTATACCTCAGTTTTAGCTTTTGTGGTGCTGACTGACAGCTCACAGCTGACTTCTGACGGCTTTGAAAAGCTACCAGACCAAATTATGTATCCCTACGCCGAACCATATGATCTGCAAAAACCATGTCTTTATCAGTTGTCACTTTTGACAGTCAAAATTTAGGTATATACCTAACTGTTGACTGTCAGAAGTCAGCTGTGAGCTGTCAGTCAGCACCACAGAAGATAAAACTGAGGTATAGCTTGCTTGCAATGGCAGAGGTTTTGAAATTGATTCTGGCATCTTAAATCAATCAATATTCTTGTCAGTCAAAGCATGAATGACTTGTAAGATAAATCATGGTACGACTTTTGTTTAGTAGGGGTTATAAGAGAGAATCATACATAGTACAATCATACACAAATAGGGAGTCCATTTCCAAGAAAGTCTAGTCTCACTACGACGTAGCTGTCATGTTGTACTAAATCAAAGTGAGACGGCTCCAATATGCTGAGTAATGGTGTAGTCAGCCAAGGTGTCTTGTCTTAATAACCCATGTTGATGTTTATACGTTAGATCTGGTGTTTTCAAAGTATGAAGCTCGTTCCCAATCATACGATGCTCAAGCGGGATAGTCATTTAATGTAAGTATCGAGTATTAATATGATCAAGTGTGATGTCTCGTTCTGATCAAGTAGTGTTTAGGTAAGAAACATGAATAATGCTTAAGTGACACGAGGTAATCATGAATGAATTTGATCAATGATGGCTTCAAACAATAAATGTTCGAATGTAATGTGAGTATGATATATGGACTATTATAAAATATTGTATTTCACTGATCAATTAATGACTTAAAAGAAGTTCTATCAAATAGAGGCTCATATATTAGCATAATGAGATCGGGATACAAAAGGTTAAGACGGAAGCGTCCATGAATTAATGGGGTTCTAGGACTAGGTTCTAATAAAAAATAACCGATAGGATTTATCGATTAATTTTGTCTTCTGCAGACCTTGAGGGAGGCTCATCAAACGGGTCTCACCCTGTCTACGGCAGGTTAAACCTGTCATAACAAGGACTACTTCTTCTCGAGACAAGTCCTAACCCGCCCCTCCCCCGGTGGCCCCCTTCTCCAGGGAGAGTGTATAAAGCGTTTGGAGAAAGTGTTGTATCTATAATTAATACACTATGTTCGAAAGGTTAGGGCACAAGTCGAAAGACCTGGACGAGGTCAAGAACACTGATGGAAGGGTGAATTACTTTATCGCGGAGTATAAGGTACGTTACAGAATTGTGCGACGGTTCTCTTCGCGGGATGGAAGCTTCGAAATTGTACGAGGGTTAGCCCTGCGCGTTTAAAAAAAAACCTCTCGAGAATTGTCTCGTCTATAAACTGAAAGAGGCAATAATCCGAGATCTTTCTGAGGCTTACTATGAGAAGTCTGCTGATGAGACCGTACCCTACCTCCAGATATATCAGGGTAATCATGATGGACGGTACTGTGAATATGAGGTATGAGCATGCTCGAATAAAATGAACGCGTGTACCACCCTTCGTTCCATAAATAAATAGTCCTGAGTTGCGTCGTTCGCGTTCAGACTTTTCTGTTTACTAGCGAAATTCATCAATGTCCGTTGAAGCATGTTTAGTATCGTATATTCGTTTAAGAAAACTTAAAACTCAATTCAGTGTAGGACAAAATTTAACAGTACCGATATAATTCACACGTGTGCTACAGAAAATGTCTGACTCATCTATGAGCTGTTTAAGCCTGATCGTTCGGAACGTTTGTGATCAACCAAAAAGGTATGAGATAGGCTATTCCTTCTCTTCTTCATATCAATCAATACAGGCAGCGCAATTACTTTGATCAACTGTCATGTTCCTGCTGAGAAGTAGTGGCAGAATAATGGTTTCCTTAATTTTCTTGGACTTTGAAGAACTACAACATACAGATTAACACATGTGTTTCCTTGTTAGACGTGTGTAAACTGTGGTGAGTGCTTGGCCTTGATACGTATTTCAAGCCTACATACCTTTCGATGAATCTCAACAGGTTGTTGGGTATCTGTAAAGGGTGTCCTGGAATTTCATGAAAACTTTTTCTCTTCATTTATAAAGGTTTTTAGACATTGCCACTATGCTCATGGCTAATATTCAACAACTGTAGACACCCCCATGTGAAGAAAATTAAACTCAATGTATATTTGGAAGCAATATTTAATTTATTTTGACAAACTTTTTTTTTATACAAATTGCAAGACATGTTTACCGTTTCCCGCATCCCCCCTTAAGTTGATCGTTGGGGCCAATTATGGTCAGCCCAGTTCCCCCAAATGTCGGGGAAAGCAAACCGGCACGGCTCCCCCGCCCCGCCAATATCATGTCACGTTACATACATAACAGGAACACGGCCATATATGGAAGCTAGTCATCATATTAACAATATTATAACCACTTGACCTCCGAAATAAAGGGAAAGGGCGGAGTAAACGAGTTGTAAGAACCACAGCCCACCCACAAGATACATTAAAATTTAACAATCAATTATTAATTTAGTATGCTTATGACATAATACATGCTAGATTAAATTAAACCTAGTCCGAATAAAGCAAGTCCAATATCTGCCTGAACACATAAGACAATTTTATGGGCCATTAAATAAGAACCCAACAAGTCAACTTTTTTTTTATCTTATTGTAGGCCTATGTAATCAATTTTAAATTAGATTGAAATAAATTCATCCTGAGCGGGTGGTTTATCCATAACATTAAAGTTCTTTCCTTGCGACTCCAAAACGCTTTAATCAACAAATTAGTTATTATAATTTGTTTAAGTATAAAAGTTTATGAAGAAATGCCTGAATCCACACTTGATCAAATTCTATATAAACATAATGTAATAAAATGAAATTTGGCGTTATTAGTGTGATTGTGAAACTGTGTTTACAAAATAAGTCAAGTTAATAGGATAAGGATGTGAAAGCTGGAATTTTAGAAAAAATATACTTGTACTTTCTTGGAGGGAGCGTAGAAAGCCATGACCTCGACTAACTTATTTTAGGGTGATTTTTTTTTAATATTGGCTTTCAAGAACATTTCTGATTTATTCCTTTATAATTCACCTCCCTAATCTTGTTTTCTTAGGTTTGTACTTTCTATTTTAATAAGTAGGCCTAAGCTATAGTGATGACTTAAAAAGTTTTGAAATTTTCTGACTTTTCTAGGTTTTCCAGGCCAAAAGATATGCAGTTTCCAAAAATATTACAGGCCCTATGCAAAACAATAAAAATTCTATTATTATTTTATTACATTTTTAAACTAAATTCTTAAAATAAGAATTTACTAAAGACAGTGCCGAGGCTATTCAAAAGATTGCAGCATTTTATAGAGAACTAATCGTTTGCAGTTAGCTGTGTCTTTTACTTAGCACTGAGAAATTTATTGAAAAAATATCTGAGAATTCCATTGAATTCTTAAAATTCTACCAGTTTCTCCCTGCCGCATCAAATTCACTGACTTTTCCAGGTTCGCATCATCCCTGGAAAATGACACCTCAGCACACGTGGCCGGTATATAAACCTCGAACTTCCCATCAGAGGTATATTAGACAAGACGAGACTGACGCCTTTATTCGTGTGCCCAACGTTGCGGGCACCACCGTTAATAATGGTCTCAATGGTAAGAGTAGAACTAAAAATAATTCTGAGTTAGATTTAAACTAAAGCTTATAAAACATTAGATTTAATCTTGTAAAGCATTTTTTTTAAATTTCTTTGAATAAAAATATATATGGGCTAGTTAGTTAATAATAGATGGTCAATCACAAAAAGGAAACCGATACTGAATAAAATTAATTCACAAGACAGTGCACGGGCATGGGGGTTTTAATATAGAATTCACAGCCAACATAGCGATAATCGTGAAGTTAATTGCCTCGATCAGTTTTCAAGCAGGCGGCTTGGTGGATAATTAATCATTTTAAGAGTCCAGTCTTTCTACTCCAACCCACAAAGTTAGCTTGGAAAGGTTGAGAGTGGTTTATATTATCATGGCACTCGATACACGCAGCGCGAGGAAATAAATAGTTCTACCGGAAGAAAAGGTTTCAGAAATGATGTGGGTAATTTATTATTAGCAGGACCCAGATTTTGATGACAATCATTTATTTTTATTATTCGTCACATACAATGCTCATAAATTAGTAATAAACTCTGTTCATGATCCCCTTATTGTAGAAAAGTATATTTTATAGGTCATTTTTTTGTCATTTTGGAATTTAAGGTCATATTTTCTGGGTTTATGTATATAAATTTGTCATTTTTAAGCGTTTAAAGGCATTTTTATTCATTTTAAGGCATTCATGTTGAATAATTATGTGTTTAACGCATAGTTGTCAAAATGAAAAGATAATCCAAGCAATGAATTTTGTATCTTTCTTTTCTTGTATGGTTGTAAAATACACATTCCTGGTGAGAGACTGCACTAACTGGGAAGAGTTGCATTTGGGAGGGGGTAGCTACCCTATTACTTCTAAAGCATATATTTGTTACATCAATGTTATATTACAGAATGAGAGAGTTTAGTTTTTAAAGGCTTTTCCACGTGTTTAAAGTAAGTGAGTGTTTTATTTAGTCGTACATTTATTAAAGTTTCTGTTCAAATTTTGATGTTATTTTTTTGGGAAAATTTGAAGTCAGATTTTAGAATGTTTTTTAGGTTTTGGGTTTGTCGTGAGAAACACAAGAGCAAGGTGAATGCGGTTGGAATGAGATATCTAAGAAATGTATGTGGGCATACTCGTATGGACAAAGTCATTAATGGATGGTTCCTGATGGAGTGTGGTTTGAAAGGGAATCTGATAGGTCAATGTGAAGGAAGAGTCTTACGTTGGTTTGGGCATGTTGAGAAGTGTGTGGATCTAGTGAAGAAGTATATGAAGGTAGAGTGTGTGGATCAAAAAGAAGAGGTAGGCCATGTAGACGTGCAGGTTAAATGTGTGAAAAACGAGAAACATTGAGAGCTTTAGAATAAAAGAGCATGTATGACTCAGTTTATGGATTTTGTTGAAGCGAAGGGAGTAGGCAAGTGTGGAGAAAGTTAGTGAGGAAGGTAGATACTGATTTGTTTTTGGAGCTGTAGGCAAATTTCTTGCCTACCCGTAAGGGAACGGCGTGATTACATGTAGTTTGTATTTTAAAATAATGGTCATCAATATCCGGACCCTGATGATAATTATTAATATTTTTTCACACAGATTATTAATGGCTTAGTTTAAGGGGAACAGGTGGCTTAGGGTAATTTAAAATAAAGTACACTCAAATTAGCTTAGAAAGAGTATAATTAAATCATATAAATACATAAAATGTGTGAATCTATTCTCCAGTGTAATCTGGTGGTCTAGCGGTTTAAGTGTCGGACTTTCTGTCTGGGGTTCCGGGTTCAACCTCGGTCCCAGCACAGATTTATCCGATTGCCAAACCCTTACCTTCACCTCTGACAAGACGTGTATTAATCACAACTTGTGAATGTGTGGAATTGCTAGGCCTCCACCGTGGCTCGACCCACAGTTGAACTGTAGGTCTTCCATTCATTCACAATCACCCTACCATTACACATTAGCGTAAGTGCGTACAACCCGAACGAGTAGTAAGACGTGGTGCATA
Organism: Timema podura; assembly: GCA_033556935.1. NCBI lineage: Eukaryota > Metazoa > Arthropoda > Insecta > Phasmatodea > Timematidae > Timema > Timema podura. The sequence continues at coordinate 27,561,153 of JAVRXN010000002.1, read as the reverse complement.
ATAATAATAATAAATATAATAATAATATTTTCCTGTGATTATAATAATCACTGGGCCTACTACATATGAGCAATGAATTGTGTACATATTTGTTGTCACACACCTCAACTTAGTCTCGTATGAATCACTACACATGAGCGATTGATCAGCGTGTATATTTTCTCAGCTTAGCGAGTATGGTTCACCAGACATGAGCGATGAACATACATAAACATAACACAAGGCGAGTGAAACTGGGCCATCCGTGCGCGAGTTCGATTTCTAAATAAGGCTCTATTCTTTAGACAAAAACTTCGGACAAGTGCATATATTGTCCTGTCAATATATCCTTTCACAAGTAAATGCAGGTCACGGAGAAAGGGTTTTCACTTATAAGTAAGCTAATGAGATTAGTTTTCAAGGTGGATCAAACTGTGGCAAGTTGAATAGAACATTCACAAAGCGCCACATTAAGTTTGTGTATCACTTTCAAAACGGATGATTTCAATTAACTTTAAAAAAAAAAGTCCGACATCTACTAAGGATTTCGGGTTCGATTCCCGATATGGCCGGAATATACATCGTTGATGAAATTTGGGCTTCCTCTTTCACAGTAATGAAGCGAGGCCGAATGACTGGGTTTTCCTGCCCCCTCCCCTTTTCCACCATCAGAGTACCCATTTGGATTATACGCATGGGTGTTGTTAGTCTGTTCTGGACTTAGGGCCAGTTTCATAGTCAGATTGAGTACGCCTAAAGTGCGAGTCGATACTAAATACAGGACGACACCTACCTAGACCAAAATGGAATGGGCCAGTTTCGCATATGAAACTCGCCCATTCCATTCAATTTCAGGTAGGTGACGTCTTGTATTTAGTATAGCGCCGCACTTGAGGCGTACTAAATCTGACTATGAAACTGGCCCTTACGTTAGTTTGTAGGTAGTATTCTGATACAATCAATCGGTTAAAAAAAAGTTCGTTAACTATCAAACAAACAAAAAGATTTTGAAAAAAAAAATCATCTCAACAAACCAACAACGTTTAATGAACCCTATGATTCAACGAACAATTTAATTAGAGTTATCAGATATAGTCGTTTCACAGTAGCTTAAACTTTTCTAAGAGTTTAAAAGTTACTAAAAGTTCAGTACGCGGTATTCAGCCACCCACTGGCGCAGCCGGATTATTTTGTGGGAGTGGGGGGTTAGGGGGTTTCGTTTCACTGACAAACTAAGCGGAGTGCATTGGTTTTTCTCACGGGAAAATTTAAGTACTGCAAAATGCAAATGCATCAAAAGAAATATAATTATATCTTAAATAATTTAGAATTTATAAAAGTGGTCACAATTCTGTAATTATTATGACCATTAAGTTTTTATGAACACATTTTTATTTATGTATACTGCTAGAATATACAAACATGCAAGTTTCAATAAACTGTATTTTGAAAATTTGATTTATAAATCACTCACAAAATCACTTTTGAACTGATTCGCTTTAGTCTTACGTTAATTTTCCCTGGCTTCATAGAAAGTTCATTGAGAACTTATCCTTTCCATATGGAAAAATCTTATCTGACCAGATCTGGCATTTTTCCACATGGGTCCATAACTGACACCTCTGGATGTATGTACATGAAGCCCATTAAGTCTGGCTTCATTTGTAGAGTTCCTCATGTATGATTTCAACAGCTTTAGGGACGAGAAAGAAGTAGGTAGGTAGCGAAGTCTATGGGGGGGGGGGGGGGGTTGGGGGGGATCCAACCCTGAACCCCCCCTTGGCTCGCCAGTGCATCCACCTCACAAATAATATGTGCTGTCACTTTGGCAAGTTGAGTGATTTTGCATCTCTTTATAAATTGACTCAATATATTTACTAGGAGGATGAATATGGAACTATCCTTTTTTTTTAAATTTTATAAACCGGTAAAAAAGTCAATGTTACCGTGAATGGGCTAAAGTTATGCGGATGATCAAACCAATATCCGCAAACTTCACTCAATAGCCACATCCGTGAATAAAGTAATATTTCATAACAATACGAGATAATTTACAACGTAATTATTTATATGTAAATGTGATAAGTGTAAATTAGTAGTCGTATACACTTAATCGCTTATTTGAAAGTGTGAGGGATATATTACAAGTAATATTGTTTGATTAACATTAACATATTGTAGTTTATTTTTTTCGCTTCAACATTAATACTACAGTTCCAGTCAAGAAAAATATTATTTCTTGCCTGTATATTTGGTTTTTTGCTAATTTTTTGCGGTGTTTTTATAAAATAATAAAAGAATAATATTAAGATTATTTATTTGAATATCATCAGTTTTAACCGTGATCCGCGTAATTTGTATTCCCCTTTCTATCTATAACAGATAGTATCGTATCCACGCAGAAGCAGCTAATTATTAGTTTTTCTAATATCGTAAAACCTTTTACTATGGATTATAGTGGATTGATATATCCGAGAAGCAACTAATTCATTTTCTGTAAATAGCTCTAAAATGTTGCTTGGATTGAAAATGAATTATTTAAGCAAATTGGTAAGACTACAAATAGGATAAAACATATTTCGAAAAAATATTCATGAACTAGTCTTTTATTATTGTTAATATTCTGTACGGTGACGTGATGGTCTAGGGGTAAGGTGTCGGACTTCCGTGATGGGTGTCCGAGGTTCAATCCTCGGCCCCGGCACAGATTTATTTGATTGCCAAACCCTTCCTTCACCTCTGACAAGACGTGTATTAATCACAACTTGTGAATGTGAGGAATGCCAGGCCTCCTCCGTGGTTCGGATCTCACGTAAAACTGTAGGTCCTCCATTTCATCTCACAATTACACTACCATTACACACTATCGTAAGTGCGTATAACCCGAACGGGTAGTAAGACCGGTGCTAATAATAATACTAATAATACTATGTATAATGCATCTCACCACAGACGCAGGCGATTACGCATACTTACTCTAATGAGGTAAGAATGAGAAAGAAACAGTTCAATTTAGATAGAATAAACTTTTTTGATAGTTATCGAATCTAGAAAAACAATTTTAATAGATGTATATGTAAAGTCATGTGGTGAGATGGGGTGATGGTGATATTGAGTATGAGCGTGTGAAACCAATGGAAATAATAACTAAACCTAACTTAAGCCTAATTAACCAAACCGACCGTCGGGGTGATTCCTCTGTCGGGAAAATTACCCATGACACCAGTTGGGAATTGAACCCGGGACCTCTAGTTTCGTAGCCAGGTGCACTGACCGCAATACCACTGGGCTGGTTACCAAAGAATTTAGGATAACTATCCCACACTTGGATGGAAGGCGAGAGATAAAACCAATTGGTTAAAATCAAATACACCCGACCAGGATTCGAGCTTCAAATCTCACCGCGGCTATCAAATTAGACCATAGTATTGGCTATTGGTGACTGACTAATTAAATAGTCTTAAGAATTTTAATTAAAGAAAATGTGCTATCATTTGATTTTAAAAAATAACAAAATGCATTGGGGAGGAGGGGGGAGGGGATGGCAGGCGCAGTGTTTACCAGTAGATCAATAAGCCAAGGTCAGAGTGTGGCCAGCCTTGAAGAAGAAAATGGTTAGCGCGACCCACTTCAGTGGTCGAATGGTCTGAGACAAGACTGGACTGGCGATGACGAGGAGCTCGGGATTCAAACTCGAGTCGGATGTAATGAGGGTGTCCCCCCCCCCCCCAATGGTTTCCCCCTATCCTCCACGTAAATGCTAGTACATTTACCCAAAACTCACCCTTTCTCATCATTGGCACCAATAGTGTAGATATGTGAATAGCTCGAACTGTTAGTAAGACGCTGTTTACAAAACAAACGCACGGTAATCATGGTTGGTGTGACAGACACTTACTCGGGAGGCAGGGCTTCAATCTCGGTTGGTTATATTAGGATTAGCTTGTCTGTAGTTTTTTTTGTCCCGCTAACCCCATTCTACTATCCACTATGGTAAGACACATTTAATTGCACTAATGTTTAGAGATGAGGAAGGTATAATATAGAGAAAATTTGCCCTCATTTGAATGGAGTAAGGGTGAAAAGTCATTTAGGACAAAACACCCCTCTGTTCACACGATCGGGATTCGAAACCCATCCATCCACCCCATCACTATCAATTCAATCAATTGGTAAAAGTGATACCTTTGTACACGTGCCCACCTATGCAGGTGATTGTCAGTAACGTTTCTCCATTTTCTTTCAAAGCCTCTTGGTGACCCCTCATATCGTTTCCCTCTACTATTTATTTTTATTTAGCACCGCGTCTTACTACCCGTTCGGGTTATACGCATAAGTACTAATTACGCTAATGGATTAGGAATGGGTAAGGTTGAATTTTAGAGGAAGTGAACCCACATTTGCGTGGATTGAGAGTGGTAAACCATTTAGGGAAAAAACCCTCCAGTTCACCCAACCGAGATTCGAGCCTCGATCTCCCCGTCCTCGGCAGTTTAACTAAACACGAAACTAGCGCGTTAGCCAACTATGCCACCGAGGCGGGTCTCTACTATTAAAGCAGTTAATAATATCGAGTTGAAGATTGCACGGATTATAACATAATAAATTCCAAAAGAATGATACCCTATTTAATTTGTTTAATTGAGTTTCCACTCTTACTTAGAAAACCGGATCGTTTTATTTGAAAAAAATAGATGGAATAGTAATAATAACTTCTCATACCTTTTTTTTTTTTTTTTTGACCAGGTCATGCGTGAAAGCGCTAAAACGACTAAAGAGAGTACTGGCAGACTAAAAAAGTAAACGTGTGCCACAGTGTGTCGCCCACGCCCCTTCCCTCTCTCTCTCTCACACACTCACACACACACACACATTGAGTATTTTGTTTTCAGTTGATACAATGTGGTGACGGGCGAGGTGGAACATTCTAGTTCTCAAAAGCCCCAGGGACTCTAATCTTCTTGTGGAATAATATTAGCTCGGCTGGGAGACAATTCTCCAGGATCCAGGCCCACCAGGTGCTCAAACCGGAAAACGCAGGCCCCCTTTATCTTTGTATTGAATTCGTAACTAGACACTTAAATGAGACGCACATGATTATATACTAAAATATAACTTATCACTATCTGAGTCTTTATATGCCAAATTTAGTTACTTACAAAATAAATGGTACGGCACACCGCACAGACTTTCTCTCTCTTTCTATAAACTCGTAAGATTTCTGAACGGAATAATGTACATTGAATCATCACCACTCCACATAAGAACACGCATAAAATAATATACAATGATATAGAATCAATGAGAAAAGAGGCGCATATTTGTCCACCTAAGAGCATTTCAAACAGTTTAATGTCTTCCACAAGGGTCAACACTTTGTATTAAAATTTCGATTTCTGGTTAAAATATTAACATTTTATAAGGTGTTGCAGATCTTCAAGTCATCGCATTGATATTTAAATATTCATTTATACATTTTGACCATTAAAAAATGTAAATGTTGACTATTGAGTCTAAAATGGAGATAGATCATTGCTATGCAAACATTTCTCCTAAGAGATTTAAGGAAAAATAACATACTTTTTTAGATACTTATATTTAATTACTCTATGGCATTGGAGAATTATTGCGTTAAGACTTAAGTAGTATATGTTTACAACTAAAGCTCACAAAATTGTATTAATATATTTGCAAATATCTCAGAAACTGCTGCTTTTATAAAAATATATGTCAAATAAATGTTTTTTATTTCTAATAGTCCTACAATTTTGCAATGATAAGTTGTTTAGTTTCTTCAATAGTTGTGGAGATACGGAAATTAACGCTTCTGTAATGTACCCTAAAAATCATTTTCATAGGAAAATGAAAATAGCCAGTTTATTTATAATCTTAATCAACGCCTAGATACGAATTTTAATCAAAATCGTTTAAGCAGATTTTGAGAAAACCAAATTTTTCTCTTTTCGCCCTTCAGTAAACTACCCTTAATTTTATGTTTTTATAGACACACAGACAGACGGCATTGCAAAGACTATTTTTTAGGTTTCGGGGGGTCATGAGACGTCGACATCCATCAACATTTCAGGTTAGTTTTTTTTTTACGGTCGCAATACTTAAACTTTAATGTCCAAAAAGTTAAAAAAATTTCATATAATTGCGTATAGATTGAAAGTTATTGATTTTATAAAAATATGTTTCGGATAAAATATCTGTATTATAAATATAATATACATATTTGTGATGCTAAGTAATTTCATATCTCAAATAGTTTCGGAGCTATTTAAAAAAATGTTAATTGACGCATCAGACCGGAGCCCTTAAAGCCATTTTGCCGAAATATTGAGGGTAGCCATTTTGTTTGGAATATTTATTAATGTTTTTAAATGAAATTTAATCAAAATCGTTGGAGCCGATTTTGAGAAAATCGACTTTTTCTCTTTTTGCCCTTCAGTAAACTACCCTTAATTTTAAGTTTTAATAGACACACAGACAGACGGCATTGCAAAGACTATTTTTAAGGGTTCGGGGGTCATGAGACGTCGAAATCCATCAACATTTCAGGTTAGTTTTTTTTACGGTCGCAATACTTAAGCTTTAATGTCCAAAAAGCTAAAAATATATATATAATTGCGTATAGATTGAAAGTTATTGATTTTATAAAAATATGTTTCGAATAAAATATTTGTATTTTAAATATATATACATATTTGTAATGCTAAGTAATTTCATATCTCAAATAGTTTCGGAGCTATTATAAAAAATGTTAATTTACGCATCAGAACGGAGCCCTTAAAGCGATTTTGCCGAAATATTGAGAGTAGCCATTTTGTTTGTAATATTTATTAATGTTCATAAATGAAATTTAATCAAAATCGTTAGAGCCGATTTTGAGAAAATCGACTTTTTCTCTTTTTTCCCTTCAGTAAACTACCCTTAATTTTAGGGGTAGATATCCAATTCCAAAAACCCCTCGGGGCAACCCTATCAAAACCCTAGATATCAAGTTTCAGCTCAATCGGTAAAATAGTTTAGGCTCTAGTTGGAGGTACAGACAGACAGACAGACAGACAGACAGACGGAAATTCAAAAACCACTTTTTCGGATTCAGGAAGTCATGAAACGTCAAAATTCATCAAAATCTCGAGTTCGATTTTTTTGACGATCACAATACTTTCTCTACCTGTAAGATAGAGAGAAAGTAAAAAATAACAAACCCAGTGAAACTTCCAAACACTTTAAAGCGAAGGACAAGACTGGAATGAACCAATTATATAATTATGGCGAGACATTTTTGAAAATACGATTGAAAATATTTGTCATCAAATCATAAAAACTCTTAGTCGGTGAGTCAAGCGAGGCTCGAGAAATAAACTGTAGCTGTGTGCGGATAAAAATATAGTTTTCATGAATTTCCTGTAAATTCCTCCCGCGAAAACCCCAGCGGGTGAGGGAAGACATTAACTAATCCCAGCAATACTATATTATCAATGAAAAGTGTTAATAAACACTTTCAATAGTACTTTCCAAATAATTAGCTTTTTCGTAACTTATTGAAAGAACAAAAACTATTAATAAAACTATTATGTTTCTCTTTTGTTTCGCGGTTGTGTCAACAAGAGCGATAATACATGCGAACATAAATTAAAAACTATTATATTCACACTTGTATCTTGTTATAACCTGTCAGCGTAGTAAGCTAACGTGCTATTTTCGTGTTGAGCTAGATTGCTGAGGATGGGGAGATCAAGGTTCGAAACTCGCTCGGGTGAACAGGGGGTTTCCTAAATTGTTTTTCCAATCTCTCTCCACGCAAATCCGGGTTCATTTCCTCTATATTCAACCTTCCCAATTCCTAACCCATTAGCTAAATTAGTACTTAAGTGTATAACCCGAACGGTTAGTAAGATGAGGTGCTAACTATTATTAGTATTATTAGTATTAGTAGTATTATTATTATTATCAGTCAATAAAATAAATGAATGTTTTTCCACAACTAAGATAAAGAGTCATACAAAGTATCAGTTTCAAAATAAAATATACATATTTCGTAAACACATGCCCATGAACACAGCCGAAGACGGTTTGTGCGACGTCATCAACTCCTTCATTTATTCTGGTTCGCCATCTTAATTTGTGAAGAGAATGGAGCCTTTTAAAATCTATCACTTGTAAAGCTTTTTTTAAGTGAACCACAGACGCCGCTTCCACAAAAAAATAAACATCCAAATGGTTATTTTTAAAATTTCCGTGTTTTAATAATATAAAAACGGTTAAAATAAAAACAAATTGTTTGCCGTGGAAGTTTTGACTGCCAAACGTGACAGCAACTCAACACATTGTCTTATAGATTATAATATGGTTTGGCGAATGGATACATGAGAGTAGATCGGGTAGATTTTTTTATAGCTGCCACTTACCTACACTCCTACGTAGTTTGTGTGGATATAGAAAGAGAGTGAAAATAGTAGTAAGTGAATGAGTGGTTGAGAATAAGTGAGTTAGTGAGCGAGTGAGTTAGTGAGTAAGAAAAATAAATAGTTAAGCAGCTTAATTTACGAAGGGCCTTACTTGACAATTCACAATATTAATATGCAAAGCAATGTATTCCACGTGTTATTTATCACTGTGGTTTTCCCAACATCATTCTCCCTTAATGCGGGTGCACTTTATTTAAGCAATCATCATAACTACCCCTTAAATTATAACATAAATGATCATAGTATTAAAAAAAAGTTTTACATTGCCATTAGTTAATTACCAGTTTAGTGTTTTTTTCGATGTCAGTGGACGACGGAGGATGGTCTGCCTGCCCATATGTTTACCCATCACGCGGATAACCCATGACCTCAATCAGCACGCGAGCCGGGTCAATCGATAGATGCCAAGGTATATTTACTCCATAATGTGAGTGAAATGTCTATTAGAGTGTTTTATTTTGCAGGAAGATAATTCCTTCCTTAGCGGTCAAACTTCCCGCTGCAATTGATCCGACCCAGCGAACCTTCCGAACTCACACTAGCCAATAAGATTGATTACGGCGTCGGTCAGGCTGAGAGATGACCCCTCCCACTTCCACCCACAACAGGTCGTAGCGATGGGGATCTAAAGTCGTAAACCACGACGTAAATGAAACATCTAACAACTCCACCTCACGTATGGTCGAGATCAAGTTGAGGTCTGTTATCGTCATCCGAAATATGATTTATTGGAGCTCATAGCCGTTAAATTAAATTTGGAGGAATTCCCCAAAACTTTCTTTAACCAAAATATTATATATCATTTACCCGCACCGGTGGTAACGTGAACTAAATCTCAAGCTCATCTAGTCTGGCTTACCAAGAGGCGGAGAAGTTTCGGTTCAAATTCAAGTCAGGTGTTTTAAGGGTGGTTTACTCCTTAATGGTTTCCCACTCTGCCTCCACGCAAACTTCGGTGCATTTCATCAAAATTCTAACTTCCTCACCCCATCCCATTAGTGTAATAAATTACAGTTACTACACCTTAGCTCAGAAAGTAGTGCGTCTGTCAACTGAGCTAATGGTCCCGAGTTCCGTTTCCTGGTGTAGATGAAATAATAAATCTTGTAGAATTGGGGTTTCCCCCAAGGCCGGGAGACTGGATGTTGTGTCTCTTTTATATTGTTTAAATGCGTATTTCTCTTAAAGAATACTAAGACACAATAATATTATATATACGGCCGTTAAATTAAATTATGGGATACATACAGCTCATATTTTAATTTTACGACTGTTTCTTTGTTGCTGGTGTTATTCCCACACGTTTTCATAGAGTGAATGATGGCACCGGCCCAGGTTGCCTGGAAATATAAACAACTGTTATTATTGTTCATTATGAATTTATTTTTCTGCTGAGCTAGTTTTATATTTAGAGCCTGGATTTTTAATTAATTACATATTTGAATCCTGTTAGTTAGAAATCTGAAAAGCAAAATGCCAGTTAATTAGCTTGGGACTGTATTTTAAGTTTTAATTTAGCATATTATTATATATTTTACTGGAGTCTACATATTTTATTTATATTACATACAATTTCATATTTTGCGGTGTTTTTTAATCATGGTATTATTTTTATGTCATTTTTGGGGACATCCTTTTTAATTATGTGTCACTAATTTTCAGACAACTTGTACTTTACTAAAGGAATGTGTCCAGTGAAGGGATGGCAGTGCGCAAAGTCCAAGTCAGGTATGCTGGTTCATCAGACAGGATTAAGCCCGCCGCACATTGGACGCAGGGCAGGCGCAGCAGAGGTGCAGTCGAGGAAGAGGAAAATCTGTAATACACGTGTTCTTATGGGCTACCGCACATTGGACGCAGGGCAGGCGCAGTGTAGGGATAACTCTTTCACACCTCTTTCCCGTCTCTCTCTGGTTGTAATAGACGTACAGTTTTCCTGCGCCTTACAGTTGCCGTAACGACTTTGTGTCTGGAGTTTTTCGTGCTTTGAAAGAGAGAAATGCGGCGTGTCAATTTGTAAACACAAGACAATGAGTTGTAACAATAATAATTATTATATTTGATAAGCTCATGTTCCCGTTATTCTTTGTTCTGGCGAATAAACGGATAAATGGCTAAAAACAAACAAAATCGGGGCAAGGAAAAGGTCAAATGACTAAAACGTAACCCAAAATCAATCAAGTAAATGTAATTGATGTCTGTCACAATAATACCGCGTGTAGAACGGTATTTTGAAAAGCAAACAAGACTAACCATGTAATACCAGCTAGTATGTTGAGATCTCATATTTAACCTCGGACAGAAAAAAATAATTCAAGGAAACTGACTTTAAAACATCTGGAGTGGTCTGACGGTCACTTGTTTTCAAAGAGTGGAGGTTTCATTGAAAGTTTGTTGTGTTTGAATGGTTTCTAAAATCAGTTATATAATGCCATTTATTTGAGTCTTTAATTAATGGGCGATTTAAAGGTGTAAAACAATCTAATAATGTAATACAACTTGTTAAAAAATTATTTTATGTGTGTATATTCATAAAAGTGTTTTTTTCTTAACTTCCGGGCAAAAATTTGCAGTAATAAATTTTAAATTTATTTCAATAATATATGTAATTTTTCACTTGAAGAAGAAATTAAATATTACATATTTTCACATTATTACCTATTATACTACATATTTTAACTGATCTTTACTTTCTCGCTATCTTACTGTAGAGAAAGTACTGTATTGTGATCGTCAAAAAAATTGAACTCGAGATTTTGATGAATTTCGACGTTTCTGACCCCCAAATAAAAAAAAATGTTTTTTGGGAATGTCCGTCTGTCTGTCTGTACTCCAATTAGAGCCTAAACTATTTTACGATGCTGGCTAAAACTTGTATCTAGGGTTTTCATAGGGTTGCCCGAGGTTGTTTTTTTAGAATTGGATATCCAACCCTAAAATTAAGGGTAGTTTAGTGAAGGGCAAAAGAAATAAAATCGATTTTCTCAAAATTGACACTAACGATTTTATTAAATTTAATTTCTAAGCATGAATCAATATTATAAACAAAATGGCTATCTCATTTTTTCGGCAGACTTTAAGGGCTCTAGAGACGACCGAGAGTAATGGGGAGAGTGGTCTGTTATCGTTTTAAATGATTAAAATACATCCATACCATCCATACAGATAAGAACTTTAATTTATTGCTACCTATGTCAATATTTCATCCATTTTATTAGTGGTAGATACTTTTTAGTAACAGTCCATCTTTTGGCGAGGCTAGATACCTGGGAAAACTAAATTGTCTAAGAAAGGATTGTATCGACCCCATTTTCTCAACCCCCACCCCTATGCGTAAGTTCAGATGGAGAAATATATACATATATTCTCTAAGCTTGAGCCTGAACCTACGCCACCAAATTATATAATGATTAATTAATCAGCGATGTGCTTGTAAACTTCAAAGAATTCGGGCAGATATTGAAAAGATTATTAATTATTACTGAATTCTATGTTACTTAAAGATATAATATATAATTTATTTATTAATCTTATATTAAAATCGACGTTAATTTTTATTAAGTGTTATTCGTGTCTTGAAGTTATCGATATAGTGTTCCTTTTTTTATTCTCACTTGTCCGGCTATGCGAATTAATTACGCTAATGCGTTGGTATGAGGAACCCTTTAGGAAAACAAGAACACCTTCGTATATCAGCTGGATTCGAACACGAATCTTTGTCCCCGGTAAAACAGACCAGAGGAGTCTGACATTTATTTAATCCACCACCGATACTAGTTCTCAAGTAACAATAGTAAGGTCAAGGTCGAAACACTTTGTAGGTTTGGAAATTCCCTGACTTTTCCAGTTTTTTAATGCGTATTAACCCTGAAAAGCACATTATTTTATTTAATATTAATTTAGAGAGGTGTGTTCTCTCTCTCTTTATATATATATATATATATATATATACTAGCGGACCCGACAGACGTTGTCCTGCCCGAACGTTGGCTTTTCGTTTGATTTCGATAGTAAAACAAATTCAGTGTTTGTCAAGACAACATACAAAATAAACATCTTTTTTTATTTTTGGCATTTCGCCCACAACTCCACAAATATCAGCTGTATCGAAAAACAAACATAACTATGAATTATTCTCATAAGTTCAATTATTCATGAACTTTTCAGAAGGTTTTAACGGTCAATTGTTAATATTATATTCGTTATTATAAATATTGGGGGGGTTGGGTGGTGGTGGTGAAATTTTGAGGTTGCATGTTCTAATATGCAAAAAATCTAAAAAAATCCCCCAAAAATTCACTAAAAAATAAAAGAAATCTAGAACCCGATTACAGCGCTACCTACCGGGTCCAATTGTGAATCTAAACCATCCACGGACCACTCAAACACACACAAAAATTTCATCAAAATCGGTCAGCCGTTTAGGAGGAGTTCAGTGACATACACACATACAGAAGAATTATATATATATATATATATATATAAAATATATATATATATATTATATATATATATATATATTATATAAAAGATAGAGAGAGATATAAGATAGAGAGAGCTTAGAAAACCTGGAAAAGTCAGGGAATTTCTAAATATACAAAGTGTTTTGACTGTGACCTTACTACATTTAATCTAAAAATAACTTTAAATGTTAAAAAAATCAGTTTCTCCAAATTCTTTCCGAAAGATTCCCGTCAAAGTGTACGCCTGACGTTTCAAGTGGTCAACGCCTCAGCCTTTTGGACGGGCTGCTGAAAGCGGCGGTACAAACATCAGGTTTCTCTGCGCGGATCTCTCTCCCTTCACCTTGCCACCCGCACCGCTAAAGAGAGGTGACGACACTTCCCGAGGAACTCTTCATCACCGAGCTACACACACACACACACACACACACACACACACACACACACACACACCACACACACACACACACACACACACACACCGCACACACGTTGACCTTTGCGATTTACTATAAGAGGAAACATCGGTTTTTACACGACTAGATGACCTTTCTCTACACGTGTCCCGGAGGTACAGCCCCAACTATGTCTGACGCTGAGTTTTCATAAAAAGGAACTATGGACACGCATTCATTTATTACCTTAACCACGTATTACTACCCATTCCGCATATTTACACTAATGAGATAGGATGATTTCGATGAAGTTTAGCCACATTTATATGAAAGGAGATTGGGACACTAATTATGAGAAACAACCCTCAATACTAGGGATGTGGGGTCGGTAAAAATATACCGACTCCAACTTCAAAACAATAACTTATAAAATCATAACAATGTTTTATTATCTTTTATTTATTCCTTAGGACCAATATTTGTAATTTTAACTGACTATGTATTTAAATATACATTCACAATGCCAAATTTGTTATTACTAATTAATATACTTATCCATTTATGAAGGAGTCAGAGTCGGACAGTAGAAAGTTAGAGGAGTACACAACCCTACTCAATACATCCATTCGGGATTTGAACACCAAACTCCCTTTCACCAACAAACCAGCCTATAAACCTGTTGTGCCACGTACCCACATCGTAGTTGGAATAGCAGAGGGCTTTGCAACTCGGGTGATGATCCCCTATTTTCTCCTCCATGGATATATATTGGCATCAGTTTAATGACCGCTCGTCTTACGTGAGCACTTCATGTTACTGTACTTGGCTTTACTCAACATTATCAGTGACTTTATACACAAACCTGGGCGGCGCGTCCTCCTAAGAGAGCTTGAAGCACTTCCAGGGGGTTGGAGGGACGTGGAACTATTAGGGAATAATGTTTAAAAAAATTAGCTTAGTGTCAAAGATTTTTTTTAATTTCAATCCCTTTTCCAAAGTGAATGATCCAAAAAATGTTTTGCGGTACTGACAAAACTGCCACCAACTGTATATATGTATGATCAATTGAGTGAACAGCCAAAATTAAGACTCTTGTGTGCATGCACGTGTTTATTTTTAAGCTAAGCTAACAAATCTCTGAATAACCCCCCCCCCCCAATTCTCCTCTCTACCTCCACCCCTGATATATCAGTGCGGCCATTGCAGTACCAGCCGTCACACAAATTTTCAGTCATTTATTTGTACCACTATGCTGCCAGTGCTATGATTGTTGTATAAAATAAAGAAGTGACTAAAAAACAAAACTTTAAAAAATATATATATATATCACCGCATCTTATTACCTGTTTGGGTTCTACGCTTATTTATTAGTTACGCGAATGGTTTAATGAATTAAGAATGTTATATTTAAAAGAAGTGCACCCACATTTGCGTATAGGGAGGGTAATTTTTTAAACCACCCTCAGTACACCCGACCGCACCGTCATCGGCAGTTTAGTCTATCGAGAGAGTAGCACTTTATATAGCACGCGGCCACCGAAGCGGGTATTTTTTTATTCATCCCAAAAAATATGTGGGGACGGGGATTTTGATGAGCTACCAAGGGACTTTAACTGAAAAAGGTTAGGAACCACCTCTCAATACAGTTCTGTGCAGCGTCCTGAATGGTCTTGTTTTTGCGTGTAAGAGATTGGAAACAAATGTATGTGGGTTTTTTAATGTGAGTGTACATGTCAGACGGCAGGCGGCGATTGTCAGGCAAGGAATATAGACAAAGTGTAAACTAATTAATATGGTTTTTCAATGTAAATAATGGAGAGGAAAAGGTTGGGATTGGAGAGTGTAATGCAGTGGCGTACCCAGGAATTTACTTACGGGTAGGCATCCATCTAAGGTTGTAGCTAGAATGAAAATTCGATGGAGAGGGGATGAGGGGTTAGGGGCATAGCTACCTAATCCCTGGAGGCCAAGAAAGTCTATAAATATTATATGCAGACTATTTGGATTTTTTTTAAATAGTAATTAAGTGTAAACCTGGCTCGGTCGCCGAATAGTCTAAGGCGCCATTCTAGCAATAGATTAGACTGTCAATGACAAATAGATCTGGGCTCAAATTCCGGTTGGGTGTATTAAGGGTGGGTTTTCCTAAATAGTTTAAAACTCCCCCTTCACGCAAACGCTGGTACACTTCCTTTAAATTCAACCATCCTCATCCCCAACTTATTAGTGCAATTAATACATAGGAGTATAACCCGGTAATAAGACGCGGTGATAAAAAAACAAGGATAGATATTTAAATGGTTGGCCGTCTTTGAGTGGGTCAAATGCCCCACTTGCCCCCATTTGGGTGCGGTACTGGTGTAATGTAAAGGCTGGCGAAACGTGTAACGCCATCTCTGGGTACAATTTCAATTAGAAGGTTAGTCACAGCTGTCTAGTTTTTTTTGTTTTGTTTTACACGATGTTCCACCCTTAACTTGTAAAAACAAAACAACAGTCTGGAAGTTAGATTGAGGGGAAAACATATGGGGGAGGAGGGAGGCGGGCGCTTGCTTCGCTATACTATTCGAACATTTTAGTCAACAAAAGCTAATGTAGTTAAGTAATTTTCATTGAGCCTGAGAGTCTTGTTTCTTCCCGTTTTAGGATAATTAAAGAACTGGAGGATACCAGGTGTGTCTGTTCATTAATTACCTGAGATTGCTGCGCCCTCTCTTGGTTTATTATATTATTAATTCTGACTTGACGTGGCCACCTTAAGAACACACACATATAAGGTTGGTTTTCTTTTTTAAGTCTCTTTAAATTGGATAAATCTTTTTCCTGTCAGTTCTCTTGAAATCAATATAAAGAGACCCGCTTCGGTGGACGCGTGGTCTAACGCGCTAATCTCGTGTTGGACTAGATTTCCAAAGACGGGGAGATGGCGGTTCGATCTCGGTTGGGTGGTTTTCCCTCCACGCAGATGCTGGTACACTTCTTCTCAATTAAAACCTACCTTATCCCTAACCTATTATAGTAATTAGTGAACTTTATTTTCTATTTTTTTAGCACCACGTCTTACTAACCATTCGGGTTACACGCATATGTACTAATCACGCGAATGGACTGAGGAGGAAGGTTGAATTTAGAGAAAGTGTGCCCGAATTTTCACGGAGAGAAAGTGGAAATCTATTTAGGGGAAAAACCTCAGTACATCCAACCGAGATCGAACCGTGTGCTCCCCGTCATTGCAATAGTAACGCCTCGGTCTATGCGGCCACCGAAGCACGTAAATTTATTATTAAATCTAATTTTTGAAGAAAAAAAAGAAGATATATTACTTATAATGAAGCGTGTTCGAAGAGTGATCTTGTTTCGAGTTTCTGTTGATGGCAATGACTGACGGTCCACGCCACAGGCACGAACTTCAAACCTGATTTCAGCATGAGCATATTTGTGCCTTTTTTACGTTTTTACTTCATCATATCAAGAGAAAGTATTGTGACCGTGAAAAAATCGATCTCAAGGTTATGACGAATTTTTCCGATTTTTGTGAAGACGAACCCAAAAAACCGTGGATTTTACCATTCTGTCTGTCTGTCCCTGTCCACGAATTCTAATCGGTTGATGGATTTTGCTCAAACTCGATATTTAGATTTTATAGAGCTTTACCTAGGATTTTTTTTTTAATTTTGACCCTATCCCTTAAATTAAGAGTAGTTTACATATGAGTGATTATTTTTTAATTCCAAAGTTTCGAAATGTCTATAACTATTTTGTTTAAAATGCATATTTAGGATTTTTTTGACATGACAATTAGCACTGTAAAATCGGTTTCCGGCCAAACATTCGTTTAAGGGTAGTTTACTGGTGGGATATTTATGAAAATTTGAAATATGTCAAAATAGCTCTAATGGTTATGTTCAAAATGTATATCTGGAGATTGTTTAGTATAAAAATAACAATGTATAATTGTTTTGGGGTAAAAACTAATTCATGGGTAGTTCACTAATCACTGATTTTTCAAAAACCTGAAATATTTTACAAATGGCTCTAATGATTTGGTTCCAAATGGGTATTTTGGGGGTGTTTGGCATCAAATAACAGTGCATATATAGGATACTTATTTTTGAGGTAAAAACTCATTTATAGGTATTTTACTGATGATTGATTTTTAAAAACTTGAATTATTTAAAAAATGTCTCTAACGATTTGTTTCTATATGAGTATCTGGTGAGTATTTGACTTAATATGTAACACTGTACACTTGGTTCTGAGTAGAAATAAGATATAAGGTTGCCTACTGACGAATGATTTTGGAAGGTTTGAATTATTTTTAAAATGGCTTGAATATGTATCTTGACAGTGTAGGACATGAACATGTTAAATAAAGCTGTATAGGTCTTACTTGTTTTTGGAGGGAAAATTCAGTTATTGGTAGTTTACTGACGGCTGTTTTTTTTAATTATTTAAAAAAAAGCCTTAGCGATTTGCTTCAAAAGGTCTTTTTTGTTAAGTTGCTTGTACTATAAATAGCTATAGGCCTATAAATTTGTTTTCTAAAAAAAAACATTTAATATTAATTTATCATCGCAAACCGTTTGGGTTATACGCTTAAGTACTAATTATGCTAATGGGTTAAGAATTGTGAAGGTTGAATTTAGAGGAAGTGAACCTACATTTTCGTGGAAAGAGTGGAAAACCACCCCTAGTTCACCCGAATGAGATTCGAACCTCGATCTTCCCATCGTCGGCAATCTAGCTTAGCACGAAACTAGTGCATTACCTAACTTCGCCACGGAGGCGGGTATTATTTAATAGTAAATAGCTATTGACTGTTTTTACAAAATTTGATTTTTTTAATAGTTATAACGATTTGGTTTAAAATTGGTATCGGGGGACTATTTATTTTACAATCTTTATTTACCTAAAATAAATTAATTCAAGTGTAGTTTACTTAAGATAAATTATGGAAATTTGATTTTTTTTTAATTTACCTCAAAGATTTAATTAAAAATGGTACTCTTGGAACAGTTTTGCATGATAAATAAGAATAAATATTTTTATTTTTTACAAATAGCCAATAATTTTGAAGTAGTTTAGAACAATTTTTTTAAATATGAAGTTTGTTAAATACATTTGAACAATTTGATTTACAATTTATATTTAAATAGTGATTATTGTGAATAAAAATATGATGTGTTTGTTTTTATGAGGAAAACGCACTTAAGGATAGTTTACTCAAAACCTATTTTTGAAAATTATCTTCAAAGCTATGATACTCAATATGAGACAGTTTATGCGATTGTGTAGTACCATTTATTTTGAGTTTTTTTACTTTCCAATTTTTTTTCATGATTTTCTATTTTCAAATAATTAAAAATATGTCTAACATTTCAAAAACTTTTTGCGACCCACCAAAATTCGGCTCAGTTAGAGAACCACAGGTCCAGGAGATTCTTGTTCGATTCCGGAAGATGCTGACAAAGATATTTACTATTATTTGTGATCGAGTTCATATATTAGGTTTGTGCTTAATACATTTAAATCTTTAAATCATTTAAGTCTTGAAACTTGTGTAAAAAAAATATCAGCCATCAGAAATATGCCCATGAAAGATTTTTAACAAATCTTGATATCACCACGCGAAGAAAATTAAACATTTGTTTCCACTGGAGCAATTGTTGATTTATTTTGTCCAAAAAAAGTTTTGCTATAAAAACTGCATACATATTTGACCTTTTCTCTCGTCCCCTACACTCCCACCTTAAGGGGAAAACCATCGGTGGGCACGCGGACCAATTTTTCTACTTTATCTGGTCTGGTTTTCCGGTGACAGGAGGATTACAGTTCAAATCCAAGCTGACTGTACGGAAGGTGATTTTTTTTCATTAAACTGTTTTCCACTATTCCTCATGCGTGAAGATGTATCTCCCCTGAACTCTACCATCCTCATCCTTAGCCTATTAGAGTAAATACGCTGACTGCCCGGACGAGATTTAAGACGCAGTGAAAAAACCCAATCAACTAAATGTCCTCAGCGGAACCCGCCTCGGTGGCGTAGTTGGCTAACACGCTAGTCGTGTTGAGCTCGACCGCCGAGGACGGGGAGATCGAGGTTCGAATCTCGGTCGGGTGGACTGGGGTGTTTTTTCCTAAATGGTTTTCCACTCTCCCTCCACGTAAATGCGGGTTCACTTCCTCTAAATCCAACCTTCACAATTCCTAATCCAGTAGAGTAATTAGTACTTGAGCGTATAACCCGAACGGGTAGTAAGACGTGGTACTAAATATTATTACTATTATTATCCTCATCGGATGTCCACTTGAAGACCGTGGGAAAACTTCGTAGGCCGCACGTCGATTCTTCCCGGTATATTTATTTAAATGACAGCCTCGCCATATTGGGATCCTTGTTTCACACCCACAAAATTAGCCCGTTCCGAGTCGTCAGCGATTATCACCCATTCAGCCCACACCCTCACAGTTCCGAAAACGGCGACAGCCACGTCTGTATAACTTGACCAAAATGGTTGTCTGAGGGGGATCTCGAGTGCAAGGTGAACACAGCACTTTTAAAACTCGACAATGATATGTAAACAATAAGATGTGTTAACACTGTGATCTTACATCTCATTGTCACACAACGTAAACAATATCATATGTAAGTGCATTTTATATACAATCGCAGCACAAAACATGGCAAGATTTTTACTACAATACCTGATTTTTTTTGTTTTTTAGCACCGTGTCTTACTAACCATTCGGGTTATACGCCTATGTATTAATTACACTAGTGGTTTAGGGATTAGGAAGGTTTAACTGAGAGGAAGTGCACCCGCATTTACGTGGAAGCCGAGTGGAAAACGATTTAGGAAAACCCACCCTAAGTGCACCTGACCGGGATCGAACCCCGATCTCCCCGTCGACGTCAGTCTAATCAAACACGAGAGTAGCACGTTAAACCACGCGGCCACTGAAGCGTTTTTTTATTACTATTGTGGTCTAGGGGTAAGGTGTCAGACTTCTGTGCTGGAGGTCCGGGGTTCAATCCTCGGTCCTGGCACATATTTATCTGATTACCAAACCCTTCCTTCACCTCTGACAAGATGTGTATTAATCACAGCTTGTGAATGTGAGGAATGCCAGGCCTCTACCGTGGTTCAGATTCCACGTTAAACTGTAAGTCCTCCATTTCATCTCACAATCACCCTACCATTGCACATTAGCGTAAGTGCGTATAACCCGAACGGGTAGTAAGACGCGGTGCTAATAATATTAATTTTATTACTATTATTATTATTATATTAGAGATACTTAACGTGCACTTTCTGAACCAGCCGATTATATCTGCACATGAATTTTAAACTAACTTAAATCTATAACAGACACAACGCCCAGCCTCTGGACGTTCATCACTGTGAAAGGGGAACTCACATTTCACCAATGATAAAATTTTTGGCCATGCTGGGAATCGAACCCGGGACCCTTAGCTAGTGACTCTATCGAATGAGCTAAGGGGTCAAACTGCTTGCTGTTGCCACCCTTTAAAAAAAACACAATACATTCTTCCCGTACCCTTCCTTAGTATTGGGCCATTTATTGAACACAGTCACACAAACAACCACACTCACAAACATTCCAAGAAAAGCACGTCTTTTTTTTAAATAAAAAATTACCATACAACTTTTTTTTAAATCCTTAAACACTTAAAATTTGTTTATTTGTCCGGACCTTCTCTTTACAAAAGAAATTTGTTGTTACATATTGGCCTGATTGCTTGAACCACTCTTATAAAGCAGTTACATGCGAGTATTGAGAACAGGCAAAGTTGGCGATCAAATTGGTCTATTTCTAGAGTGGTCAACTTCTGTGGGCAGTAAAACATAGAATTTATCAATTTTCAAGGCATCAATTATTTTAACCTACCTCCTAGCCTCGCTATGTATCTTTCTTGTCTGAACGAAAGGAATTTATTTTGTTACATACCAGTGAGTATGGAGTCACATTCGTAAAATGTAGCCTAAAACCACACAGTTTATGGGAACATATTAGTCATATTTTATAAATGGAATATGTGTAAACAGGCGAAAAAAAAGGTTGGAAATCATCTCAATGGGATATCTTACTAAGAATGATTTATGTTTCTGTGTGTTACGCCTCGATGTATAATTTGTATCGTAATATAATCAAGCAATCGTCAAAGAGTCGATATGGGCGCATTTTAAGTGGCCATTAAATTTGATTAGACCTATTTTAAACGCGTATGTCACTCGTTATGTATGCTAATATGATGTACATTGAATTACTTACCGACGAAAGATAATGACGGTTCAAACCTATTTGCGTAATGCCGTCCTTATATAAGTTCAGTAATAATATAACGAGCATCGGTGACCTCATGGTCAGACGCAACACTCCCGTGTTAGATTAGATTGCCGGTGACGACGAGATCGGGGTTTGAATCCGAACGGGTACTAAGACGTGGTGTAAAAAGCCTTTTTTTAATGTGTTAATATAAATACGGTATCAGTGGGCACGAGGATTAAGGCATCAAGCTCGTCTGGTCTAGTTTGTCATTGACGAGGTCACGGTTCGATATCCGGACGGGCGTATTACCTTTTTTTCTTGGATGTCTTTTCAGTATTTCTCCAGGCCAATGCTGGTTGTTTACCTCTGAATCCTACTTTTACCTTCCCTACCTTATTAGTGAAATTGAATGTGAATGACCCGGGCAGGCAACAAGGCGCGGGGCACGGGGGAAAAAAAAGAAGCTAGCGGCATTTCGTTCTGTTTATAAGTCTATATAATATGTAAAGGGTCATAGACAATAGTTTTTTATTCATTCCAGTAAACACCAAACTCGGGTGCTATTAAAAGTTTTGTCTATATTTAAAATGAGCGCGACATCTGATTGGCAATATCCCAACTACCTAGGCGGCCCTCTTTATATTTATTTATTTATTTATTATTAGTTTGAGGTATTTAACGTGTACTTTCTGAACCGACTGATTATTATTATTATTATATTAGTACACGAAAATTTCTATGAGCGAGAGCGAAAGGGTCTAACAATTTTGTCAGGAAAGGTATTTTCACATACCTTCCAGGGTTCTTTTACACTCCAAAATCAATATGGGACCGACGGCTTTACTTCCCCTCCTAAGGAAATCGTGCTACAGATTTGAAGAAAAGAAAAATCCGTCAACCCCAGCTGGATTTGAACCCATGAACATCGGGCCCTGAGGCGAGCACTTTACCCTCTCCCCCTCTTAAGGGGGCGTTCAAGTATTACGTAAGCATCTTAAGGGGGGGAGGGTGTTTAAGCTTTGCTTATTTTTGCTGACAAGCGGGAAGGGGGGTCAGAACAATGCTTACGTAAGACAGAAAAAGATGGACAAAATTGAGGGAGGGCGCATCGCAAGCAGCTTGGACTTTAGAAAGCTTTGGGCAACAGTGAAGATGCTGAGTGGCTAAACGAGGAAGATGTGGAGAAGCCTATAGAAGTAAGCCAAAGCTGAGCGACCTAGCCCCCCAAATAGAAACATAATAATTGAAATTGTTGAGACGAGGATTCAAGGACCTTGGTCATCGGATTAAACGGAGTTTAGGGTGAGTTTTTTTTTTGTAAAAATAATATTCATGTATTCACTAATAATACTTTTTTTATAACTTCAATTGAATTAAAATTTTAAACTTTTATATTGTTATAACTTGTTTTAATTTGACCTGTCCAATAAATTTAAATTTATTTTATACCAGTGTTACTGTCAATTATTTAGCAATATTAATTTACATTATATTGCATGGATTTTTAACTTTTTTTTTATTATCGCATATTACTACCTGTTCAGGCTATAGGCAAAATTGCATGGAAAAAAGAATGGTTAGTCCTGTGAACAAATAAAAAGAGTTGACAAATCTTACGTAAGCAAGAGGAGGATGGGGGCGGTCAGGCATTTGCTTATTTTTGCTTACAAGAGGGGGTTAAAAATAACCAAAAATGTGCTTACGTAATACTTGAACGCCCCTTTTTTATTTTATATATTCTGATGCATTTCCTTAAAATTTCCCTGAATCACGTGTTCTTAGGCTAACGTTAGTCACGGGGAGGCCGAACAAACAGTACCAGAGCGGTATAACTTGGTCACCCCTGCCCTAGACGCATTAGAGGCGCACTGCCCTAAATAATGGACGCGAGTCCGCGCCTCGTCGCCTACCAGAGTCTGATGATAATGAAGATGGGTGACAAGTCAACGCATATAGCCTCCTGTCTTGCGCGTGACAACACATTCCAGTAGCCCGCATGTGTGTGTTTCCAAGTTAGTATGTAGTGGAGAAAGTACACACCGATCCAAAAAAAAAACTCTAGCTATGTTTCAATAATTCACACGGCTACTCCGTAGCACAGTGGGTTCCACCTTTTGCAGGGTTTGACCCCATTTTTTTTTCTTTTCTTTGAGACCATCAAGACTACTTGACAAACTACAAGCGTTCGTATCCTAGTTTTCAAATTATTATTTTCACTGAATCTTACTACCCGTCCAAGCTCACTGCATTTAATTACACTTGTGGGTAGGTATAATTGAAAGGAAATGCATCATCTTAGCGTGGAGGGAGAAGAAGGAAACAGTTTAAGAAATATACTCTCCAAATACCCCCGATCGGAATTCGAACTCTGACCTCATCACCGACAAACCTAACTGACTTGACGTTAAGCACGCGTACTTTATTTAATTATTATAAAATTGCTTATAATGATTATATTAATCCGGCTGAGATGTCTCAAAATAGAATCAACGACCCCTGTGGGTATTTGAAGATTATGGTAGCAGCTCCACTCGCCTGAACACGAGATTGTTACAGAAAACTAGGCCGGCAAGCTAATGTCAAAGTTGGATAACCAAAAGAAATCCAAGCCGTAACCGTAATAGTTATCATTTTAACCAGTTATATTTCTATATGAATTTGACACTTTCATATAATCATCATAATCACTTTAAAAAATAAATATAAAGCTAAATGAATAGCTTCAACAAGTATCACGAACCCCAGATCGTAAAAAACAACTGTCGTAGCAGCATGGATGCTTTGCGGTACGGTATTAACCTGTCCCCACTAGTGAGGTGATGCTCATATATCTCCAACAAGTTTGTTTCTGTCACATGCTTTCCCGCTGTTTACAAGAGGGTGGATAGAAAAAAAAAAGGAACAGAGTGTACAGAAATGTAAGTGTTCGAGACGAGTAAAAAGGAGGAGGCTTCATGTTGTTCTTTACTTTCACTAGCTTCGAGGGATTCTTTCGACGAGGCAGGGAGTATAAAAAATAACAGTTTCTGTTTTAAAGAGAGATGTTGACCTAAGATTACTTTATCAGGGTTGACACACTTTTTAGGTTTTGAAATTTCTTGACTTTTCAACAGTAGTTTTCCCAGTACTTTAAACACAAATCAATAAAAAATAAATCTCATTATTTTTCGTTGTTTTTAGTTAAAAATTTTGACACAAGAATCATTAAAGATAAATATTATGTCAATGCGCTTCGCATAACCTCATGAATTTGTAGAATAAATTATTATTTTGCACCAAGTTAGGATCTTCTACTTTGTATTTATAAAATTATTGCGGACACACCTGAGAATTCCAGTGACATTTTCAAATATCACTTACTTCTTTGTGTAAAACAAAATTCCCTGATTTTTATCAGGTTTTACAGTTGCGTGACAGCCCTGATTCATATAAGGTTATCGAAAAATAGCTTCAAGAGTTATAGACGTAATCAATGACATCTTATGAAGATGGACGACTAATTAATTTCAACTGAGTCTAACGCTTATGGGTCGCTAGCTACTAATTATTAGGGGGATATGTATTAAGGAGATGGGGAGGGGGGTTCGAACGAATTCATTTTCACTTTAAATTAGAAAATAAAAATTATTTCGTACAAAATGAATAACATGATTAATTCCATAAGTCATATAAAAAAAAACCTTGACCATTTATGCATTCATTGTACCAAACGTGGGTTTCCAATATTCTGAATAAAACAATTCACTGTTTCTTTTACGGTACTAATTTTGTCCCATTTGAGGCATATCAATGGGGGAGGAGCGGGGCATGTGTTCCCCCTAAACGTAACGACGCCCGTGGTCTAGCGCTTAAAACCACGCGGACACTTTTCATATTAATTCGGAATCATTATTATATACTTTTATTTTTAAAACACAAATACACTCAGGTTACAGTTACTACGGGAGTGTAAAAATTGTCTAGCATCAACATCGTGGTCGTAATTGTAGTAAACAAATAAAAGATGAGAGCCAGGTATTCTCGTAGTGTTGTCGGTGATGTAGTTATACTTATAACTAGTATCAAACAGAGCTCCCCTTGTTTTGTTTTGTGTTTTCCACCACGTTTTACCACCTATTAGCCTATACACAATTTAAATTATGCTAATGAAGGCAAGAATGAGGAGGTAGAATTTAGATTAAATGTAACCATATTTTCATTGAGAGAGTTTCAAATCACCAAAGAAAAAAATATACCCTTGTAAAATTTGGGATAACCTGGCAGAATTCAAACCCCAATCTCCCCATCAACTTCAAACCAAACTAGGTGAGCCTTACATTTAGTCTGCGTGCGCACCGATGGGGTCCTAGACCTGATGTTAGCCTCCACCACTCAGCCACAGAGACGGCGTGCTTTAGTAAAATTTTGGAAGTAACGTTTGGAAAATACACTCAACATATTATTATTATTATTAGCACCGCGTCTTACTACCCGTTCGGGTTATACGCACTTACGCTAATGTGTAATGGTAGGGTGATTGTGAGATGAAATGGAGGACCTACAGTTTAACGTGGAATCCGAACCACGGTGGAGGCCTGGCATTCCTCACATTCACAAGTTGTGATTAATACACATCTTGTCAGAGGTGAAGGAAGGGTTTGGCAATCAGATAAATCTATGCCGGGACCGAGGATTGAACCCCGGACCCCAGCATAGAAGTCTGACACCTTACCCCTAGACCACCAGGTCACCTACCACTCAACATAGATATCATTTTACTGCACTAAAAGTTTTAATAATATTATTTTATAGATATTGATATTATTTATTAAAAGTAACAGTTCTATATCACATAACTTGACAATTGTGTTTTGTTTTACTTAACGTGCACTTTCTGAACCAATTGATTATATCAGCACACGATTTATAAACTAACTTAAATCTAAAACCGAACACAAAATCCAGCCCCTGGCCGTTAATTCATCACTGTGAAAGAGGAAACCAACAGTTCCCCAATGATAAATTTTTCGACCATACCAGAAATCAAACCCGGGACCCTTAGCGCAGTAGAAAGACATGCTTCCGACTGAGCTAAGGTGTCGGATAAATTTGACGTATGAATACATAAAAACAATTTAAGTATTATTTTATTTATTTATCACCGCGTCTTACTAACCGTTCGGCTTATACGTACTAGTTACGCTAATGGGTTAAGAAATGTGAAGGTTGAATTTAGTGGACATGAACCCGCAATGACTTGGAGTGAGAATGGAAAACCATTTTAGGAAAAACCACCCCCAGTTCACCCGACCGAGATTCTAATCTTGATCTCCCCGTCCTCGGCAGTCGAGCTCAATATGAAACTAGCGCGTTAGCTAACTACGCCACCGAGGCGGGTAATTGTTTAAGTAACTTTAGTAATCATACAAAAAGTGTATTCCTATCTGAATATATATAATATATAATTATATAAAATGTCATAATCCCCTCATAAGAATTTCATAGTTTAGTTTGACATAAAATGGTGCCTTATTAAGCTTTATATTTCTGTCCATGAATTAAAAATCACTTGAAATGTTAAAAGTAAAGCGAGTCCTCTTAACGCTTATTGGAAATAATGTAAAGCCATTGAGAATATGTGTTTTAAGCAATGTAAGAAATGAAGGTGGAACTGGTAGTTAAAATTCCTTATATTCGACGACTACGTCTAGATAAAAAAATATTTCAAAACAATCGTCCAAAACGAACCAAACTTCTTCGTGTATGACGTAAACACTTTGGTGGAGGAAGAGGTGAAGAGCAGGCGGGGGATGGAACTGATTTATGTGCACCAGTTTAATGCCAGGTGCGCGCAAACGCCTGCAGCTTCATAGCAAAAGACGGCATTCTTATTCCACTTGGCACAATGTCTAGAGGCTCGACTTCCTACCTCGGTCAAGCCAACAGCCAACTGGAATAGGAGGACGATCAGTGTGAAAACGGTAAGGCAAAACAAACCGATGGACACGACTATACCTGGAAGGCTTAGTACGATTCTAAACATTGCATCAAAAAAAGATTTATTTATATTTGAGAGTTCATTCTTTTCCGAGTGACTACCGGTGCATGATATTAACACTATTGTGCACGCAAATAAATACTTAAATTTTTATGATTGACTTATTTTCGTCGAGAATGAAAGACTTCACTAGTTTATTATACTTTTTTAGGTATAAACAACATAATTAATCAGCAGACGGATTTCCATCTGTACTCTATAAATTTGACTATTTAAAAACTATCTGCGTGAAACACGAACGGGTAAGGAGAAGAGGCGAAAAAGAAATATTGAAAATAAGTGTTTGATTCAAATTATAGGCCTACCTGGTTGGACACATACACTTTTTATATTTTTTATTTGCCTTTATAAAAAGGATAAACAAGTGTATTCTAAACAATAGTGTAATAAAGGTTACTTGATTTATATCATATAGCTAAAAATTAACAGACTTTTCTGTTTTTTAAGTTGATTTTGAATTCTAACTAAGTCAAGTAAGGAGGTTTCATCTTCCTCCTAAACTATTCTCACATACTCATTTTTAGCTCATTCTTCAAGACCAATTATGAAAATTTTCAAATTTTCTATAATTTTTCGTAATAAACTACCCTTAACTTAATTTACTTTATTGGGTGACCTGGTGGTCTAGGGGTAAGGTTGTCAGACTTCTGTGCTGGGGGTCCGAGGTTCAATCCTCGGTCCCGGCACAGATTTATCTGATTGCCAAACCCTTCCTTCACCTCTGACAAGACGTGTATTAATCACAACTTGTGAATGTGAGGAATGCCAGGCCTCCACCGTGGTTCGGATCCCACGTTTAACTGTAGGTCCTCCATTTCATCTCACAATCACCCTACCATCACACATTAGCGTAAGTGCGTATAACCCGAACGGGTAGTAAGACGCGGTGCTAATAAATAATAATAATAATAATAATAATTTACTTTATTAAAAATAAACATACATTATTAATTATCATGTAAAATAGTCTCCTGATGCCCATTTTGACCAAAATCGTTTGAGCTATTAAAGAAAAAGAAAATTTTACAAACTGTTATAAAATATTTATTTTCTTTTTTAGAAAAACCTATCTGTATAATTATTAATAATGTAATAAACTTAACAGATACTCATTTTGAACCAAATAACTAGAGCCAGTTTTGTAAATATTCAAGCTAAAAAAAGTCATTAGTAAACTACCCTTTAATTAATTTTTCCCTAAAAACAAGAGGTTTGTACGGTGTTTTTTTTTTTTGTCACATCCCAGTTATACATTTTTAAACAAATCGCTAGAAATATTTTTCAAAACGTTTCAAATTTAAAAGACTTCTCATCAGTAAACTACCTTTTAACGAATTTTTATCCTCAAACCAAGAGTACAGTGTTATTTTAGAGGTCAAACACTCCCTAGATATATATTTTAAACAAAATCGTTAGAACCATTTTCAAAAAATTCCGAACTAAAAAAAAAATCACTCATTTGATTTAATGTTAAGGCTAGGTTCAAAATAAAATAAAAGTCCCGCAGTATTGGCATTTATATGTTTTCGATC
This sequence comes from Timema podura, assembly GCA_033556935.1. Lineage (NCBI taxonomy): Eukaryota > Metazoa > Arthropoda > Insecta > Phasmatodea > Timematidae > Timema > Timema podura. The sequence continues at coordinate 27,531,978 of JAVRXN010000002.1, read as the reverse complement.
TGTGGACAGGAACAAAAGGACAGACATAATGGTAAAATACTTTTTTTTTGTTCGTACATGCATAAAACGTAAATATTTATCATAATCTCGTGTCTGAACATATTCACGATTACAATACTTTATCTTGATACGAGAAAGTAAAAAATAATAACAATCCTATTCGTATCGGTGGCCACGTGGATTAAAGGTCAAGCTCATAATTATATTTTTGTTTGTCGATGAGAGGGAGGTCGGAATTAAAATCTCGGATGGATGGAAAAACGCGGATCGTCAAAAAAATCAAATCAAATACACCGGCCATATGAAATAAACAAAATGATTTGCACAATAGGAATCTATAGCCTGATATTCTTACGAATAGCGTTCTGAAAGGCCTTTTTCCTTACCAGAACGCTACTAGAGAGTAGAATTCTGATAGGAAAAAGGGCCTTCCAGATGATATTCGTGTTGGTTTGAGTAAACTGGCGTCATATCGCCGTGCTCCATTAACCTGGGAAATTAGTTGTTTGCTGTGTTGATTGAAGTGGGAATTAATTATAAGGGTCTCGGCCATGGTTGAAGTAAGGTACATGATAATCTCCTGTTAATTAAACAGCACCGATAAAATCGGCTTGTAATGAATAGTGTTAAAAATAAAATTAAGAGGTATTCAACCACTAAGAATATTTTTTTTAGCACGCGTCTTAACACACATTCGGGTGGTACGCATTTGAACTAGCCATGCTAATGGTTAAAGATGAATAAGATTGAATTTAGAGGAAATGTACCCACGTTGGCACATAAAACCATTTAGCAAAAACCATCCTCAGTACAACCAATCGGGATTCAGACCCTGATCTCCCTGTTATCGACAGTACATTCTATTGCGAGAGCGACGCTTTAAACCACGCAGCCACCGATACGGGTCACTAAGAAATAAATTTCGTAACCTTTTAAACAAAATGTATTAGTAGTTACAATAAAATTTTGCTAAGAATAACCTTTTAGAAAATGTAAACATATTATTTTGCGACCAATATGATAATTGATAGCATTCCTCTATATTATTAATGTAGTTTCATAAGTATTGATAATATAACAAAATCAACTACTTAATATCATATGAGTTGACGTATGAATCCGTGAAATTAAATTCAATAGTTTTTATAGCTGTAAGATATGGCTCGTCCTGTGAAAATTACTTTTTACTTACAGTCTACGTCATAAATTATAGGTTAATATTTGTTCTTGACATTAGTTTTTTAGACAGATTTAATCAAATATGATTTTTAAAAACCATATCAATTTCACCTGATCTCGTAAAGAATATTGAAAAATAATTAATTGTACTTTGATGAAATATCTGATTTAAACCAAACTTATTAACTCGTAATCCGTCAAGCTCGTCTACACTGGATATCATCGCTGAGTGAACAACACGGTTACTATTGGGAAATAGCGTTGTCATTCTCTAGTTTTTTGTGTGGTCAATCTCCCCTCAAATATTAGACAAGCTTCGCGACGCTGGTTAGTCGAGTTGCCAGTACTCCTACTTACCCAGCACACAACCTTTCAGACATAACCGAGAGCGAGGAGTTTGGCAACAGTTAACTGAGAGAGAGCGAAGATAAAGCTTTTCTCCGTAAGACATGTAATTCCCTCAGCAATAATATTGGGTGCAGTTTGGTTTGCTGACTATGGGAGGTTGGGATTCGAATCCCAGTAATGGTGTTCCGAGGTACTTTCCCCTCCCCTTCTCTAAATTGCTTCCCACTCTTCCCTACAGGCAAACATGAGTACTTTTATTCTAAATTAAACTTAACTCATCCCTACTTTTAGTAAAATTAAATACGGATATCAGGTACGAGTAGTAAGAGTAAAGACGCAGTGCGAAAGAAAAAGTTTTATGCTTTTAACTCTAGTTGATAAAGACGTGCCAACAAACTAATGAAGCCTCACAGTTCACTTTCAATAATTACGTATCTCACTCACTCACACCCACATTCCTTCCTACAACTAACTACCCTCTATCAGACCACCTACAAACAACGAACGAGCCGTTCTATCTTCACTTGTCTCAAGTAATTAACATTTTAATTGATTTGCTACACTTAAGTTACTCCGAGGCCTAGCTCTTCCTTTCAAGAACAGCTAAGCTGGAGCTGTCGGTTGTGTTTTTATTTGTATCGTCGAAGGCAGACATTCACTTTGCATTGCTAATGATGTGTTCCCCTCTTTCTCTTTGAAAATGGGTTTGGTCATCCCCCATCAAACACAGTAAGAGCATATTAGGAAGGCGTATAATCCGAACGGGTAGTAAGATGCAATGCTAAATAAAATAAAAAAGTAGGAAAGACTGTTTGGAAAATAAATACAATCCCCCTCCCCTTTTTTTTTTGCGGCCGACAATAATTACATTTTTCTAGTTTATTAGTATAAAACAGTGAATAGCCCGAACGGGTAGTAAGAGGTGATTCTAATAAAAAAAAAGTTGGTAAATATTACAGGTATTGATTTGATTTTTAGTGTCTCATCTTTTTACCCGTTCGGGTTATATATTATTATTATTATTATTATTAGCACCGCGTCTTACTACCCGTTCGGGTTATACGCCTTTACGCTAATGTGCAATGGTAGGGTGATTGTGAGATGAAATGGAGGACCTACAGTTTAACGTGGAATCCAAACCACGGTGGAGGCCTGGCATTCCACACATTCACAAGTTGTGATTAATACACATCTTGTCAGAGGTGAAGGAAGGGTTTGGCAATCAGATAAATCTGTGCCGGGACCGAGGATTGAACCCCAGACCTCCAGCACAGAAGTCTGACACCTTACCCCTAGACCACCAGGTCACCTTCGCGGGTTATATACATGTGTACTAATTACCCTAATGTGTTGGGGGGTATGAAGGTTGAGTTTAGAGGAAGTGTACCCATATTTGCGTGGAGGGAGAGTGGAGAACCATTTAGGGAAAAACTCAGTAGACCCAACCGGAATTCAAACGCTGATCTCCCCACAAAAAATAATCTAGTCTATTACAAGAGTGACTTGTTAGACTATGCGGACCCCGAAGCATGCATGTGGTATTGATATTAAGCCTATATATGAAAATTAATACGTGAAGATCACATTATGACGTATAAATAGTATATTACATTTGTTTTAGTTACTTTTACAAGAATCAAAAAGTATCTTTCAATCTGAATTTGGTTGTATTCTTATGTTATTTAATAGGTAGGCCTATTTATAACATTATATAAAAAATACAGCTTTTTTGTTTTTTATGCACCACGTTTTACTACCCGTCCGGGACCACCATATGTTTACGTTAGGGATGAGGACGGTAGAATTTAGGAACTGTAACCACATTAGGAGTGGAAGGCGAGTGGAAAACCATTTAGGAAAAAAACAAACTAAGTACACCCTGTCGGGATTCAGACCCCGACCTCCTCGTCACAGACAAACAGAACCAAATGAGGATGGTGAATAAGCCCACGCCCCTACTGATAGGGGTAAAGGTGACACAGCTGTAGATAATTTGTATCGACATATGAATACATTACAGTAGTTGAAATATATTTTTTTGTAAATGTCAGATACTGTTTTCCCTACCACATTCTTATCTGGGGGTAGGGGATTTGCCCTAGACCACCGCTTCTTTGAGGCCAACAAATATTCTCTTTTACAGAACAAGTCTTGCAGCAGTACACGCGCATAAAAGGTTTTTTACTCCTTTTAATTTTTCAAACCCAGCTTTTTTGAAGGCGGTTAGCAATATAAAACCCAGGATAATATAGTTTAATAAGAAAGAGCACTTTTATCTTTGTTCGTGTACTGTACACTCCGTTTACATTGAAAAATAGTCTTACCTTGACGGATTATACTAAGGTGTAGCTTAAAAGATAGGGCCATAGTTTAGTTTGTCATGAGAAGACCTTTCAGGGCAGACAAAATATACCTAGTTTAAATTTTATGTTATTGAAAATTAATAAAGCAAATGATGTGATCTATTTATTGTGTGTGAAAGGAATCCTCCAGATTCCTCTTACGCGGCCCTGACTGTACATGGTGACTGTCAATCCCTTCAGACCAGGTGGAACTTTGTTGTTATATCTCTGGGCTGAACATGTGGACAATAACAGTGTAGTGTATTCGTTAGACAGAGAGAGAGATACAAAACTAGTGCTCGTTTGTAAAATCAAAGAGAAGACTATGTCTTTAAACAAAAATAATATTGAGGTGTACTGTCGAACTGCCTTGTTTCATTTATTTATGATTTACATAATTCGTATGCCGAGCAAGGAATGTTCGCTTGCAACCGACATGTCGAATATATTATATATGTTTACCGTCAGGAATGGACGAGGGGTTTTCATGACTTTCGAGGCTGGTTGAATGTCGGGTCAAGTCACAAAAATAAACATTTAATCTTACAAAAAGTCTTCCGCCTTAGATCAGTCGGTAGCGTGACTTCTTACTGAATTGAGGATCCCTGGTTCGATTCCTGACGTGGCCGGAAAATATATCACTGGTGAAATGTGGGTTTCCCCTTGGGCTGTATGTTTTGTCTATTCTATATTTAATCTGATATTATAAGTCAGTTCAGACAGTGCACGTTAAGTATTGCACATAAAACATTACGAGTACATAATATATCTAGAGCAGTGGTTTTCAAACTATGTTATCACACGGAACGCTATAAAAGCTATGAAGCCTACCAAGGAACCCCTATGTGTTACTACTGTTCATGTCTCATTACCTTCCCTCTACAACTATACAACAAGTTTTTGAGTTTTAAATAAAAATTATATGTTGTAAGCTTATGTTATAATTACTCAGACTAAAACCAAATTAATTTATTTCTTACATTTTATGTTACATAGGAAAAATAATATAAATTCAAGACGAACTGTTGCTTATCCCTTTTTTTTAATACTTTTTTTTAGATTCTAATAATGCTAAAAAGTAATTTAATTTTCTTTTCATTGTTAAACTGGATGTGCTGCTAATGATATGGATGTTTATGAATTTTAAGCATTAAAATGTAAAAGCATTAATAATGTTTTTTATCGCCATTACGCATCAAAGTCTCAAGGAACTTGTGACACCCCTCCGCGGAACCCAGTTTAAGAACCACTGGCCTAAAGCCTCAATTTTTTACCTTTTTCAACTCACGGAACACTGAACAAGCCGCTAAAATTGTCGAGAAACACCGTCATTTTTAAAGAAGATATTTTATCACAAACAAGTATCAAGATTGTGTTTAGGAGTTCAATAGCTACAAATCTAATAGTTGGGATATTTAAAAAATAGTGTTGATATATTTAAAAAGATTTATTTTTATTCCTCAAATTTTATATCCCCGTAGCCCCAACATTTGAGTTTTCGAATTTTCACTTTGTGCGAGCTCGGACGGGTGCCAAAAAGAAAGTTTTACATTCATACGCTTCGCGAATATGTTTTAACCAATTGACAATAAATGTAAAGCGGCTTTACTCGTCAAAGTGGTAAATAGTGTACATTTATACTTTGATCCTGGTAGGGAACTTTTAAGAAAATACAAACCTTTATTTGCGGTAAACATTGATACAATTTTAATTTATTATTATTTCAAAGATATTGATTTAAGTGACAGTTGCAGACTACACATCTTGACGCTTTGAAAGTTGTTTTATTAACTTTTATAATGAGTGTCCAAAAAGTTCCTTCCTATATAAATCGGGACCAAAAGTAAATCTGCGTCCAGGCTATCAGGCAAAATCTTGACCCGAGCTCTCTTTTTACGTGCGAACAATTTTTCCCTCAGCCGGACCTCGAAACTTCCTGCGAGCCTTATTTTGTTTGAGAAAGTTATTTACTTTGGTGGATAAAACACGCAATGAAGCGTGAAAAATTAAAATTGGCTGCTATGGCTATTTACACTTAGCAACAAAGAAAAAAAAAATACAGGACAGATGATGGCGGCAAACTCAATTGTACACAAGTCACAAGGCGAGCGGAATACAGCGGAAATAATTTGCTTCGCGACCTTAAATTTCAAGAAACTAATGGTCAATGCAGAAGCTTTACTCTAATGTCACCAAGAGATGTTGAGCGTCTTATTAGTTTGATTGCCCCGCTTTGGTGGCCGCGTGGTCAAACGCGTTAATCTCACAGTAGACTAGACAGCCGATGACGGGGATATCGAGGTTTGAATCTCGGTCGCGTGTACTAGGGATTTTTTCCATAGCAGTTTTTCACTCTTCTTCCACGCAAATGAGGGTACACATCTTACAAATATAACCTTCCTAGTCCCTAAACATTAGTACATAAGCGTATAATCCGAAAGGGCAGTAAGACGCGGTGCTAAAAAAATAATATAATAATTTGATTGAACCTAAAGTGCCGAAAAATATCCTCCCCCCCCCCCACTTTGATGACCGTGTTTTGGTAAAAAAAAATCAAAAATTCAAAGTCACGCTTGCATGGCTAAGCACCTTCCAAATAATTATGAGGCGATCCTTGTTAAACATCCTTGGATGTATCGCAATACCAACATTCAGTGGTTTGCTGCAAGAATTCCGCCGAACACGCGACGGGCGTTCTACAGGCTTTGTTCGCTGAGCTCGCGACGTGGTTCGACTCGATGGTCCGGACGCTGGGAACGGAGCTGTTTTAAAGAAATATTTAACCGTCAGAAAAAGCCAAACTTACCGTGACCCGACTATGACAAATATAGGCTGTGCCATCTTGTAGCACGTCTCGCGGAAACGGCGGACCCGATGCTTGTCAGGAGCGGGCATAGACCTCCAGCTAGACGTCAACATTCTTATAAAGAGTCCATGGGAACCTCTCTTTCTTCTTCTTTCCATGGGCACAGCCTTGACATTGTGGTACGTAAGGTTGGGGAGGGAGGGGGGGGGGGTGCTCTGAGCCCGGGTATTTGCCCACATTCACACAACCGACAGGGTGCGACTACCTCCATGACCTTCACATCAGTTTCCTTGATTTGGTCGATAAGAGCTTCTGTCAGGGCCGACCGTAACTTCACATTTATTTTCGGGGGAGGAGGGTCTACCTACTGTGGAATATGTTTAATATTAATATTAATAATACATAGGCCTATCACTACATATTAGTAACCATTCTAGCTATACGCATAAATTAATTAGGCAAATACCTGACACATGATTCGTTGGCCACATGGTCTAACTCTAAGGCGTCACTCTCGTGTTAAACTAGATTGCCAATGACAGGGAGATTAAGGTTCGAATCCCGGTCGGGCTTATTGAGGACGATTTCTCCGAAATTGTTTTCCACTCTCCCTTAACGCAAATGCGGGTAAGATTTCTCTAAATTCAGCCTTCCTCATCCATAGTTCACTAGCGTAAATGGTAGTAGATATGCTTATAGCCTGAAGAATTAGTAAGAAGTAAAAAGTAGCTAAAAAAACGCCAATATAGTGTAAATAAGTGAGGTAGAGGAAAAATCACCTCCACTGTACCCCTGCCGTGATTTGAACCCCGTCTCCACTCTCCATCCGTCACCGGCAAACCAACCAGACTATATGAGATTGACGTTTAGTCCGCGTGCACAAATGAAGTTTATAAACTTTTAGAAACACATTTAAGTTTTTTTTATAAAACAAATCAAGTCGGTTCTTTTCAGAAATGAGGCCTCTCAGATACTGGCTCAACTTCAGACAAACAATCATGAGATAATCTTCAGGTGGGATCATATGTGTGTGTGTTTGATAGAGAAGGAGTTGAGGGTGACAGAAGGGTGCTTATTGTGTCTGGCAGCAACTGAAAAGGCTGGTGGCGCCATTCACAACAGATAACAAAAATAAAGGAGGGTTGATGTAGGTTTACAGAGAACAAAAGGTTCACCTCATTGAAATGAGTGGATGGGGGTGTTCTGGGAGAGAAAAAAAAAGATACAAGGGAAGATTTCTATAAAGTATTTTTCCTCGGTACATTTATTTAAAACCTTCTGGCTTACGTTTCTTTTGAGTATAAATAAACCCGCTAGGCAAGCGCTGTCCTAAGATTAGAAGGAAAGCTTAGTTCAAACCTAGGCTCTGCCCCCTGATTTTGTTTTAAGTGAAAGTCTAGAGAGAGACTCGTTCTCTTACCATTAAATTAAAGCCTTGGCTTTTAGCGAGGTGTTTTTTTTCTTTTGTTTACACATTTAATGTCTGCTTAGATGTTTAGCGTAGCTTAATTTTAGAACAAATACAACAACCTAACACAAGCGCTTTAGTTTACCACAGTGAGAATAAATGTATATAAATTAACTTTCTCTGGGTAAAATTTAATCAGATTACTTATATAGTTAGAATGTGTACCAGCAGCGCTAAGGTGTGCTCAGTATTGGACCAGTGACACTCCAATTTTCATAAGAAGAACCTTATCCAACAGCTATATCAGATACTGAATCTACTTTAATGTACTCATACGTCGAGTCATGTGATCTGAAAAAGTCAGCTTTGATAGATGTTATCAATACATATAAAATAATACTAATAATATAGTAAAATGTTATCATTGCCCGTCATAATTTTTTGTGTCCATTTTTTTTAAAAGTTTCTTCCTACCAGAATCCTACTATAAAATGTAAGTCATGTGTTTTGTAGCAATTTCAAATAAAAATTTATCAATGAATTCAGATGACTAACAATGAATGGCTGAAAATTCAACAGGCATGCTCAGGTCTAGTCTGTGGGGTGCAACTGCAGGCTGTTTTTCTCTTCCGATCTAGATGTGGTCAAATTTTATTTTATTTTTTCACTTTCCTTAACCTGTCTGCTTAAATCTGTGAAAATGGTGTAGCACACTTTATCAATGATGACAAATTGGGTACAAGATGTTGTGTATTTTAGAAATAAGATAGTTTGTAAGTTGTAGGATGATTTTTTTAGCACCACGTTTTATTAGCCGTTCGGGCTATAAGTATACATGCACTAACTACGCTAGTGTTTTAGGAATTAGTAAGGTTGAACTTAGAGGAAGTGTACCCGCATTTGTGTGGAGGTGGCGTGAAAAACCACCCTTAATACACCCGACGGGGATTTGAACCCCGATCTTCCAGTCATCGGCAGGCCAGTTTATTGCGAGAGTGACGCCTTAGACCATGCAGCCACCTGTGTGGTGATATAATCATTCTGCCTAGAATAAAATAAAAATGCGGATATTCCAGACGGGCAATAAGACGCACAACCCGCATCAGTGGCCATATTGTCTAACGCGTCACTCTCATGGTGGACTGAATTGCCGGTGACAGCCTAAACAGTTTCCCCACCCTCCCTACATGTAAATGGGGTACCTTTCTTCTAAAAGTGTTCCTATTACATCAAGGTAATTAATTATTTGTCTAACCTAAATGGGTATTAGGACGCAGTGGGTTAAAAAATGAGGCACCTAGGGAGAAAAAAGGAAATTTATGGTCTATTATCGAATGCAAAAAAAAAAGTTTATATATTTTCCCATAAAAAATATTTGTCCATATAAGTTCCCACAAAGCTCTACATTCCTACCTAATAATAATAGTCAACATGGTATCGTAACCACTACCTCACAATTGGGGCAGTCATTGTTTGGGAACTTATTTTGAACGACGCAAGAGTTCTAGTCCCACGGCACTGCGGGCATAGTCAATACTGCGTGCGGGCCTCATGTATGGTGTCGTGTAGTTCGCTTTTCACACGCTTTGGTGGTCCCATGGTCCAAAGCTGGCATATACAGCCAGCGGCCCGCAGAGTACGTTTTGTGCGGCCCGCCAGATCCAATTTAAACATTTCAAATTGCATAATTACGAAAATAAACAACACATTAGGCTTTTGAAGCTGACGTAAATGTTCACTAACTTCTATGTAATTTCCATAAACGTAAGTATAATGTTACTTGTGTAATGTATGTAATTATGAATGGATGTGTACGTATGTGTGTATACCATATTTGGACATTAGGTATTATAAATCTCATGTATGGCATCCGGCCAGTTCCCCAAGAACTTATGCGACCCTCAGTAAGTAAAAGGTTGGACACGGATGGTCACAATCCCCCAATACACTATTGTAGGGGAAGTGGGGTTTCAAATCCTGGTCGGGTTTAGTTAGAATTGTTTTTTTTTTCTCTATATGGTTTCCCACTATACTTCCACGCAAATGCGAGTATATCTCCTCTTCAATCTACCTTCCTCATCGCTAACCCATTACACCCAATATCATTGCTGAAGGGACTACAGGTCTTATGGAGGAAAGCTTTATCTTCCCTCTCTCAGTTTACTGTTGCCAAATTTCCTCGCTCTCAGTTATGTATCAAATTAAAATCGAATTGAAGGTGATAAGCTTTTCTTTTTAAATGTATGAGAACACATTTTCGCTATCTTGCGCCGTTTTCTTGTAAAAATGGGTCATGTCTAAGTCAAAGATAGTAAATTTTAAATTATTGTCAATTTATGTCTCATATATTATACAGAGAGGTTTTTTTAATGAAACCATGAAATTACTGATAGTTTTATTTGCATTAAAAAATGGTAAAAAAAATCTGTCAATTAGAAAGCTAGTAAAAAAGCGTTAGAGTAAAGTAGTGTTAAAAATTCAAGATGGCGGAACGACAAATCGGGCACCTAACTATAAAACCTTTATAATAGGTGTTTAGAGTCTGTGTATCAAGTTTAGTGTTTTTATCCAGTCTGTCCCAACCTTCCCGTCATCTTCAATCCAGTTATTGAGAGAATTAGGTCTTTAGACCGAGCACTCACCGAAGAGTCGCGTAATTATTGACTTGGTGAAAGGATTGAAAGAAACAATGAGAAAAATAAAACGTTCTTAGAACGGCTTGTCAGGATCGCGTGGCCAAACTGGAGAGCGCGTGATTAGCAGCTAGCTCTTGATAGTTGTTGACGAGGAGGCAAAGGTTCGAATCTTGGTTCAGTGAACTGAGGGTGGTTTTTGACCAGTGATTTATTGTTGTGGTTTTCCCATCCTCTATCCACGCTAATGGTAATTCTTATTTGTAAAGACCTACTTTGATTATACTATTGAAGTATTTTAATATATCAGTTATATATATATATGCATGTATGTATAGTTTGTGATCTTACCAAGTAATATAGGCCGTTAGTAGCAAGTGTGCTAAACCTATAGATAATTATAAAAAAGTCAAATATCATATCAAATTGAGAAGTTTTCTTACCACAATGAACCAACATACAATAATATTGCCCAGCTCCTGTAAACTAGACTGTTCCGGCTAATGCGCGCGCGCTTGAAAAATTAGAATCAGTTCTATCTTTCAAGCGCACGCGCTCGGTCACTCGCTCGATCACTCGCTCCAGTCTGGCCTCCTCTCATTACAACCAATGTGTTCTATTTTATTTTTTAGCCGCTCGCTCGCCCAGTCTGGCCGTCACCTAAAGCCCATTCAACGTATGAACAAATCTCCCAGTGTTTCCTTCTTCCCAGGAGAATGATTGCACAATCTTTTGAATAGGGCGACAACATTATCAAAAGCACGCAAGACGGCTGCATTGAAAACGCACGATTGTTTATAGTGTCGTATCTGTGCCCCATATGGCAACACCGCTTGTAGGTTCATTCACGAACAATACATCTCTATTGCTTATTTGAGTTGTTGATTATTTTATTGTTTTAATTATTGTAAAGAGTAAGAGGGCTGTTTACAATACATGCCTGCCATGTTACCCTACCACGTTATGCAGTTGTTTTTTTCCACATGTGCTTTTGATCCCTGGCTTCGCGCGCTTTTGATATGAGGTCTTGTTCACCAGCTCTTGTGCGCTTTCAATGTACTCCACCACAGTTGATCTTGAAATTCAATGTTACAATAAAATACCAACTATTGTTGTCCCCTTCTTGCGTGCGATGATGCCAAGTGTTTACTATCCGTCCTTTCATGACCTTGGGATTATAATAATTTTGGCATTGGCGGTGATTTAACCGCTGTTACCTTGTGTTGGGATGACGAGCGATGGCTTCAACGTCTTGTCATCACAGAAATTAAACTAAGAAGGAACCGCTTCGATGGTCGATTAGTCATAAGCTTCACTCTCGCAAGAGATTGGACTGCCAATGACGGGGAGATTGGGGTTATAATCCCGGCTGGGTGTGCCGAAGGTGTTTTTTCCACGCAAAAGCGGGTATATTTCCTCTGAATTTTACCTTCTTCTTCCCTATTCCCTCAGCGTAATTAATATGAAATATGCGTATAGCCCGAACGGGTAGTGAGACGCAGTGATTTTTTTAAAGGATCGACGCAGAAATAATCTTATCCGAAATTTCAAAAATGTACAAATTATACCTTCATATATTCATGCGTTAAACCATTATTTAATTTTCACCAACCGTACATTTTTTCAATAATATAAGCCCAAGACTTACAAACTGACTTTATCTCTGGAATAGACACATAATACATCCCACCAGCCATCAGCCATTCATAAATGTGTAAACTAAAAACCTAATTTTACTATGTCGAGAATCGAACCTTAAAACTGAACCTTTAATTTAATACACTTACGCGTTTGCGACTGACTTAATAATTCGGACGCCAAAGCATGTGTTCTGCAATAAAGCAACGTATTTTTGATCAGATGTCAATTTTGAGACAGTTAAGATCATATACCGGTTTTTGGTATTGGCAACTTATATATTTATTTATCTATCTTCTAAAAGAAGTTCCCTTTGGTGGTTCAAATACATACATATATATTATTGTTGTTTTGTTTCTAGGCCTTTCAACCAGACCTCGTTTACAGTGAACTCTGAACCTCTATCATCTCACCTACACCCACCCTACATCATGACTAAAGAACTAAGACCTCTGACCGGGATTCAAACCATCCAAATCGCCAGAAATGGTCTGTCGTCGCGTTAAAAGGCAAAAAGTCCCGGGGGTTAGGCCCGCGGCGGAGAGCAGTCTCTCCCACACCACTGACACAAGGAAACAGACAAAACGATATTTTAAAAAGTTTCTCAAGTATGAAAGTTGGTACATTGACTCCAGCAGTTACCGAACTTTAGCCTACGGTCCTGCCACCCGGGCAAAAAGTGAGTCGGGGTCAATACACCCCGACAGGCGGAACCAAGGAGCAAAGACTGTAGAGCACAAGTTGATTGCGCGCGCAATGGGAGTTGGAAGTCCCCGGTTGTTTGTTGTTTAGGGGTCATCCGTAAACCACGTAACGCTTTTTTATTACCTTTTTAGCCCCACTCCCCTCTCCTTTAACACCATGTAACATTTAACCTTACCCCTTCACCCAAACTGTGTTCGCTTTTATTGCTTTGTTATAATTCATTTTATAATGTTATTGGTGTTCACGTTCTTAGGATAAATTAAATTGAAGTGGAAACTTTAAAACTTGGGGTATCTCGGTTATATTTGTTCCATTTAAATAGTTGGAAATTTATCCGAAAATAAATAGAGGAACATTTTATAAACGTTAAACGCGATCAGAGCTCCCGCATTATTTAAGAAAGGGTTTTTTTTTTTTAAACAAAAACACTACAGTTTAGCTCAGTCGGTAGCGTGTCTGCCTACTGAACTAGGGGTCCCAGGTTCAATTCTCGGCATGATGTAAAATGTATTATTGGTGAAATGTGGGTTTACCCTTTCACAATGATGAGTTAATGGCCGGGGACTATGTTGTTTGTACCTGTCCTAGACTTAAGATATATTATAGGTCGTGCGAGACTCAATTGTGATCACCTATTTCAGTCATGTGTGAAGATAAGAGCTAGAGATCCTTAAATTTGATTTCTTATTTTAAGGAAACTAATAATGAATTCTTGTGTTTGTTAAAACCTGGAACTAGTGTCATACGTCTAAGTTATTAGGTTTTCAATATACTAGCTTTCCAGCGATAGGGAAGGTCGTGGTTCGAATCTTGATCGGGTGCAATAAAGGCGTTTTATGTGAGACTTAAAACACTTTGATTTGACCATTCCCTCACTCCGTTAATGCAGGTGCACTTATTCTGAACCACCTTCCTCATCCCTACTCTTTAGAATTTAGATTAAATATACTAATAATGGAGATAATCATAGGCAATGTTAGTCTCATCTGGTTTGATTAGCCATTGTCGAGGAGGTTGGGTGTGTTGAGACTTGAGAATGGTTTTCCCTAAATGGTTTCCTCCTATACCTACAATCAACTGCGGAAACATTTCCTTACCTTACATTAGCGTAATCAAATGATAGCCCATGCGGGTAGTAAAACGCGATGGGAGAAAAAAACCTTTGTTTAAAAATATTATACTTTGAATATTTGTTTAAGAAAATTATATTCGTTGTATTACTTTTTTTTTAAATCGTAAGCGGTTCCAAACTTTTCTTCAATCTGTAGGTGTCCGTATATATTTTGAAGGCATCATTTGTCACCCCTATTTTAAAATGATGTGTCTTCTTTTGATGGCGTTTGTTCGTTTACCATAGAAAAGGTTAAATTATAAAGGTTAGTTTGTCATTATTGATCATTCGAGTGGAGTAAAATCACTTTCAACAAAATAGCATCGTTATTTGCCGTGTCAAACTTTTCTGAGAAACAAAAATTATTAATATTAATTTAGTTGACTTTTTTTATACGGCAGACCGGAAATTATTGTGTTTTTTTTCTTTCATACTACTACCCATTCGGGTTATACGCTTTTGTACTAATTACGCTAATGGTTTTAGGGATTAGGAGGAAGGTACTCGTATTGGCGTGTAGGGAGAGTGGAAAACATTTTTAGAAAACCATCCTCAGTACACCCTACCGAGATTCGAACCTCAATCTCCCAGTCATAGGCAGTCTAGTATACTGCGAGGAAATTATTGTTGATTCCTCTCCTATTTAATATAATACATTAGATACGAGAGGTAATATATATAGGGCCTACTATATATTTAAAAAAAAGTGCAGGTATTTTACTGACTTGTTGGAAATAACATAAAAAGACTAAATTTACTAGACACATCCCCTCCTTTCAGAGAAAGTTTTTGGACAGGCATTTATATTTCTTCCGTCCATAAATCTCGATATGATGACGATGTCTCTATCCTATGAAAGCTGTAAAAGGGCGAGCGAAGAACCGCTGAATGACAATATTTCTTATTTCAGGACCACATGATGAAAAAGGAGAGCAGAACTAAACCACCCCATTGTATACGGATGATGACGACAACGTAGAGTCATCATGATCAAAAGAACTCAATCTGTTCCGAATTGCTCGTGCAGAAACACCCTCTCCTACCCTTGTACGACCCAAGTTGCTTCCTTTTCGATCGTTACAAGAAGGGCATCCAATGATTCCTGTTAGTGTGGGAGGGTAAGATTGTGTGTGATGTGTGATGAGATTTAGAGAGGGTTCCTATAACAATGGGGTGACATTTCACTTCCTAAGGCAGGGTAGTAACTGGCTGCAACTCCTTATTTGAGAGGTTTTCACCCTCCTTTTCTTTCCACCCTCTTACTGCGTTCTACTTAAGGAGAAGAAAGGGAAAAGTCGCTGTGTTCCATTGTCATTGTCGAATTTAGGACAAGGGAAGGTGATGAGAGAAGCAGAAGAATTGTAAGGTTTCGGTGGATTCCTCAAAATTAAAAAGGCTCAGCGGTAGATTATTCTAGCACAAAGCGTGAAAACTTTGTTAAGAGCGTTACTTTGTTAGGGGATATTTCTTCAACGACCAAATAATTAAAAGTGTAAGAAAAGTTCTAGAATATGAAGAAGAAGAGTTTAAAGTTGGTAGGCCTACATGTCAGAAAGCATAGGCATGTCACTCTACTAAAGTATCGACCAATATATTTGAGAATGAGAAGCTAGCATTTAGATCAGGGTTTCATTAAAAATTGTAATAAGTTTAAACTTAGCGGGCAAAATAGTGAAAATACTTCTTGAGCAATCAAAGAACAAATTACCGCGGCTATATTCCCGTGTCCGAATGTCAATTTAAAAATAAATTGAAAATGTGATTTTTCACAGACCAAAACCTATATATAATTAATAATCATTTCAAATTAATAAATATATATTATAGAAGAAGTAAAATTTGATAGAACAATCTCACATATCACGCATTTTATGACATAAAGTTAGAAAAAGAATGGATTATCGGTGACGATGAGGTCGAGATTCAAATCCCGGCCCCAGGTGCATGGGTGGATAGGCCACATGGGACTTGTTAATGTGATTTCTATATCCACATTATGCTAATTACAAAATTAGCTATTGTGCTAAAACATATGCTACTTACTAACTCTACTACAAATATTACTTCTAATAATTATAATAATAATTTCATACGTCAATATAGACTCACTCTTAATAATGAGTGAAAAATGATCCAAGGGACGGGGTTCAGTGATATAGCTTTAATGTGCTAAACGGCCTAAACCAAATGTTTTAGGGTTCGATTTTTAAAATGAAATACGATCAACTTTAACGCACAAATATTTTATGATGAGAACTTTTCCTTCTTCATCTTCAGAGGATGTTCCGAGAGAAATACTGATAAACGTCGTGCCAAAGCTTAATTCCAAAATACGTTATGGAAAAATTCCCAAACATAAATCATATTAAAGTAACAATAACAATGAAAGCTAACTATCGAGATAATTTTGATCAAAACAAAAGGACGTCTCACAAACGTGCCCACATGACGTTGAACCACCAACCAAGAGCTCTCGAAGTCCATCTAGTTCAAAGAACTTACCCTCTCCGTTCTGACAACCACGGTGGGGGGGGGGGGGGAATTCGCTGTGATAACGAACTGTTCAGTAACCGTGATAACTAATTTACCCTGAATCCTCCACAGGGAACAGGGAGCTTCCTGCTATTGTTGGCAGGCCGCACAACATCCGACAGTCCTAGCACATACACGCATGCGCGGAATAATGGCATATTTCCTGCCTCCGTGTTCTGGACTCGTCACGAATATCTCGCTCGCGCAGTCATAAACCCAAGAATACACAAGGTCGATAATGGTACACCAAAGTGAAGGAACATGACTTCAACCGACAATGGCAATGGACAGTGAGAACGCTGCTTGGGATAACATCTCTTGAAGCAGAGGGTCATAAACCGGGAGCGTAACAAGGTCGCTTTGGGAGTGAGGAAGCAGGAGGAAAAAAAAATATGAAGAATAAACAGCGCAGAGTCGTTTCATTTTCTTGTAATAAATGACATCGAACCGTGAGAAAAAAAAACAACTCGAAATCAAGTCAGTGTATAATAATTTGGCTTGATTTTCTTACGAGTAACCATTTGTTGTCGACCTCGGTGGTTTTGGGCTATAGTGATCGCCTCGGGACCTGTCGTGGGTTAAGACCCAGCCGAGGTCGACGGATTTTGTAACTCCGTTGCACAACTTTCTTCTGAGAGGAAACAAAGCCGTCACTCCCATGTCTATTGTGGCAAGAAAAAGAAACCTGGAAGGTATGTGGAAATACCTTTACCGACAAAATTGGTAGGCCCTTTTCACGCTCGCTCATAAAAATTCCATGTGTAAGGCGACGGGGAAACACCAAACTTCCCTAGTACGTACATGTGATTTCTACCAGATGGTGCAGGCAGCACTAACCAGCCGAAGAGATGAGTGCATTCCCAGCGCCGTATGTCTATAAATAGGAAGAAGAATCATGTGGTTCGCCTTTTTTTCTTATCCACCATATAGTAGGCTTAGTATTTAAGTCTTTCTTCGTCAGGGAGCTTGTGCTTATTTGGAAAAAAAAAGCCTTATTATTCATTTAAGATAACTATAGAATAATTAAATGACACAATAGACTAATATAGACATATGGGATAAATGAGCATCATGGTTTCCCAAAGAGAATCACGTCACCAGAAGTTGCTTATTTTCATCATTGTGTCGCTACTGTACATGCGATTTGTTTATCCTTTGATATTTAGGTAATTGCAGCGATATGGATCCTCTTTAAGATAATCTTTACTTTTTATGTTTATTTTGTTTATTTTTGGTTTTTTTCGTCTGCCAAAAAGTTGTTTTCACGATGCCGTCTGTCAGTCTGTACCTCTGGCTAGAGCCAAAACTATTTTACCGATCGGGCTATAACTTTGTATCTGGGGTGTTCATAAAGTCCCCCCAAGGGGTTTTTGGAATTAGATGACTGAACCTAAATTTAAGGGTAGTTTAATGTAGTGCAAAAAAAGAAAAAAATTCTTGAAATTCGCTCTAACGATTTTGATTAAATGTGATATCTAGACACTATATATTACAATAAAAAAGCTGTAAGTAGTACGGTGGACCACCTGCAACAGACGCTGATAGGCTTAGAGCTGGTCACGTGACCACGCCCCCTCGCTCTCTGATTGGCTGTTGGTTTCCCCCCCCCCTCCCCATCCCCTCCCCTCCCTCCGCTCTGATTACAAAATCTCCACCAGTTGATTACGAAATTTCCTCCCCTACAACCCCCTACAACCCCCCTCCCCCTACAACCCCACCACACATTGAACATGTTGGTACTTGTGTGGGTCTTTTTTTTTCTTAATTATTAATGATTGTTAATTAAATATTCATATAAGGGTTATGGGGAAGGACATTGGAGTATATTTTATTTGGATGGTGAGCATACGTCTCTGCACGAACCTCTCGCTACGACTGTCCTGCGTAGACTGGAGGGGGTCGGCCGCTCAACGAGTAGTGACCACGTATGGGGAGGAACACCGAGCACGAAGCTCTCCTGACGGCAGCGTGCTGAAGAGTGCGAGTCAACCATAAGGCCCCTTTCACCAACCCTACTCGCGAGGACAGCATGACCGTGCCCTCTGACAGCACTCAGTTGAATGCGAGCAAACCCCCTCATCTCGTCATACCTCCTCTTCTACTTCCCTTCTCTTTTTCCCCCTCCCCCCATCCCTACGTCACTGACGTTGTGTGGCAATGTTGAGTTGGGGGTAGGAGGGGGTCAGTTGCCTCCCAGTGGAAAATTTTATGTTGCAATAAGCAAACGTTTAAAGTTTCTTGAACTCGTCTTTCCCGCCAACCCCCCCCCCCCCAAGTCCCACCCCCTTGTCACAGAGGTCGTGGACTCAAAGCTAATTTTGGCTACTCTGTTTCTAGAAGCTACAGCCATCTTTTGGTAGAAACTCGAACTAGAAGGCCTCATGGGGTGACTAGAATTAAAATATATACAAACAACTAATGATACTCGACTAGAAATAACCAGTAGGATAAAAAAGTATAACGGGTGCATTAAAAATATGAGTGTTTTCATGTAGAAAAAAAATGTCTGTCTAAAAAAGATTATTCAACCCAAGGGATTCGAACCAGACTCCGTGACTGATAAGCACCGACCTCTCGAAAAAACGGAACTAGTACAAGGTTTCGAACCCCGCTACTAGTTGTTATGTGTCCAGCTCTATCACCTAGTGTTTTCTTATAAATGGTTGAAATGTATACTCAGGCTAGATATCATCGACTGGTTCAAACCAGAGACTTTTGACATTTGTTGACCTTGCAGTGGCTTGAACACTCCTACCTCCTTACGTCACAGAGCGTGATGTGTACCAGCAATTGTGCTGCCGGAAAAAAATAAACACGCCGGCATTTTTATTACTATAGCTAAACTTCAAAATATAACAACATACATATATATCTTATTGAGGCTATTGTCTAGAATTAATCAAGTAGGTGCGCGTCCGTCCCAATGCTTCAGGCAAGTTGAAAAATGCACCCCACATTTGCGAGAGTGAAAAAAAAAGTTTTGCCCAGATATCATCGACGGGATTCGAACCATGGACTTTTGGCGTTTGGTGAGTCGAAGTCCTTACACCTCCAGTCACAGAGCGTGATGTGTACCGACATTTGTGCTGCCTGAAAAAAATAAACACGCCGGCATTTCTATTACTATAGCTAAACTTCAAAATATAACAATATACATATATATCTTATTGAGGCTATTGACTAGAATTAATCAAGTAGGTGCGCGTCCGTCCAATGCTTCAGGCAAGTTGAAAAAATGCACCCCACATTTGCGAGAGTGAAAAAAAATGGTTTTGCTCTTAGATATCATCGACGGGGTTCGAACCAGGGACTTTTGGCCTTTGTCGAGTCGAAGTCCTTACCCCCTCCAGTCACGGGGCGAGATGTGAACCAGCATTTGCACGCCCGACTGTCATAGGATCCACCCCTAGACAGCGCTGAAGAAAGACCTCCGTCCTCTGTGAAAGCTTTAACGCAAATGAAATATAACGGTACTTACACGGACCTGGTAGGCTCCGATGCGGAAATGTTATTTTCGACCAATGAGAAGGCGCCACCTTTCATGTGGCACACACCCCCATTGAAGCGACTATAAATAGACCTTGATCTCATTACATTCGTTCATTGTGATTAATAATCGAGTGTGATAAACATCAAAAATGAGTTTCGACGCGCTGGAAAACTGGATAAATTCGGGTAAGTTTTAAAAGAGTTTTTTTTCTCATCACATCCTGGTGAACATTTTTTTCGAGTTTCGACGCGTTGGAAAATTGGATAAATTCGGGTAAGATTTAAAAGAGTTTTTTTTTCTCATCACATCTTGGTGAACATTTTTTCTTGTTCCTTTGACAGCGCATCAAGAAGAAGAAGAATACATCCCCACAGTGTTGGCAGAGCCGAGTAGCCCGGATCCTTTAAATCTTTTTACGGAGGACGGCATTTGCATCGCGGACGGCGAGTGGTCTATGGGTAAATAGCTTCTTGCTATAGATTCTATAGAGGTTTTTTTCCCCACCGCGATAGTAATTAGTATGTGTTTATTAAATTTCAGACTTATGGGACCCTTATGGGCTGGATGAGGGGCTGAGGAACAGCATTGCGCCTACGGTGATGAACGACGTCATCGCACAGCCTCCCGTCACCCGTAGCCCGCCCCCAGCCGTCATCACACCACCCCCTACCAATGGCCAGACGCTCACAGACGCCTGTGGTGATTTGGATGCGCTAGACCTGCTGATATGTAAGTACCGTCTACAAGTAACAATACTATATAGTCACTAGGTTAGAAATAGACAGTTATTTGCGCGCTCTCTTCCCCCCTCCCCCAAACCACTGTTATTTAGTACATTTTGTCAGCTGGTCCGTTTCAATTTTAACCATTGCTAAGAATGTCTGTCTGATAAATTAACAGGCAGCGGGCGGGGTGTCTTAGTCTTTAAGTAATGTGTATAAAGTGCCCTGAGCTGGAAAAAAAAATGTTTATTAAAATTATTTCTACCGATAGAAAAAATAATTCGGGCAGTGAGGTGTTTTATTATCTATCCGGTAGATATCGCGCGCAGGCCTGACCACAGCATTTCATGTATGAGTGCTTTCGCTCTCTTATAGATAGCGTTAGAAGTCACTTTAAGCCAGAGCAAAAATATTTTTTTGAAAGAGCGAGAGAGAGACAGAACTCAGCAGTCCCTCCACCCCTCTGTCATTAGCGAGGGGGTTTCTTACGGTGACAGCTATAGATAGAAGGGACGAGGGGGTATCGTAACAAGACCCACCAACAACTCTGACGTTGAAGGCAGATAAATGATGGTTTAGCCTTTCATAGCGATAAATAACACCCGTGGTTGGTATTTTGTACATGTTCCAGTAAGGGATTTAAATGGTCCCCTGTTCATTTCCCGTACAGACATTCATAGACTGGAAATTATAATTGTCGCTTTAGAAACTTATTAAATTCATGTTTACAAGTTGCTAGATCAAATATTCAACCAGCAACTTAGGGGGGGTGCGATACTGGTCCAGGGTTCATTTACCTACACGTCTGGTTGTTAAATTATCATACAGTGGCACACTTTAGACAATAAAGTAACGGTTATAAATCAAAACAAAATTATTTCCACCAAACGTAAACTTAATTGGCTTGTGTGAATACATGTATTTCCCTATATTACCGGGGTTCGATTCCCCACAGGCATAGTGAAACTAAAATGTATTTTGTACATGTAGTGCTTGTATACAGATATCAAAATATATACAGCCATAATAGTTAACCAGGGAAATTATATCATTGCTATAGCCGTGTATTAAAACCCTGATGAGCTAGGGAGGGCCAGGGTTCGATTTCCTAGCATAGCTGAAAATGTGTGTGTTCAACTTTTCACATGCCGGAGGGGTGATGTATTTGTACATGTTGGAAGTGTATTTATTACACACACACACACACACACACACACACACACACTTTAAGAATGTTGCTGTGTTATAAATACCAAAAGCAGTCTGAAATTGTGGCATCGTTTTAAAGACGCGTATGTTTAGAACAATTATTGTTAAAGTGCTTACGTTGTGTGTTATAGTTCAACTTGAGAACGAAAATGGCAGTGCCGTCCTCTCGCAGCCACCGGGCATGACACCCCTTCACCCAGCCGCGGGAGCACAGCCTCCGAGCCCGGGAGAAGGTGTTCGACCCCCAGCCGCGGCGAGGCAGACGGGTTCCCCGCAACCCTTGGCGGTGCTAGCAGGGCCATCTTCGGCACCCCAGACGGGAATTAGTGGTCCGGTAAACCAGGTAGGTGGAGCTTTGAACCAAGGCCTCCCTCTTCGTATCGTCGAAGAGAGAATTAAGCAATTGAGGCGTTTCTTTTATACCGGTAGAGAAGTTACCGTACATCTTGGTGCTCCAGCAAGCGATCGTGACGCATTAAGCTGGCTTGAAGAACAAATTACTAATTTGCTCAACCGGTTGCAGGACCATGGTGTTAGTAACGAAGACCATGTAGGCTTACTTTTAAATAGCACGGACTCGACGTTGAACCCTGTGTACGTCTCTTTTAGACGAGCAGATCAGTTAGACGCTCGAGCCGTGCTTGATAACGTAAGTCGCGTGTTGCAGAGTAATAGTTTGTTTTTGAGTACAGCACCATTGTACGTTAAACTCTGCCATTTTAAGGAGCCTCGCGGGAGGGGTAATCATAAATGTGATAAACTCTCTCCCGCTAGCACATATAGCCGTAAAAACCAAGGAATAATTACTATTCAAAATGGCGACACACTTTGTCTTGCCCGTGCATTAGTTGTTGCCAAGGCTGTATGTGATAATAAAAGAGAGCCAGGATGCATGGATGTGAACACCTTTAGACAAATCAAAATGGGTCGTCCTATTCAAAAACTCAAAGCAGAGGAACTATGCCATAATGCCTGTGTGAATCTTTTGAAAGGTGGTGGAATAACTGAGCTGAAACAATTTCAAACATACCTCACCGGATACAAAATCACGGTGTTCAGGGAACGTCGCGGGAGACAAGTCCTATATGAAGGGCCTACTCCCGCCGACCATTCCTTTAAGGGCAACCTTGATTTGTATTTTCACGACGATAAGCAAAACCATTTTGACGTCATAACATCCTTGACAGCCGCCTTTAAATGTGGGTACTTTTGCCGCGAGTGCCGTGTGCCGTTCAACGATAAGAATAAGCACAAGTGCGAATCCGCGTGTAAAAAGTGCTACGCTAAAGCGGTTTGCAGTGGAGGTCAATCTGTGGTCTGTAAAGATTGCGGGCGTTGGTTCACAAACCAGACATGTTTTGATAACCATAAACGTCCCGGTTTTTGCAGCGGTCACAGGTCGGTCTGTGATGTCAAAAGGGTTTGCGAGGTATGTGGGCAATTTTTCAGTTTGGAAAGAGCAGAATATTCGCACAGGTGTTTTGAAACTTTTTGTAGGGTATGCAAGACCTATCGTCCTTTTGGGCATTTCTGTTATATGAAGCAAGCCCCGTCCAAGCCGTCACTGGAAAAGAGTAATTTCATGTTTGTATTCTATGATTTTGAATGCAGACAAGAAACTCTTCTTAAAGGTGCGGTAAACACGTACTTGCACGAACCTAACCTATGTGTCGTGCAGACATGTTGCAAGGCCTGCCTTCATATAGATGCAAATGACAATCATTGCACCGATTGCGGGGGCGATAGGACTCACATATTCGGGGGTGATACCACAATGGCCCAATTTTTCGGATTTATAGAACAAATTAAAGCTTCAAAATTTAAGGATATCACCCTCCTTGCTCAAAATTCAAAAGGGTATGATGGGAATTTTATTTTAAAATATATGATGGAGGTAAAAAAATGGACTCCAGACCTTATAATGAACGGTGGGAAAATCATGTCCATGCGTTACGGCCCGCTCCACTTTATTGACTCGCTGAACTTTCTCCCCATGTCGTTGTCCAAGATGCCCAAGACATTCGGCCTGGACGAGTCTTTGGCCAAGGGACATTTCCCCCATTTTTTCAATAAAAAAGAAAACGCGGGGTATAGGGGTCCCTTGCCGCCAAAGGAGGATTACGGCGTCGGGGAGATGTCAGTTGAGGGAAAGGAGCACTTTGAGAAGTGGTATGACGCGTTGGTCAAAGAAAATTATGTCTTTGATTTTAACCGCGAGTTAGAACTGTATTGCGTGAAAGACGTAGAGATCCTACGGAAGGCCTGCCTAAAGTTTAGAGATATGCTTATTGAAAAAGCAAAGGTGGATCCTTTCAGAGAGGCGTGTACTATCGCTGGAGCAGCCATGTTGGTTTACCGCCGTAGTCATCTTAAGGAGAATACTATCGGTATTATCCCTAACGGTGGCTACCGGTGCGCAGACCAACAGTCGCACATAGCTGTACAATGGCTCTGCTGGGAGGCCCATCAACGCGGTGTCTCTATTCTTCATGCGGGTAACGGCCGTGAGGAATATGTGTTAGGGCGACGTGTAGACGGCGTTGTCAAAGCTGGAGATACCACCACCGTCTTTCAGTTTTGGGGCTGTTATTGGCACGGGTGCCCTCTCTGTTATCCGGGCAGGACCACCCCTATCAAAAACAGTCCCCACGAGACCATGGAGACGCGCTATGAAGCGACCATGGCTTGTGTTGAAAAGTTTAAGAATGCCGGCTACACGGTCGTAGAGATGTGGGAGTGTACGTTTAATGCGATGAAACGCACAGACAAGGACTTGAAACAATTTGTACTCCGGCACGAGGTGTACAGCAAGGAGCCCCTCAGTCCCAGGGACGCATTCTTTGGCGGGCGTACAAATTGTATCAAACTCTTCCACGAAGCAGACCTTTCTTGTGGAGAGAAGATCAAGTACTTGGATGTGTGTTCGTTGTATCCGTACGTTTGCAAGTACAAAAAATACCCCATCGGCCACCCCAAAATTCACTTGGAACCAAATTGTCCCGCTATAGATAAAGTAGAAGGCATAGCCAAAGTTACAGTGACGCCTCCGCGGGATTTATTCATGCCCGTATTACCTACACGGATGCACGACAAGTTAATGTTCATCTTGTGCAGGAAATGCGGGGAGGAGAAAAACCAAGGCGCGTGTCAGCACAACGACAAAAAAGATCGCTGGTTGACAGGTGTCTGGGTGATTGACGAGATCCGGAAAGCCGTTGAGAAAGGCTACACCGTTGAAGCCGTACACGAAGTGTGGGAGTACAATGTATCTGTTTACGACCGTCAGACACGTTCTGGCGGCTTGTTTCACGGCTACATTGATACTTTTTTGAAAATCAAACAAGAAGCCAGCGGATGGCCAGAGTGGTGTACCTCACAAGATGAGAAGTTAGCTTACATTCAAAATTATGAGGAAAGGGAGGGGGTAAAACTCGATTTCGGCTCTGTTTGTAAAAACCCTGGTCTCCGCACTCTGGCTAAACTCTTTTTAAATTCGCTATGGGGAAAGTTTGGGCAAAGACCCGATTTACCACACGTAGCCGTTGTCAACGACTATCAGGGCATTCACAAGTACCTAACGGATCCGTACATCACCGTGGACAGCGTCATTGATGTAAATGATGAGGTTATGTTCCTCAATTACAAGGATGCGCGTGACGCGTTGCGCCCTAACCCTAACACGAGTGTGGCGGTGGCGTGCTACACGACTGCTATGGCTAGGTTGCACTTATACAGCATCCTTGAAAAATTGGGGGACCGCGTTTTGTATCATGATACAGATAGCGTTCTATTCACGGAACGCCCCGGCGATTGGAGTCCACCGACCGGAGACTTTTTAGGTGACCTCACTGACGAACTTCAAGATTACGGTCCGGGAAGCTACATTAGCGCCTTTGTATCTGGCGGTCCCAAGAATTACGCGTACCGAGTTTGCGTTGGTGGCGACCCTGCCAAAACAAAAACGGTATGCAAGGTTCGCGGTATCACCCTAAACTATGGCAACCGGAACGATGTTAATTTTGACGTTTTGAAAGCGATGGTCACCGAACAGGCCGCGGAAAGATACATACAGATACCGCACAAAATTGTAAGAAAAGGTCTTGCGACTGTATGTACCGTTTCGCAGAATAAAGTCTACCGGCCTGTGTACACCAAACGGCGGATAACCGATGATTATAATACGTTGCCGTTTGGGTATCAGAGTCCTTGTAAACGCCTTCGTCACAACTAAAAGGTGATCATTTAGACGGGCTGAATAATCATCTTTTTTAGTCTTTCACTCTAGACAGTTCCACTGACATACCATTTTTCAAAGATTTGAAATTTTTTTTCATATTTTTTTCTGCATGAAAACAAGCATATTTTTTTTTATTTATTTTATGCACCCGGGATACTTTTTTTTATATTTTTTTATCCGCCAGTATAAATCTCCACCTACCTGGTTATAGCTAGTCAAATAAAATTAGTTGTTTGTATATATTTTAATTCTAGTCAAATTTGTTTGTATATATATTTTAAATTCTAATCAAATTTGAAACCATATGTTAAAATACTTTTTAAACTGGACTTTATAAAATTAGTACCGAGGCCACTATTCCCGCTACGAGCTCAAGAAATTGATTATTGTTTCCATAATATATATATATATAATTTTTGTAAATAAATATTCCACGTATACTTTTCATCGTATGAGATATACTTGTAAAAAAACACTTTGATTTGTGTAAATAAATATCCCAAGTATACGTTTCATGGTATGAGATATATTTGTAATTAAATATTCCAAGTATACTTTTTTGTAGTATGAGATATATTTGTAAAAACCTTGATTTGTGTAAATAAATATTTTTCAAAGTATACTTTTCATGGTGTGAGATATATTTGTAAAAACTATGATTTGTGTAAATAAATATTTTTCAAAGTATACTTTTCGCGTTGGGAAATATATTTGTAAAAACTTTGATTTGTGTAAATATTCCAAGTATACTTTTCATAGTGTGAGATATATTTGTAAAAACTTTGATTTGTGTAAATAAATATTTTTCAAAGTATACTTTTCATGGTGTGAGATATATTTGTAAAAACTATGATTTGTGTAAATAAATATTTTTCAAAGTATACTTTTCGCGTTGGGAAATATATTTGTAAAAACTTTGATTTGTGTAAATATTCCAAGTATACTTTTCATAGTGTGAGATATATTTGTAAAAACTTTGATTTGTGTAAATAAATATTTTTTCAATTTCATGGTGTGAGATATATTTGTAAAAACTTTGATTTGTGTAACTAAATATTTTTCAAAGTATACTTTTCATGGTGTGAGATATATTTGTAAAAACTATGATTTGTGTAAATAAATATTTTTCAAAGTATACTTTTCATGTTGTGAGATATATTTGTAAAAACTTTGATTTGTGTAAATAAATATTTTTCAAAGTATACTTTTCATGTTGTGAGATATATTTGTAAAAACTTTGATTTGTGTAAATAAATATTTTTCAAAGTATACTTTTCATGGTGTGAGATATATTTGTAAAAAACTTTGATTTGTGTAAATAAATATTTTTCAAAGTATACTTTTCATGTTGTGAGATATATTTGTAAAAACTTTGATTTGTGTAAATAAATATTTTTTCAAAGTATACTTTTCATGGTGTGAGATATATTTGTAAAAACTATGATTTGTGTAAATGAATGAATAAATATTATAAACTGTTATATTGGTGTTTTAATGTCTACATCCAAACTTCAAACTACTATCCTTTAAATACAAGTTTATTTAGCATAGAAGCTCATTTTCAAACATTATGGATAAGTTGAAACAATTAAATCCCTTTACTTTCTCTTTGAGTAACAATCTAAGGTCATAACAATTTATAAATGAATATGGAAATGTTGACATATCCTTCCTGTCTTTGATTCTCCAACCAACATATTCTAGGGATTTAAAAACACATTTTATTGCTTGGCTAATTTCTTTTATTTAAATGTTATTTATTATGCCTACAAAATATATAGTTTCGAGCATTAAATTGTATTTAATATTACTTTTGAATTTTTGTAAAAGTGTAGTTGGTTGTCGCTCTTGTTTCTTGTAGAGCCAGATTGTCGAGGACGGGGGAGGGGGGGGTGTGACACCTTAACTTAAACCAAATTTAGTTAAAATTATAAGCAAATATTCAAGCAGTGAAATAATAATAAGAGTATACTTATTTATCCATTCTGTTCATATATTATACTTGCTAAAGCTATATTAGCCACACGTTTGTAGTCAATAAATCTTAACATTTACCTGTCTGCGCTCTTTAATATTTATTCCGTCAAAGTTGTCACGTGTATATTGCTAGCTCTTTTCTGTCACAACAAGACAGTCTAGTGGTTAGCAAATTTCCTAAAAGTCCAAAGGTTTCGTTTTCAACTCCCGCCTAATCCAAATTTTCTTATTTCGACTAAATGACTATAATATTTTTAAAAGATTAAAAGTTAAAGGGATTAAACTAGAACATTAAATTTGTTTTAAAAAAAGATCAAGTTTTCTTACATTAAACACTTAACACAATTAATTTTCCATAGTGGCACCATTCAAGGAGAGCTTCTATGATTTGATTAAAAATTAGTTTTTTCATTTGAGTAAAGTTTAAAAAAAGCTTTCATTGTTATTAGACCATTTTTTCACCTGATCGGGTAAAAGAATAATAAGGCTTGTTAAGGTAGACTCGTGATGTATAACCTTAAGATGTGTAGGTCAAAGAGCTAAGTCTAAAATGCGCGTAATTTGGGTGCTAGATTATTCATGAGTCGGTAGTTAAAAGGTCTACTTTTTCTGTAATAGAGTGTGCTGCATAAGAAGATATCTGATAAAAGGTTTCATCAAAGTGTAACTAGTGTACGCTGACCCCCCGCTCCAGATTGTCAGGTGCCCTGTCTACTGCCAAATTGGAGTCTTAGATGGTTCAAAAGAGAAAGGCAGCAGTCTTGGGGCTTACCCGTTTATTTCTGGTAGTAAAGTGCTAGAGCAAAGTATTTCGTAAACATAAATATATTCAGCCGAAACCTGCATGCCTGACCAGCGAGCCAAGGGTCCCGGCTTCGATTCCCGGAATGGCCTAAAAATGTATCATTGGTGCGATTCCTTCATCAGCGTCGTTACAAATAGCTTGCCTCATTAAAAATACTACAATTAGACTTATACATTACTTTATTGTTATTTAAACGCGGCTTCTCAAGCAGGCCCGCTAAAAAAATGAATATTTTATAAGTATTTACATTAATAGTATTTAAAACAATGTTTACGTATCTTTATTAGTAGCATTTTCTCCTACAGAGTTTGCAACATTTTAATACATATATTTATTACCTATGTATCTTAGCATGTGTACTGGTTTGTTCCCGTTGTAAATTAATAACACCGCCTTATAGTTAAAATAATTTCAAGATCTATATAATTGTATTTCTTCTGATGGTATTTCCAGCTCTCCTTCCATGCAAATGCGAGTACACTTACCTCTCATAAATACTTTCACTATTCCTACCCTCTTTTGGATGTTTGAATTATTGTCCAAGTAGTAATTAAATATATACGTGCTATCCCGAGATATTGAAAAAATGTTTAGTTACTAGATAGTGCAGAATGATCCTATAAATACAAGTTTATTTAGCCTAGAAGCTCTGTCTCAAACATTATGAATAAAATAATTAAATCATACAAGTTTATTTAGCCTGGAAGTTTGGTCTCAAACATTAATTAATTCCATTTACTTTGCTTTCTCTTTGGCCGTGGTAGCAATATAACGTCACCACAATTATAATTTATAAATGAATATATGTGTGTGTGTGTGTTCACATTTTATATTTTATTCTGGTATTGTTGCCCCATGTATATTGACATCTCCTTCTTATCACAACATATTATAGGGATTTAAAAAACAACATTTTATTGCTAGTTTTTTATTGACAATCAACAATTAATTTATTTAAAACATTCATAACGAGAAGCTACAAAAACAACAACATAGATTGATTTTTAGGCCTTGTGACCAGTACAAGTAATTAAGATTAGAGTGCAACATGTTATAGCAAGGAAAAAACCATATAGTCACTAAAACATCAGGAGAGAATATCATTTTTTACCATCTAGAAAATGAGTACGAGTCACCTCCAAAATAGTACAGGACACGCTGCGAGGCACTAGAATGTCTATTGACAATGTCTCCAATATTTTTACATGGAAATCTTACTCTTCCAACATTCTCGAGCACGATAACGTTCGGTTCATTGGGGATCTCACAACGTTATAACTTTTGTTTTTATCAAGTTCGTTTAAGCACTTGACACGGTTGTATTCTTCTTTCTCGATCCTGTCTAACGCATTGCACAATACCTCTTCGTCCCAACAGGCATCCTGGTGAGCAGTATTTTGAGATGTTTGTGGCGAATAAGGCTGGAGAGCTTTGCGTAGGCCCCCTTACAAATGCAGCATTTATATGGCATAATGGTAATTGGAAATGCAACGAAAGAAAATATCCCTGTGAAAAAAAACCTCTCGCTCAAGCGGCAACGTTCTCTACTCACAAACTGCGTTCCCCCTCTCAAAATGTCTGCCACTAGCTCCAATGACGTCAGCAGAGTTCTACGACAACATGAGTGCGCCTAGTTTATTAATTCACTTTTAAACATCACACTTTGTCCTCCGAGATATATCATACAACGTGCTTTAGATTTAAATCGCTTACAATCCAAATAATAGGAAGACTTTGGAAGTAAGACGTTACCGAATCTGCCCAGACCGATTATGTAGTCATCGGGCGTTTCACCCATAATTTTAACGTTTGGATAAGTTTTGTACATTGTTAAACACTCGAGATTTGCGGGTTCTTCGGATTTTACCTCCTCCTCCTCCTCTAGTGGTGGGCACTCGGGTGACTCTGGCTGTGAGTACTGGTTGGCAGATGACTCTGACTGTGAGCACGCGGGTGACTCTGGCTGTGAGTACTGGTAGGCAGACGACTCTGGCGGTGGGCACGCCGGTGACTCTGGGGGTGGGTACGCCGGTGACTCTGGGGGCGGGTACGCCGGTGACTCTGGGGGCGGGGGCGTTGACTGCGGTGCCGTGAAGGGTGGTGGTGGCGGGTGGTATGGAGCTCTGAAGGGTGGTGGAGGCCTTGGCAACACGGCCACGACATCCCCCTGGCGGAAATTGTACACAGCACATGTCATATCACACAGGTAAGTCTCCTCGATTCTCTCGTAGGGTAGTACTTTAGTCGCTCTTATCGTGTGACAGGTAGAGTCGCAAAACTCGATGTAGCCTCGCTCCTCTCTGTCTTGGTTCACTATTTTGTAAATTACCTGTCTATTGCTCACAACCACACTGTGAATATTTTCTCCTGTCATATAGGCACAACCCGTAACCGTATGACCCACAAACGTTAAATTAAACATGGTGAGCGTACCCGTGAGCTATAAAACGTGCTGTATGGTTTGTAGGGTCCACCGTGCACAAGTATTAACTACCCGTCTGCCCGATGTTGTTGTTGTTAACTGCTTGACTCTTAAACACGTTCAAAGTTCACAATGGTAGGTGAACAGGGTTTTACTCCGGCGCAGGTAAATACCAATTTTTCGTTATTAAGCTCGCACACGTCTTCATCTGTTAGAGTACCGAAACGACAAGGTAAAAATACACAAAACTCGCCATCTAGATAGGCTATTAGACGTCTCCCGAACTTTGTATTGACAGCCTTTAATTTATCCAGCGAGTACTTTTGATCCACGGTTAGATCACTCAATTTTACGGTCTGCACGGCGTCAACAATATTCACCAACTGTTGTAACTTGTCCATCTTGAACCGCTCTACAGACGCTTATAAATAGACGAGCGAGCGGGTCTCCCCCCTATATATCCACCCCCCTACGAGATGGCCCTCTCGTGATCTATTCTTGTCTCGACTTGTCTTGTCAACCCGCCAAACCGGCGCCAGTCATCAGGGAAAACCCATTACCAAATAGGGGTGGGGGACATTATTCAAGGTCATGTTGCAACACCAGGAAAACCCATTGCCCGGGTCAATGACCTCAATTCTTGTCGCAACTCGTCTTGTCGGTCCTGCACAGGGTCTCGATGACGTCACTCAACTTGTCTTGTCAACCCGCCAAACAGGCGCCAGTCATCAGGGAAAACCCATTACCAATAGGGGGGTGGGGGACCTAATTCAAGGTCGTGTTGCAACACCAGGAAAACCCATTGCCCGGGTCAATGACCTCAATTCTTGTCTCAACACGTTTTGTCGATCCAGCGACGGGTCTCGATGACGTCACCTGGTGATGGTGGCGAGAGGAGAGGGGAGGGGGAAGTGCGCAACCGTGATGCGCAGTGGTCACTACCCGGTAAGCGGCCGACTAGCAAAGATACTCTCCATTCTACGCAGGACAGTCGTAGCGAGAGGTTCGTGCAGAGACGTATGCTCACCATCCAAATAAAATATACTCCAATGTCCTTCCCCATAACCTCTATTATAATAGAATAGTATTTAATTTATACAATAAAATTTTTAATAGAAATTAAGAAAAAAAAAAGACCCACACCAAGTACTCAAATTTCAATGTTTTCTGTTTTAGATAGAATTTGTATGTAGTGCTAAGAAAATGTAGATATATTTGTAAAATCTAATAATTATGAGTATGAATAAAAAAGATAATTTTTAATCAGTCTTTAAGAAATGAATTGGATCATTGTAAAATATGCTAATTTGAGGAGACATAAATTTTCATTTGTCAATTTTCATATTAAATGTTTGAGTTAAATCAAAATAATAACATATAATATATTATTATATTTATAGACATTTTTGTGATAATGTTAAATCTAAACAATTTTGTTAAAATTCTATTCTAATTTCGTACAATTTATCAGCTAAATAGAAATATGATTCTCTATTTTGACTTTGTTGTAATGCACAACAAGTAAACATATTATTCCATATTGTGCACTACATTTATTTCGGTTTCAGGGGGTCATGAAACGTAAACATTTATAGAAATATCGAGTTAGATTTTTTTTTGACAGTCACAATACTTTCTCTCTGAGTCCGAGGTTTCGAGAGAAAGTAAAAATAGAACTTGCCTGTTTTTGATCAAGTATTGCAAATTTTCAGTCCAGTTCGTAAAATGTTGGGAGTATCCTAGCCTTTTTCTTCTAACAGCATAGGAAACTATTTGACAGTGATTTAGTTTGCAGATATTTAAAGCCCAACATTTTAATTATGTCGGTACCGCGTCTGTATATTTTGACATAGGGATCCCAAGTTCAATTCCCAACAGGATCAAAGAATTTGCAATTGGCGAATGACAGCCGGGTGAATGGGCGTTATACATAATGTTGAGTTATATTTTAAGTCATGTGCTGAAATTAGTTGGTTCAGAAAGTGAACTTTAAACATCTATTTAAATATTATAATAAATATTAGACCCAGTAAAACACCCCATTACCTGTAAACAAACAAAAAATCCGTTTTTGTTCGTGCTAAGCGTCTTACTACCCATCCGGGCTATCCACACATTTACACTAATAAGGTAGGACACTATAAAGGTATAATTTTAAGGGAAGCTCACCACCATCTTCATGGGAGGAAAATGAAAAACTATTTAGGAAATGCCACCTCGGTACACCCAACCGGGAATCGAGCCCCGTATCCCCCAACACACCGACAAACCAGACAAAAAGAGTCTGACCCCTTTACATACGTGCGCCATCGGCGCGGATGAGTCAGCTTGTCATAAGTTTCATATTCGTGAATTTGAAAAATGACACCTTGACTAGGGAATCGAACCTAGGACCCTTGGCTTTGCGCGTCGATGCTCTACCACTGAGCTATCCAGGATCCATCTCATAGACATGGTCATTCTTCACTCAATGTTTAAGGCAAAGTCTGTGATGGACGTGTGGAAATCATCAGATCAGAATGAGCTATCTGACACAACAGCCACCAGCGACTCTTGAGGTCAGCTTTGTGTTGCCATTTGTACGATGCAATTTGTAGGCCGACATGAGAGCGAATAGCATGGAAGTAAACAAACACTCGTACAATTAATTTTACATGACTATAGCTCATCTACGTTAGGAGTGTAAGAAAGTGGCAGTTAGCAGAGGATTTCTTATTGCAAACATTGACTGGAAATCACTATTGTCAACCTATTCGGAAATAATTATTATTCTCTTAGTAATACTAACTTATACAGTCAATAAAGAGTACCATCAAACGATTCTGAATACTTCCAGCCAACGTTTGCAATAAAGAAGTCACTTACCAACACTCCTACCGTAGATGGATTCTAGCTAAGCACATTAGTCTGACTACCCAGTATTGGTTATCCCTGTTTCCCCGAGAAGAACAGCGCCCGCCCCATGGGGACAATGGCGAGTGGGCCAAAGAAAGGGGCGTGACCCCCTCCCCTTCAAGACATGGAGATGAGTGTCACTGTTCCTAATTGGTCGGCGAAATAATGCGTGATGTATCTTGTCTAGCGTCTCATGACACGCGCAATTAATACACCTACACACAGAACATGATGTTGGCGCCAAGAATAATAAAGTGCCGCACATCGCATTGTAATACACGAGCTCGTCTGCTCTTATGAAGGAGAGATTTACTGGCAAAGAAACGGGATTTTTCCTAGAGTGCCTTGAGATGGGATTGTAGGGGAAGCAAGAAAAGTCCAGTGTTTTTATTATATCAATACTTTTTTTTGTCAAAATAAATAAAATATTGCTTCAGTAGAAACATGAGTTTAATTTTCTTCGCATGGTGACTCAATCGTTGTTGATAGACCTTGACAGATATTCAACAACTGTTGATACCATCATGTGAAGAAAAATTAAACTCTGTTACCGGAGCAAGAGACTATTGGATTTATTTACGCCAAAAAGTGTTTTGATGTACAAAAAAAAACCTCCCTTTAAATCACGTTTCCTACATCCCCACCTTAAGCGAGCAGATCCAAATCCTGCGCTAAATTTGCCATTACCGACGTCATCCATAAACCACGTAAAGCTTATTGTTACATTTATTGACCCCCACGTAACACCATGTACACATTTATACTACCCCCCCCCCCCCCAGCTCCTCCCAACCTGTGTTACGTAAATTTTCACAAGAGTAAATATCATTATTTCCTAGTGAAGATGTTATGACACTTAAAGAGAGACTCAGATTTAACATTTATCAGAATCTTAAGTTTTCTATAAGTATGTTTACTAACAGTGAAAACATGAATAATAATATTATTTTTTCAACATTAAAAAGTATGAGATCTATGTTACGTAACACTTGTAATGTACCCATCGTGGCACCGTCCCCCATTTGACACCGTATAGACATTAGAGATCTCCCCTCCCCTAACCCAAACTGTTACGGATTTATGGTTGACCCCTTGAAGAATTCGAAATTATTTTTCGAAGCGGGTTGTATCTTAGCTCGACGCACTTAGGCACTATCACACGCCAATTTACGAAATAGAAAGAATGGGAAGAAAATTAGCTGCTCCTTTGTGTGTGGTATCTTGTTTACCTACTGATGACACTTTCTTCTTCCGCTGGCGAGTATAAACCCCCATTCTACTATTTGCGCTTGGATAGCATTGATTTACACTAAACAAACGTCAAGCTCGTCTAGTCTTTTTACGATGATTGTAAGATCAGCGCTAGACTCCTGACCGGGTCTATTGAGGGTGACTTTCCCCTAAATGGTTTCTCATACTCCCCCTCCCCCTCCGCACCCCTGAGGCTAGTGAGGTATATTTCCAGATTGTTTATTCCTTATATTCCTACTCTAATAGTATGATTAAATGCGCGAGTAAAACGCGGGTAGTAAACTACTATAATCACCGCGTTTTACTACTGTTCAGGTTATATGCAAATATGATAGTTACTCTAATGTGGCTCGGGTGAGGAAGGAAGCATTTTAGAGGTAATCACCTGCAATTTTAGGAAGGAGAGTGAGAAACCATTTATGAATAACCACACTCATCAGACCGACCGGGATTCGAACCCCGATCTCATCAACAGGCCAGTCTAACACGATAATGACGCTTTAAGACGATTCGGCTACTGAAGCGGGTGCAGGGATAAAGAGAATTAAAAACACAAGCCAGACAAAATAAATCAAATGCACAGTAATCAAAGTCAAAATTCCAACGTCCGGTTCTCAACCCCATTAGTTTTTTTTAAATTTAGCACCGTGTCTTACTAACCGTTCGGGTTATACGCTTAAGTACTAATTACGCTAATGGATTAGGAATTGGAAGGTTGAATTTAGAAGGAAGTGAACACACATTTGGTGGGGGGAGAGTGGAAAACCATTTAGGAAAAGCCACCCCCAGTTCACCCGACGAGATTCAACCTGATCTCCCCGTCCTCGGCAGTCTGGCTCAACACGAAACCAGCGCGTTAGCTAACTACGCCACCGAGGCGGGTATTAGTTTAGTTAAATGTGGATAACATGTATGGGTGGCCGCATGGTCTAAGGCGTCACTCTAGAGATAGACTAGACTGCGATGACATGAAGATCGGAGTTATAATCCCAGTGGGTTGAAATGAGGGTGGTCTTTTTCCTAAATGTTTTTCCACTCTTCCCTCACGAAAGTGCGAGTACACTTAATCTAAATTCAACCTACCTCATTCCTAACCCATTAACGTAATTAATATATAAGCGTATAACCTAAACAGGTTAGACGCAGTGAGGAATAAAGAAAAAAACCAACCATAATAGAACTTTGTAGAAGAAACATTTTGAAAATTAGAAACTTAATGTTTTAGCAGTCAACGTCAATATTGTCCGACACAATAACTCAGTCGTTAGCGTATCTGTCTACTAAGTCAAGAGTCCCGAAGTCGATTCCCAGCATGGCCAAAAATTATCATAGTGAAATGTGAGTTTACACTTTCACAGTGATAAATTAATGACCAGGATTAATTATGTGTTGTATTCAAGTTAAGTTAGTTTATAAGTCATGAGCTGATATAATTATTTGGTTCAGAAAATGCACGTTAAATACCTCAACTAAGTGAAAACAAGATGATATTATTCTACTATAATATTCGTGTTATTTTATAGGTTTTGATGATATCCATTAAAAGTGACAGAGTAGACATAACTTGCCGTATAAATATATGAAAATGTTTAGTTTTAAAAAGATCAAAAAGTACTTCTAACTATTTTTATTAATTACAAGCATTTCTATTGGATTACTCCACTACTATAATCTGAAATTAAGACCTGACATCTTCCGATTGATGTGTCAGTGCTTTCAATTTCGATATTTTATTATTAGCACCGCGTCTTACTACCCATTCGGGTTATACGCTACTTTTCTAACTAAATCAGGCTTCAACTACATTATGTTAATGTTCGACACCACCAGGAAGGTAATGTCAGTAGAGCCGCCAGCCACTCACGATAACACTGCACTTAATTGCATTAATCTAGCGGGGCACACTCTGCTTTTTTTACAGATAGGCAGGCTCCTTTGAGGCGCTTCCATCGACCCTTTGGAAGGTAAGCTATTCCGGTACTCCCGCGAGTAATCGATCAAAGAAAGAGCAAATCGACCGCACTCTGCGCCGATAAACGAGCTTCTGACCCAGTAACGCCCAGGGCTGATGATGCAGTAGAAGCTAGTGTAGCTGAGTAAAAGTAGAGAACCATTTTATAAAAGTTTACTCCCCCTCTGACACGATTACAATGGGACCACTTTTTTTTTTTTTTGCTAAATATATTTAACTTGCAATTTCTGAACCAACTGATTATATCAGCACACGACTTATATACTAATTTAAATCTAGAACAGACACTACATCCAACCCCCCACCGTTAATTCATCACTGTGAAAGGGGAGAGACATCAATGTCACTGATTATAAATATCCCAGCCATACCAGGGATCGAAACCAAAACCCTAAAATCAACACCATTTATAGAAATAATTAAAAAAATAAGTCATTAGTTCTATTTTTTATTTAATTGAGGTGCTTAACGTGTACGTTCTGAACCGGCTGATTATATCAACACACGAGAATTTCTATGAGCGAGAGCGAAAGGGTCTACCAGTTTTCCCGCGAAAGGTATTTTCATATACCTTTCAGGGTTCTTTTACATGTCTCTCGGTCGGGTGAACTGGGGGTGGTTTTTCCTAAATGGTTTTCCCCTCTCCCTCCGCGCAAATGCGGGTGCACTTCCTCTAAATTCAACCTTCCTAATTCCTAATCCATTAGTGTAATTAGTACTTAAGCGTATAACCCGAACGGGTAGTAAGACGCGGTGCTAAATAATAATAATTTTACATGTCACAATAAATATGGAACCGACAGCTTTGCTTCTCCTCCGAAAGAATTTGTGCTACGGATTTTCATCTCTCAAGAAAAATCCGTCAACCCCACAGCTACGTTTTAACCCACGATCATCGGGTCTTGAGGTGAGCTCTTTACCCCAAGGCCACCGAGGTCGACCATTTTAATTTAATGTCTACATATGCCAAAGGATGTTACCTTTGATAGACCTAGATGGGATCACCCACCTAGGTGGCGTACAATAGTTGGCTAACGCGCTGGTATCGTGTTGAGCCAGACTGCCGAGGACGGGGAGATCGAGGTTCGAATCTCGTTTGGGTGAACTGGGGGTGGTTTTTCCTAAACTGTTTTCCACTCTCCCACGCAAATGCGGGTTCACTTCCTCTATATTCAACCTTCCCAACTCCTAATCCATTAGCGTAATTAGTACTTAAGCGTATAACCTGAATGGGTTGTAAGACTAGGTGCTAAATAATAATAATAAAAAAAAAGTGGGATCAATTTTGACAACGGTATATCTGGGCAGTGTGTTTTTGAATATGTTATGAGTATTTTAATATGATTACACATAGCCTAGTCACAAACAGTCAACCTAATACAGTTCAATTCAACCCCCTTTTTCTACAAACTAATACGTGTACAGTTCTTAGGTTAAGTGGTTAATAGTCTTGGTGTTGAACATGATGAAGAACAACATGCTGAGGGTGGCTCAGGGGGGGGGGGGGGGGGGGGGTTTGCGGTCCTTACACACCACAAAGTGTGAACCGTGAGCTATTTTAAAGGATATTGGGGTTCGTTTATAGATAGCTGAATTCTTCTTGGTCATCTCTTGCTTGAAAGAGAGCCTGTCCCATTAAGAGCCGTAAGTTTAAACCAATATTTTCCTTCTTCCATTCCACGTCCTTATCCAAAAAATGTGTAATTGGGGAAATAAAGGCTTCTATTTTCACAATGATAAATTTAATGTCAGCGAGACTCGGTGTTGTGTCTTGTTATATAATAAATTAAGTTTGTAAGTCATATGTCGACTATCAGCTGTCGGCTCAAAAATTGCACCTACCCTTTCACCTCCTGTCCCCTCCCAAAAAGTGTTTGTGTAAATAAGCTGCTGTTTTATCTACTTTTCGTTATACAAAGGATAGGGGGAAACAATGTGCTGTCGTCTACCTGGGTGAGTATTTTTTTATCAAAGCCTGTCAGTGCCTTCACAGGTGTCTGTCTACCTCAGGGTGCTTGCTAGCTTTACTTCCGGTGCTAGCTATCTACACCGGATACAGCAGAAGACGCGAAGCTAGGGGGGAGATACGCACTCCTGAATACAATACCTTTACCTCCCGTTCCTGAGCACTTTTGTTTCAGGTAGACATTTCGCGAGAGTTCTAAATGAGTATTCATGAGAAGGTTTATTATTAAAAAAGTTTTTCTTATAAAGCAACGGTAACGTGGTCTTTTTTTGACAGTTGAGTTACTAAATAGTATATCTCTGTATTCATTCGCTCCCACAAATAAGTTTTATAAACTATCACAAGCGATGTAAATTGACTTCACTTCTGAAAAGGATAAAAACGTGTTTGTGAGGCAAATGAATACGGGAGTGTTTTTGGTAACTCTTCAGTTGCCAGAAATTACCAAAATTGCAATGAACCAAATATATTTTCTAATTATTGTACTGGAGGCTGAGAGTTTGGTATAGGGTTTAGAACATAAAAATAATAGTTTGAAAAGTTAAAAAAAAAGTGTGAGTTTTCATTGTCTAGGGTCAACCTCACTGGTCTTGGGGTAAAGTGCTCACCTCCGGACACGATGTCCGTGGGTGGACGGATTGTTCTTTAGTGATAAACATCCGTAGCACAACTTCCTTCGGAGAGGAAGTAAGCCTGTCGGTCCTAAATAGATTGTGGCATGTAAAATAAGCCTGGAAGGTATGTGAAAATACCTTTCCCGGCCAAATAGATAGATCTTTTCGCTCTCGCTCATAGAAATTCAAGTATGCTGGTATAACCAGTCGGCTCAGAAAGTTCACGTTGAATTCCTTCATTGTCTAGGACAGCGGTCGACAACCTACAGCCCACAGACCAGATCCGAACCGCTAACTGAATTTAGCAAACAATTGTATTCATGAAAATAGACTAATAACTAGTTAATATGTTTATGAAAAATACAGAGTTGAAATTTTTTGCTCGATACTTTTTTAACCAGCCTACATTTTGTCCAAGCCATATGGCCCGCGATACCAAAAAGGTTGCCAACCCCTGGTTTAGGAGATTAATGTTGTGTAAAAATGTGTCAAAATACAGTAAAGAAGTAATCATGAATAGAATTTTTCTAATTTTATTATTTAATTTCAACCCTCTCCAAGTGAGCAGGATTGAGAAGTGTTTTGCACCCCTGACTCGGAGCCGTGACACCTACGGTGGTAAAGCTGACGCATTTGATTATATTTTACTGTACCGTTAAGTTATGGATAACCTGAATTGTAGCAAGACGCTGAGCAACATTTAAAAAAACTATAGGCATACACAGACCACCAATGTTATCTAGTGCTTCTGGCTACAGTTCCATAGGTCCCGGGTTCGATCCACGGCACTTCCAGAATTTTACTATGAAGCAGTGGCTCTGGATCAGGGTCAAATTCAGTCTTGTGAGGACAAATTAGGTGGGCTCGTTGTAATGACCATATGACACCCTTTATCCACAAATGTTGGCACTATCATCACTAACGGCGGCGGCCGCTCGGTCAGTATAATTTGATTGCGGGTTCACGCCATGGAGCATTTTATAGACACACACAACTACTATAATTTCTGATGCTAAGTTGGCTAATCTTCCTTAAGTGTTTTTACAGTCCAATTATCATAGGAAGAACCTAATTTTACAGCTTGGAAAACTACTAGATCTACTTTCACTTATTCATACGCCAAGTCATGTTTTATACGGCTGTCACTTTTGATAGATGGTGTCAATAGTTATAGAATATCGTAAATAATATCGTAAAATGTTATCAATGTTAGCTGCAAAGAAAAAGTGTATGTTTTCAAAAGGTTTCTTCTTACCAGAATCCTACTATAGGTGGTGTGTGCGCTTATGTAACCGTGTTTTATTTTGGGGCATTTCGTATGTTTAGCGTTATGAGAGCTTATTTTGAATACCCGAACGAAATTTAATCAAAAATGTTCTCTCTCTTGGTTCATGCTTAAAGTATGTAGCACGTAGCCATGGGCGCCCTTGCACGTAGCTTATACTAAAGTTTTTTTTTAAAAAAAGTTCAACACTTTTAGACGTTTAAAACTAATAGCACACAAAATTTGCTCCCTGTTTCATGAACACAATATTTTATTAACACTACATTAGCCCCATGGCTTTTTTGGTGCTGACTGACAGTTCACAGCTGACTTCTGACAGTCAACATTTAGGTATATACCTAAATTTTGACTGTCAGAAGTGACAACTGATAAAGACATGTTTTTTGCAGATCATATGGTTTGGCGTAGGGATACATAATTTGGTCTGGTAGCTTTTCAAAGCCGTCAGAAATCAGCTGTGAGCTGTCAGTCAGCACCACAGAAGCTAAAACTGAGGTATAGCTTTATTTATAAGA
This sequence comes from Timema podura, assembly GCA_033556935.1. Classification (NCBI taxonomy): domain Eukaryota; kingdom Metazoa; phylum Arthropoda; class Insecta; order Phasmatodea; family Timematidae; genus Timema; species Timema podura. The sequence continues at coordinate 27,489,916 of JAVRXN010000002.1, read as the reverse complement.
AAGTGAAACATAGCTAAAAAGTCTTTCGACTTAATAAAAAATGACTTCGCACAAAATGTGAAGTGGTAAACAGTTACAAAAGGACTTTATAGTGTGCGTAAGAAAAATATGGTACAATTTGTATCGGCCAGAGGGCGAGTAGGGGGTAACTGGTAAGGGGGATCAAGACGCAACGAATCAATAAAATGGTAACAAGGCGAAAATTACGAGTGAAATTGAGTGCGGCGAATGTATAACAGCGGTCGTCAGGAAGATAATAGGACGATAATGGTCACATTAAGGTATGAAGAGAGCTGAAAAATATGTGAGAGAAAAAATGAGTCATTCATACCGCAAAAGAGGACAAAAAAAACAACAAAACTGCGAGGAGAGGAAAGAGAGAGTTAAAATATATAGATGGTTGTACACTGTGTTCATTCTAAGGTTACAACATATGTAGTAATAGCTTCGCTTATAAGATCGTGAATGATGTTCCTTCTTTGGATGTAATTTAATTTTTTTAGCACCGCGTCTTACTACCCATTCGGGTTATACGCTTAAGTACTAATTACACTAATAGATTAGGAATTGGAAAGGTTGAATTTAGAGAAAGTGAACCCGCATTTGCGTGGAGGGAGAGTGGAAAACCATTTAGAACCCCCCCCCCCCCAGTTCACCCGACCGAGATTCGAACCTCGATCTCCCCGTTCTCGGTGGTCTGACTCAACACGACTGGCGCGTTAGCCAACTACGCCACCGAGGCGGGCTTTGGATGTAGACCCCGCAATTCTTCATTGAGGAAAAAAAATATATCTAAAAGTTTTAAAAATATACTAAATATACGTTAGCGAAATCATACGTCAAGACACATGGTTTTGATTTTTACACCTTTTGCCAATGTTCGCTGGTCTACATTTATAATTTATGTATTCTAAAATGACCTTCATTAGGCTAAACGACCACAAACAATGGTTGCGCTTTTGATGCATAACAAATTACTTGTACTAAAGAAATGTTTGTGCTAAAAGATGTAACAAATTTAATTGATGTTTGTTGAAATCTTATTTTTTAACTCCCCTTCCCCCAATACTCCCCTACCCTATAGACACTTTTAGTAAACTGTATTACAATCTCAATCCCTTCACCTTCTTATGTAATGTTTATAACACGAGCATGTGAATTTTGATTACTGCATAGTTTGATTTTCTTACAAATGGTCATTTGGAGCACCTTTTAGAAAATATAAAAATATATTTAGCTGTCAACATTGATGATGTTTTACCATAATATTAGCAATACTTTATAGTTATTGATAATATATATCGCAAGCTACAGCTGCAGATCACATGACTTGGCGTACGAACACGTGAAAGTAGAGCTAGTAGCTTTGACTAGCTGTTAGTTAATATGTGATCATTCGTAAGAAAATTAGGGTATAGCTAAGCGCCTAAAAGTTTCTAAGCGGTTTGTTTCAAAATGGTGGATAATAGAGCAAGCAATAAGATCAGGCAAAACAAAATAGGTACATGTTGAACGAGTTTAGTTGATTTATTGTCAGCTATTGGCATCCTTTTGTAGATTACCAAATATTAACTGTTCGGTTTTAACCAGTTATTTGTATAGTCTGGCACCGATGATAAAGGGTACTCTTGACTTGTGAATACCTTGGGTCCAAATGATTTATATACATCAAGTTCAACCTTAGGATGGACAAAGTCTATAAATACAGAAGGCTACCACAAGAGAGAGAAAAGAGAGGAAAATATACAAGCCCTGACCGAGGAACGTGATGACTTTCTCCCACTGCGGCAATAATCCCTCCTCCGACCCACTTTTTTCAAGGTCATGGACCGAACAGATCTCTTGCCCGAACCAAAGAAATCCTTTGACAAGACGTCCACGCTGGGTTAACATTCATCGGGCGGCTGTGCTTGTGGACCAAGTATATACAGTTCAATTTTCATACGAAGAACAATTTCTGACAGCTACAAACGTTACTATTTATACTTTAACGTATCCATACGTCAGGTCACGTGATCTTCAGCTGTGACTTTAAATAGATATGATCAATAAATATAAAATTATAATAGTATTCAATAAAATTATTTTTTATTTAGGATTTAGAAGCAAATTATTTAAGTGATAAGTGATTACATATTACAGTCCCAAAGTACTTAGAAAAGTTCATCTTCAGGTATTACAGTTAAATATGTAAATATAAAAATATAAACTTTTCTTTCACAAAACCTAACATTTTATAATTTAAAATTTTTAGATATCCTTGTCAAATTAGAGGGTCTTGGGGTAAAGTGCTAGCCTCAGGATCCAATGTTCATGGGTTCAAACCCAGCTGAGGTCGACGGATTTTCTTGAGCGATAAATATCCGTTGCACAACTTCCTTCGGAGGAGAAGTAAAGCCGTCAGTTTCATGTCGATTGTGGCATGTAAAATAAACCAGAAAGGTATGTGAAAATACCTTTCCCGGCAAAATTAGTAAGCTCCTTTCTCTCTCGCTCAAAGAAATTCTCCTGTGCTGATATAATGATTCTGTTCAGAAAGTTCACGTAAATATCTCTAATAAAAAATAAATACATATTCTTCTTTTCTTAATTGTTTGTATGTGTGTATACCACTTACGATATTTGTTGATGATTAAGGTAAGTATAGCTGTCTGCTACGTCCCATAATAATAATAATAATAATAATAATAATAATAATAATAATAATAATAATAATAATAATAATACATAGTTGATCACTATTGACCGCAAAAAATATGTTAATATTTAATAAAAAGGTCCTCCTTTCCGATGAAAATTAGACTTTTTTTTAAAACTAACTAAAGCACAAGTGTAAGAGGAATTAAGTTCTAGGAGAATAGGCGGGCAACGATATTTGGAAGAAATCTATCAAAAATCAACGCATGTTGTGTCCCTTCAAGAAAATGGCGCGGCATGACCCAGATCCGACCCCGGGTCACCGGTGGACCAAACCGAGAGTCCTCCGGTCAGCCGAGATGTAGGTCAGTCACGGAGGTAGCCTGCTCTGAATCGTGCACTACCTAGCAAAGAGAGCCACAAAGAATACGTAATGCTCAGTCTAGGATCAGTCGGACTCGTAATATTGTCTGTCTACAATAGCACAAGCAAGGACAGTCGCATGTCGGAATTGTAGGAAGGAGGCTAACATTGTCCATCTCTTACGTGTATTTAGGGAGGTTGGTTTGCGTCCAGCCAATCAGAAACAAATATAGGTGCACTATACTGGATATCATCGCTGAGTGAACAACACGGTTACTATTGGGAAACAGCGTTGTCATTCTCTTGTTTTTTGTGTAGTCAAACTCCCCTCAAATATAAGACAAGTTTCGCGAAGCTGGTTAGTCGAGTTTGCCAGTAGCTCCTTCTTAGCCCAGCACACCACCTTCAGACAAAACTGAGAAAGAATAGATTTGGCAACAGTTAACAGAGAGAGGGAGCAATGATATTGGGTTTACTGTATTCAACTAAAGCTATTAATTAATTATGTAATCAAGGATAAAGTTCGTGAAAATATATAGTAAAAGATATTGCATTTTAAATTCTAGAATAAGAGTAATAATTTAATAACGTTTTCGTATATTAATTTGATTCGATTTAACAGTGTTAATGACTTTGATTAGGTTAAGCATCACGTGATACACCCTCATTTAACTAGTAAGGTGGCAAGCTTACCTTGAATAATTTTACCATGGAGTAGCAATTAGATAAACCATCAAGGTAAGACAGCTACCTTTCAGGGTAAAATAAGTGTGCGTGATATTAGTTTGGTTAGTTCGATACCTTCACTGGAGGGCACGCTGTTAGGGCAAAAGTATCTCAATAGACTGGACTACAGGACGGGTCAAGGTTCAACTCTCGGCCGGGTGCAATGAAGGTGGTTTTCCATAAAGATTTTTTTATCGCTGTGGTTTTCCGGTTCTCTCAGATGAAGTTCCTCAAATTACCTTTTTCATTCCTGCCACTTAAAATAACCCGTTAAATAACATGAGTTTAAACAAATTTTAGTAAAAATTAATTAAATATAATTAAAATACTAAAACAAGATTTTGTAGTAAGAGTTTTTTTAAACTGCATTTAGTTACCTTAAATACATGGTATGATAACATAACCTGATGTATACATACGTTAAATTAGATCTAGTAGCTTTTCTAGCTATCAGATAAGGTTCTTCCTATAAAAATTCTACTTTACAACATTTATGCTAGCAAACCTACATGATTTAAAAAAATAGTACTCGTCATAATGGAGTGTAAGCCCAGAAACCCGTACATTTTTATTTTGATAGCTTTTTACCACTAAATTATTTTTTATTGATTTTTGTATAATTTTCTAGACTCTAAATTGAATTCGAGCGTTCGAGCATAGCCACTGGCCATAATAAGATATTATTCAGACTAAGACTTTATTGGGTGTTATAAAAATCTCATTAATACTCACGTAAACGTTTCAGGAATATTTTGATACACATCTCATCAGAAACTTACCTAGAAACAAAAGAGAGAGAACATTGATTAAATATAGAGATAGAATGCATATACAGTGAAGACATCATAATAAGCTCTTTGAGGCACAAGGTCTAGTCATTTATTAAATGACTTTGGTTCGAATCACGGAGAGGTCAAAAACTTCACGTAGTGGAAAAGAAGAGGAGGTGTATTCGGTCTACCGATTGTTTACAGATTGTGATGCATATGCTAGGAAGTGCCATCTTTGACATATTGTGTCCAATTTCGTTAGCTGCGAAATAACTTTGGTGACAATTTGGTTAATCAGCATTTATCTACTACTATCTCGTAGGGAAAGTATCGTAATCGTTAAAAAAAATATTCAAAATTAAGATGAATTTTGACTTTTTATGTGCCCCCAACTTAGAAAAGTGGGTTTTAGAATTATGTTTGTCTGTACGCGGGGCTACGGCCCAAACGGTTCAATGCATTTCATTTTAACTTTATAGTTTGATATTGAATAGTCATACCTCGAGGAGAAATCATGATTTTAACCTAATTATGTTCCTAACATTAAGAGTAGTTTATTAATTACTAATATTTCGAAACTAGGAAACATTTTTAAAAATTGTTTAACAATATTGTTGTATCTAAGGTGTAATGAGTTGGACTATATAGAGATAGCTCAAATAGGGAGAGGTGTAATGAGGTGGACTGGATAGCAACTAGCTCACAAGGGATAGGTGGTGTACTTTTGTAAATGCGGCATTAAACTTTCGAGTTCCTAGTGTCCCTAGAGTAAATAAGTAAGGGTAGATTACTAATGACTTTCATAAAAAATGTGTTCTTAATTTCAATACACTATAATAGGATAAAGTATGTACGAATGCATTGTACCATTTATTTCACTCATTTAAAAGTGATAATTGAGTAATAAACGAGTGGTTCAGGGTTCTGTCTATATAAATAATTGGTTACGTGTTTACGTCTTGAGCAGAGAAGACGAATACAGTATAATATTTTGAGTGAGCTTTAATTTTGGACATCAACTAAATTATCCTAGAAGACAATAATATTTTAGTAAGTGTTTAAGACCGCACCGTGTCGCACTACCTCTTCTGACTATCCACGTATTGCCGCTAAAGGGGTAGTAGGTTTCAGGGTAGGTAATAAATAGTAAGGTATGATTTAGAAGACTTAAACCTACATTGGCGTAGAAAAGTATTTACGAAAAAAACACCTCAGTATATCCGGCCAGACCCGCCTCGGTGGCCGTATGGTCTAATGCGTCACTCTCACAATTGAATAGACTGCCCATGACGGCGATATCGAGGTTCGATCCCAGTTGATGTAATGAGGGTGTTTTTTTCCTAAATGGTTTCCCTCATTTCTATACACAAAAATGCGGGTACACTTCCTCTAAATTCAACTACCTTCCTATTCTCTATCCCATTAGCGTAATTAGTACATAGAAGTATAACCCGAACGGGTAGTAAAATACGGTGCTAAAAAAACCCAGCCAGGATACAATAACCAACCTCCTTGTCGCTATATAACCAAGACAAGACGAGAATGGCGCCTTTGCCTGCGTGCCCATAGATGTGTGTGTTAAATAACTCACCTACGAAGCGAACAACAGAAATGAAGTAATTTTGGCCGATGTAAAACCATGTAAAACTTTTGTGCCCTAAAGGAACGAAATTAAAAAAAAAATCAAGAAAAAATATCTCAGGGAAGCCAAATCGAAACTGAATGCTATATTCGATTAATTCAAACAATGCCGAAAAGTTTCTGTCCAATTCGGTGAATATAAACAAACATTAATTAATTTGTAAAATCTTATTTTCATAGGAAAATATAACAGAAAGAAAAGTTACTAAATCTACACTCGCGTATTCATACGTCAAGTCATGTCTGGAACTGTAACTTTCTATAGATAATAATCAATGCCTATGAAATAACACTAATAATATAGTAAAAATGTGATCAATGTTGACAGCAAAAAAATTTGTATTTTCTAAAAGGCCCTGCTTATAAAAATTGGAGCGTAGCTGTATATGACCAGGGTCACTCAACACACTTTCAACCATAAAGTGTGTGCAAATAAACCAAGCGAAAAAGGTCAATGTCACACAAACGCCAAGATATAAAAATAATTGAACATGTTTAGAGAGGGAAAAGTTTGTTATTTTCAGCAAACCCGTCCGCCGGCTATTGCGAACGACTATTAAAAAAAAAAACAGTACTTTAAATTGCACCAGTGTGTTGAGAAATGGGTTATTTGCCACTGTACAGAATCTGAACGTGCACCCACTATAAGATAAACCAACATGAACAGTCCTGTAACAAAAAGTGGGCGTCCTTATAATTATGTACAATATGACTTGAAATGAAAAGCCTGTCAATTTGTGTGCAGGTCCTCATACAAAACTTACTCATATTAAGGTGGGATGGAAGGAAAGCAAAAAAAGGCCAGTGTTTTTGCAGTTTTATAGCAAAACATTTGTTTGGCCAAAATATTGCTACGGTTCAAACATGGAGTTTAATTTTCTTCATATGTTGATATCGAAAGTTCTTGAATATTTGTCATGAGCATGGTGACATTATCTAACAAACTTTTTAAATGAAGAGAAGATGTCATTAAATTCCAGAATACCCTTGACAGATATTCTAGAAATTTTCAGGTGAAGAAAATTAAATTCTATGTTTGTACTGGAGCGATATTTTATTTATTCTGGCAAAAAACAAAACAAAAAAAAACATGTTGCCATAAAATCTGTAAAAATAGTCTTTTTCTCGCGTCCCCTTCCATCCCACCTTAGTGAGCTTAGATACATCCCTCCTTCCATCGGCCTCAGCTCGCGTCTTACTTCCTGCACAGGCTATATGCATTATTTATTCACACTAATTGAGTAGGTATGAGTAAGGTATAGTTTATAGGAAAAGTAACCTATTTGAGTAAAGTGCGAGTGGGAAACCATTTAGGAAAGCCCACCCTCAGTACACCCGGCCGGGATTCGAACCTCTACCTCTCAGTAACAAGCAAACATGATTAGATGAACTCATAATTTAGTCATTTAGTCCTTCCACCCACCAGTGCATATATATATATATATATATATACACATTTTTTTAAAGGATTTTCTTTTGGTTGTGAGATTTTTAACATATAATTCGGAGTGAAACTGTCTTGTAAAGGGTGTGTTGATCACGCCACCAAGTTTTACTACTTAAGCAAGTAGGCCTACTGTTAATAAGTGTTTACTTGTTTCGGTGGTCGCATGGTCTAAGGCGCTATTCTCGCAATAAACTAGACTGCCGATGACGTGGAAATCGTGGTTCTAGCCAAGTCATGTGTATTGAGGTTTTTCCTAAATGGTTTCTCACGCTCTCTCCATGCAAATGCTGGTACACTTGCAGAAAGTCATTATTCCACTTGTGACGTGTGCTCAACCAGTGGCGGTGGAACCTTATTTGTGTAAAGGGGGGATTACAAAAAGTTTTAAAATAATAACTGTCCTCCAGGACAAAGAGGGATCCAGGACTCAACCCTGAAAATGTTTGAAAATTGAAAGCCCCTAGAAGCTATTTTGAGAGGTAATCATCATCTGAAAACATTTTTAAAACTAAATGTTTCTAGAATATATTTGAAGTGATCTTTTCCTGGTAAATGTGTGAAATTTGTAAGCCTCTAAAAGCTATGTTGAGTGATTCTCGCCTTTAAATTCTCGACAGATGGAAAAATTCAAGTGCTTTCCGTTTTTTTCCAACAGTTTCTATTCCAGTCAACAGTGGCTACCCTGTAATATGTATAAAAGATCAACATATTTAAATTCGTGAGCAAACTTTAGACACCATTTTCATGTTTTTCAAAATAAAATATTGTGTTTTCAGTAGACCTACTAATCTTTCGTTTTTATAGTAATGAACACGTGTGGAAAAACGCAATGTCTTTTTCCTTTTTCTTTTATGTAGCGGCCAAATGAGAAGCTTCAAATCCATTATAATTTGAATTTAATAATATTATAGGTTGATATAATTAGCTCCAAACATGTCGTGCTTAACTGGTTTGCTAGTTATTTAAACTGTCACCCACAACCGAGGTCAATGTTGGTGATAAAAACAACAGATTACAAAATTAAAGTTGAAGGAGATTCAAATCCCTTACCCCACCCCCTCCCTTTTTTTGGCAGGCACGTTATGGATTATAAAAGTTTTACAAGCGAAGAGATTGGCTGTGATTGGGCCGGCGTCCCGTGGCTAGTGTGGCCGGATATGACGTGCTGGGCACGCGCCATGACGTCAGAAAACGGTTCTTGACAGGGAGGGAGAGGGGTGAAAAAGTGTGGTGGGGGAAAGGATCAGCTGGAACACGCGTCCGGGGTTGTTGATCAAGTACACCCTGAATAGGTTGAGAGTGAAGATCATCTTGTGGACTGTGAAGAGATTTGCACGTTGGTTCTGACTCAAGGTGGCCGGGGTTCGATTCGACACGGGTGTGCTATGATTTACGTGTTTAGTCGGTGGTTATCACCTAGGTGAGAGAAAGTTTGCTACAAATCCCTTGAAATTAATCTTGCTCCTGTATCCTTAGATGGGTAAGTTATAATATGGCAAAGGAACATTTCTAGACTTTTTTTTAATTGGAAAAGAGGGTGGAGGACTGGAGGGAGGGCCGGAAAGTGGAAACTATGGCGGTTATTAAAAAATGAATTTGATTGAGGGCGTGGAAGACAATTGATCGGAAACTTATATGATTTAAACCAAACAACCAGTGGGTGTCTTCAAGCAAATATCTTGAACACCCATTTCCAATTTTTAGGGTAAGGAAGAATGCCAACCTTCAGGGATCCCCTAACCAATCCGTTCCTACACTCCTAATTTTTTTTAGCACCGCATCTTACTACCCTTTCGGTTTATACGCATGTGTACTAATTACGTTAATGTATTAGGGTTGAAGAAGGTTGGATTTAAATTAAGTGTACTCACGTTTGCCTGGAAGGAGAGTAGAAAATAATTTAGGAAAAAAATCTCAGTACACTCAACCGAGATTCTAATCACAATCTCCCCGTGATCGGCAGTCTAGTCTATTACGATAGTGACGCCTTAGACCATGCAGCCACCAACGCGAGTCCCAAGTTATGCATACATTAAACGGGCGCGTTTCCTGAGATAGCACCAATATTTGAGTGCAAATATCTCCAATATAATTTAACATTAAAGAGTCAGTGTGTTCTAGTTAATACATTAAAAAACCCGTGGTTATTAACGGCTTTATATAAAGGGGCAAGAAAAGTGAGGGTATATAAACAAAGTGCAACCACATTCGCGTGGAGAGAGAATGGCAAAAAAAGTGATAAACATTTTGAAAAAAAACCCTACCCAATTCACTCTGCGAGCATGACGCCTTAGATCACATGACCATTGATACGAGTGTGTGTGAGTGTGTTTTCTTCAACAAATAGAAAAAAGGTTTCAGCGTGAAATTGAATGCAAACAATAAGTTTCCGGTGACAGAAAGATAAAGACAAAGAGAAGGGCGTGAAGAATATAAAATTATAAATCGAGTATCTTGAGGATTCGCGAACCCTAGAAAAAGTGGCCATATGTGTATTTAAGTGATGTCAAAATTTACAACATGTCTAAAGATATAGTTACAGAACATACCCATTGGCGAACGAGTACAGGATGAGGGGTAGGTCAAGTGGCTTTTTAGTAAATCGTCAAATGTACAGGAGTAAATGGTTTCTTGAATTTTGATTCGATATTCAACTTAATTAGTAATGCATTATAAAAAGAGCTTGAAACACTCTGAGGATATTTCAGAGCTGAGGTTTGGGGAAGAAATATTCTTTAAAGTGCTGCAGTATCAATTAGATCAGCCCCGCCTCGGTGGCGTAGTTGGCTAACGCATTAGTTTCGTGTTGAACTAGAATGCTGAAGACGGGGAGATCAAGGTTCGAATCTCGGTCGGGTGAAATGGGCGTGGTTTTTCCTAAATGGTTTATAATGATACTGTTTTGGACCCCTCTCATATATTCAAAAAGTCATAGATGAAGTGTATTTTTCTTTAAAGAACGGTATGTAAATTTTCCTTTTAATACTTCATCCATGGAGGATCAGGCGTTTTCAGAAGTAATTTCAATATAATATGTTTTAAAACTTTATTTCTTTTTAAAAAAAACTCCCTTCGTTCTATTTGAAAATCAGGTGATGTGCTGGCTGCCTCGGAAGCTAGCCTTCACATCAGGTTGCCAGGAGTTCTCCTATTAGTTGGTTTTAACACTGGTGACAAGGGGTCTAAGAGGCAAGGGGTAGGTCATATATAAGCAGCGTGTGCGTATAAATCTACACAGTTCACAGTAATCTTGACAGAATTATATTAATAGAAAAATAAAATCTCAGTCTGTAACAGCACTAGCTCTGGCTCTCCGCGTCAATTCGTAAATGAACAAAAACTGTACCATTTTAATGTCAATTTTATAGTAGTGAAAGTGAAATAAACAAAATAAATCGTGTACAACATTAAATCTCTACTAATTTCGACAATTAACCAATAAGTAATCCTACAGTAAGAAATGCGTATAATTAGATCGTCATAGCTGTGTGATATCTAGTGGGTAGTAAGGTATACACGTATTGTCATCATCACATAAAAACGGTGTCGCTATAATTGCTGCCCAACCTTGGGGCATACACGCGTCCACATTTGCATCATCATCATCATCATCAACAACAACCGGTAAAGTTATAGGTTTTCCACGCTCCCTCCACGCAAATGCGGGCTCACGTCCTCTAAGTTCAGCCTTCCCAATTCCTAAACCGTTAGCGTAATTAGAACTTAAGCGCATAATACGGACGGGTAGTAAGACGGGGTGCTAAGTAAATAAATAAATAAAATTAGATTAGATTAGAAAGAAGGCCGCTGTCACGAACCGACCTGATATAAAACAAATTGCCTGCAAGTCCGTTCATTCCTACCAACACAACATGGCTTTCGGAAGGTAAGTAACATTACGGCATGATTATACAGCTGGAGTTTAGCAGGAAGGACATTTTAGAAAATATACACTTATTTTTTGTGAGCGGCATTGATGAATTATTGTTATCATAGGCCTATGTGTTGATAACATCTATCAAATCGGACAACTGTATACATGATTTGACGTATGAATACGTGAACTTAGATCTAGTATCTTTTCTAGATAAAGCTTTATATTATTTTTGCTGTGTGAAGCTCATATTTGTTGGACTGTGTTAGCCTTGCCCATTGAGCAACGATACCAGGAGGACCAAGCGCAGCTTCTAACATCCTCCAACTAACTACCATAATCCTAGAACAAACACATCATCCATACCCCCTCTACCCCCCTCATTAATTCATCAATGCGAAACAGGAAACCCACATTTCCAACATTATACATTTTTGAGCCATGCCAGGAATCGAACCCTAAACTATAAACTACGGCGTTAAGTCGTATCCGAGCTGTATTACCTACCTTAAACCACGTAGCGCTGTTGAGGAGGACGGGGAGGGGGGGGAGACTCTAATGTCTGAATGGTGTTACGTGAAGGGAGGATGGGTACATCATAATGTTAGGTAACACAGATATTATGCTAATTATAATGTTGAAAAAAACTGTGCATGTTTCTACCTTTATTAAGCATACTTATAATAATATTGCGCGTCTGTGCTACACCATTCGTAGCCCAGTAGTGGAAAGATTAGCCATCAATAATCGTACATCCTTTCGGTGGAAGCTCTTTCCATGTCCCGATGAGATGAGTGGATGGTGATAGTATGAGAGTGTGGAACCAGTAGAAACTCTCGAACCTAACTTAAGCCTGACTAACCCTGTTGACCGTCGAGGTAGTTCCCCTTTCGGGAAAGATTACCGAGGTACCATCTGGGAATCGAGACTGGGACCTCTAGGTTCGTAGCTGACAACTACACCACGGGGTCGATTACTATAACCATTGAAATAATGATACACACACTTCATGTGAAAAATTACGTTAACACAGATCGGAAAGGGGAGGGATCCGGCTAAACGTCTACTTGGTGTGACATGGAAAAAAAGGTCAAAAAAGTTTGGAAAAAAATCCGTCACGTAATTTATAGATGACCCCTAATTAAGGTATTTATTGTTTAGTACCGCGTCTTACTGACCGTTCGGGCTATACGCTTAAGTACTGATTACGCTAACGGGCTAGGAATTGGGAAGGTTGAATTTAGAGAAAGTGAACCCGCATTTGCGTGGAGGGAGAGTGGAAAACCGTTTAGGGAAAACCACCCCAGTTCACCCAACTGAGATTCGAACCTCGATTTCCTCATCCTCGACAGTCTAGCTAGCACGAAACTAGCGCGTTAGCCAACTCCGCCACCGACGCAGGTAATTAAGGGTGTTATCCGTGAGCTCTAGAGCAAGATATAGAGAGCGTCGCAGAAGCTACACGATAGGCCTACTTGTGTCTGACGGGAACAGGATGTGCGCGTGCGTCTCTTCCCGTCCAGGTAACAGGTGCTAGTGACGTCAGTGGCGTGCCAAACATTTGTTCCACGGAACAAATCAGAGGAACGTGACCTCAAACTAACGTCATTTTAACAACTTTTACGATACGAGAGTAACCTTTAACATTTTGAAAACTACCAAAGAATCACGTTTTTAAAAACAATTAGGACTTTTAGAGTAGGAGCTCGGTAGGAAGGGCCATTCAAAAAGTTACTTTCGACTTAATTCCATGAATTTGTATGTCAAATTATGTAATCTGCAGCTGTCACGCTAAATAGATACCGATAAAATGATGACATAAGTTGTTAAATGTGTTAAATATATTTTATTGTAAATATATATTTATTTTATAAATTCACTTTTGGATCGAGACATCACCATATTATTGAATTTAAAAAATAGCAGTCACACACACACGTATATATGTATATATATATGTATATATACACACGTATATATATGTGTGTATATATATATATATATATGTATAAAATCATCGATGGCACGCAAGCTAAGGCATCAACCTTATTTGGTTTGACTGTAACGGGCAGGTCAGGGTTCAAATCCAGGTGGAATCACTCGGATGTATTGCGGCTAATAGTTTTTTCTCTCTTTCCCGGTTCCTTCCAAACATATGCGGGTGAATTCTCTACAAATTTAATCTTTCTTATCTATATTTTATTAAGGTAGTTAAATGAGTATATTTCCGAACGGGTAGTAAAAAAACGCGGTTGTGACTGTCTAGGCAGAGGTACGTGGGTTGGAGCCAGGTGGCTGCGCCTGTCTGTGGCAGCGAGTCAACCCGCGCAGTCGTGATTAATTCATCCTGTCAGGGATAAAACTAGCCGCTGCCGATACACATCTGTGATGGATGACGGAAACAACCGAAGCTGAAGCGGCTACAACTTTCAATACGGTAGCAACTGTATGTGTCCGAACACTTCCCGTTCTCGTTAAAACTTGTTCTGGCATATCAGCCTAATATCAGGCTTCAAGCTAAAGATTATTAACAAAAATAAAAGTTTAAATTGAGGGCGCAGCAGCAGTAAATTGATTACATAAATAGTAATATAATAAATCCTTCAGGCACGTTTGGATTTTATAGGTTATATCGATGTATAATGAACCACTTCGTTTGGGTACGCGGACAAAGGAGTAGGTCTCATCCTGTTTGTTTTGCCAGTCAGAATGACCACAAAATATTATTTTTTTAAATCTCTGACTTTTCTTTGATCCCAAAACCCAAATTTCTCTAACTGAAATACATATAGGAAAGTATAAAGATATTAAAAATAACTACTCAATTTGTTATAGTTATTTCTGAAATGCTTTTGAAAGTAAATATAGAGTGACGTTTTGATTTAAAAAAAAAGTGTGTTTGAATATGATACACTTAGGACATTTATTATCTTTAAATAGCCAAATATAACATTTTGCCTAATCGATTACAAACTTCCCTGAAATTTTCCTAATTTATCTGATAATTTTAAATTCCCTAGCTTTTGCAGGTTTTTCATATCTTCCCTGACCGTGGACACCCTCTGCCAGCGATTACTAGATCAGAGTTAAACTCTAGGCCTGGTATAATGAAGTGTTTTTACTTTTTTTCCTAAATAGTTTTCCACGCTTCCTCCACGCAACCGCGGATACACTTCTTATCAATTCTACCTTCCCCATACCTTCCCATGTAGTGTAAATATGCGGATAATACCAAAAAGTAATAATACGCGAAGCAAGGCGGAGGGGGAGGGGGGGAGAGAAACAAACTGGAGTTTCCATTAAATTTCTAATTTGGATCGAACTAGGTTCCCATAGACCTGCAATAGACCTTCTTCATAAAGACTCGGGAACCGCACGTGTGCGGGCTAGTGTCCTTCCTCTATCGAATAGCGGTCGCTTCCTCAAAGTGTCCACCCTCGAAACTTCCCTAACTACTTGTTAAAACTTAGCTTGCACACACACACACACACACACACACACACACACACATTTTTCCTGGTGCGTGGCGCGCACGTTGGGATTCGAGACGGGGCCCGTTAGGCACTCAACGCGGCGGCAGAAAAACACATCTCTCCACTTGGGGACTTACCCCCACCCCTTTCCTTTAACCCTCTATATCTCACTAAAACTAAACACACACAAGCTAGCTTAGCACTTGACGACTTGTCAAGAATGCGGGCTCTTTCTAATGGCGCTCTTAGAGGGGAGCAGGGGAGAGGGGGGAACACACACTTCATCAATCACTTTACTTCTCGACGATATATATATATAAAAACAAGGAACTTTTGTTCGGCATTTCACAGATTCTCATACAGTCTACAGTCTACAGTATTTTATAAAGTTGCCAAAACCACTTTTTTTTTTCCATACAATCAATGTATGGCATGGGAGAGAATAAATAATTCACTTATAAATCTGAACATGTGAATTTTAAAAGTTTACAAATATTGATTGTTGCCTGCCTACGCAGCTAAGAGGTAACGGGTTTGACTCCAGATATTTTTGTTAAAACTTTATAATTGATACAATTGGGACTTCTGCTTTCAGAGGACTGGGCGATGTATGTATTACAATAACTAAGTTTGTCGTTTGCTGAGATAATCAGTCAGCCCAGAAAATGCACGTTATATACCCCGAATTAAATAATGATAACAAAATTGAGAATTTCAACAAGACCTTTGGTACTGACTCAAAATTTAATCATTAAATTAAAAAATAAACATAGTCCACATTGGTGGTCGAATTGTCCAAGTGTTGAGCCCGACTGCCGAGGACGGGGAGATCGAGGTTCGAATCTCGGTCGGGTGAACTGGGGGTGGTTTTTCCTAAATGGTTTTCCACTCTCCCTCCACGCAAATGCGGGTTCACTTCCTCTATTCAACCTTCCCAATTCCTAATCCATTAGCGTAATTAGTACTTAAGCGTATAACCCGAACGGGTAGTAAGACGCGGTGCTAAATAAAAAAAAAAAATTGTCCAAGACGTCACTATACTTGACGGAGAAATTAGGGTTCGAATCCCGGTCAAATGTACTGAAGGTGTTTTTTTCCTAAAATGGTTTTCCACTCTCCTTTCACGCAAACGTGAGTATAAGCATTACAAATTCAATATTCTTCATACCTAATATATGAGCGTTATTAGTACATGTGCGTATAACCCGAACAGGTAGTAAGACTCAGTGCTTAAAAAACACTTTTTTAAATTAATGTACCCTTCGTCTACCCTCTAGGTGAGAGTGTATGAACTCGAGAAAAGGGCAGTGTTTTTGCAGTTTTCACGGGAAAGAGTTTTTTGGCTAAAATAAATAAAATGTTGCTCCAGTATTTAAACATATGAGTCAACATTATAATCTCAACTGATTAAACTATAGCCCTATCTTCTAAGCTACACCACAAGGTAAGCTTTGAAGTTCAAGTTCAACTACTAAGTTTAGGTATCAGTCTAGTGACATTGCTACCTTTCAGGGTAAACATAAGGTGCAGTACATTCGTCTAGAAGTGCGCTTCCCAAATAAATGGTTTCGTCAGACAAAAAACAAAACAAAAAAACAATCGATTTACGTGGTCCGATGTTTCAAAAACGTTATAAGTTTTTTGCAGTCTATTTTTCCTTAATTTATTTTATATCAATCCGCTGTAAATGTAGTTAGTTATCCAAAGATGAGAGACTCTATAAAGGTTGAGTCATGTTGATAATGGCAGCAAAGTTATATTTATTGTTGGCCAGAGGGCGTACATTGTACTTTTTTTTTTAATGCTGGTCACAAAGACGTGTGAGAATCTAGCGACGTTAGAGGGATACCCGCGCTAATAAGCGGTAAGACCCTTACGTATCAACTACAGCACTTGGTGGTTGAATGTGTCCCTAACATCGGATCTGCTGTAGACCAGGTTTGATAGTACTTTAATACTAGACTATAATTAAAACCTAAACGAATACATCTCCTTCTAGACCAGCTTACAGTGAGTATGCATTTCAAGTATGACAAAATTTGACTTCTGATCCATGTTCTGGGGACTCAGTTGAGTATGAAAAGTGATGTTGTCAATACCGGGGGTGGAGGGGGTGAATGGCGCACTTGGGTGAGTAGTAACGACCGGTCGGTCGTGAAGCCACCTTGTGTGCGTGTCTGTACACCTTGCCCATGCATGTATCGTAACGGGTCTTCCGTGTATTCTTCTCGATACGTCCCCTGTTCACTTTGATCTGCCGAAACTGGGACGTTGATGGATGGAGGCTGTGTAAATCCCTATTACTTCCGACCCTCGCGTAAACAAGGAGCCCGACAGACGGGTATCTGAGTGGTAGGCCTATAGAACCCCGGCGGATTTGTTGGTTTTGGACACTGTCCATATGGGAATCATCGTTACCAACATTTAAAAAGTTGGGCTGGCACTCAAAACAATCCGACCACTTGTGCCTTTAAAATAAACAGTATAATGCATTCTACGACATATTTGTTCTGCGTATGTACACGGTTTTCTTAAAAACACGTTTAAATAGCTTAGTGCGTGTTCATTTTAAAACCTTAAAAACACTTTAAGTGTTTACCAAATCGACATGTACGGTACACTCAGTTTCAATAAATAGAAAGAATAAGTATGTACACGGAATATTTGGTACAACGGGCCAGTTTCATATTCAGACGGGGTACGCCTCAAGTGCGGCACTATACTAAATACAGGATACACTTGAGGCGTACTCAGTATGACTATAAAACTGGCCCGTTGTTGCCTCATTACTAGCAGGTGTAAGTGCATCTGTCTAACATATATGTGCCAATTTTTTTTAAGTACCGCTTGTTAATATCCGTTCGGGTTGTACGCCTATGTACTAATTACACTAATGCGTTAGGGATTAGGAAGGTTGAATTAAAAGGAAATGTACCCACATTTGCGTGGAAAGAAAGTAGAAACTCATTAAGAAAAAAACCTCAGTAAGCTCGACCATGGTCGAAATCCGATTTTCCCGTCTTCGGCAGTCTAGCCTATTGTGTGAGAAGCGCCTTAGACCACGCGGCCATCGAAGCGGGTCATGTGTCAATTAAGATTAAGTCTGAACTGCAATGAAAAAGAGGAGAATATTGTTATTCCGATATACTGTATTTAGAAAAATGATGTTGAAAAAATAATCACCGTAATAACTTTACCTAATTTTGTTAAGAATTTATATATATGATAGCTATAAAAAAATTATTAGTCCTTCTTTCACTTATTCATACGTCAAGTAATGTGATCTTAATCTGTCACATTTAACTGGTCTTATCAATACCAATTAAATAACACTAATAATGTAAAACATATTATTGTTGACTGCAAAAAAAAGTATGCTTGTATTTTTTTCAAGGTGCTCCAAATGTTCTTTCTACAGAAAATCAAGGTATAGCTAGCCTATTTCAATAAATCTTATATGCACTATAACTATTGAACTATTTAGTTTAAAGTTTATGTACAGCATTGTCAGGTTAATAAGGAGTCTATACAAATGCAAACCTTGTTTGAACATTTGAATGACAGCTACAGTAAAAAAGTCAAAGGAAAAATCTTATCTGACAGAGAAAAAAAGGTTAGTAGATCTATTTTCATAGTCATGTTACATCCAAATGTAACTTAAAATATATATTATCAATCCATTTTAAATAACGTTGAGTAAAATGTTATCAATTTTGACCAGGAAAAAGTTTGTATATTCTAAAAGGATCTTACTTTGGAAATTGAACTATACTCCATTCACGGTAGGAATTACTCTCTGAAAGGTCTTTTTTCCTACCAAAATCCTACTATATAATAGCTTTCTGGTAGGGTAAAACGCCTTTCAGAAAACAATTCCTACGCTGAACAGACTCTATATAGCTTAGCTTTAGCATGAATGATTTTAATTCAGGAGGCCGGGAATTAAATCAAAGATTACTGTGCTAAGTAATGGTTTCCCATCATTACTTCTTTGTGAGTACATTTTCTCTTAGTTGCCCTTTTCATTTCTACTGTATATCGTTAGTAATTTTTGTGTCAATTTTATCAATAGAATAATGGAACATGACAAAAATAAACCCCTTACTATTATAGTCAATGTATTTAGAAAGAGAGAGTTTCAATACCTTACAACCTAATCTAATGTTAAAGACCAAAACTCTAAAATAACAATTATTATTATATATTTATTATTATATATTATTATATCACAATGTATTATATTTTCTGGTACGGGCTAGAGCAAGTTGTTACGTTCATTGATCTGTCTCAGTCTCACTCATGGCTCTGACCAAATAGTATGAAAGTGGCAGAGGCATGACCGATACTAGCAATAACAAACCAACAAACATACATATATACATACATACACATACATACATACATACATTATATATACATACATTCATACATATATACATACATTCATATATACATACATTTATACATACATACATACATAATACATATATACATACACACATACATACATACATACACATACATACATATATACATACATTCATATATACATACATTCAGATATACATACATACACACATACATACATACATACATACATACATACATACATACATACATACATACATATATACATACATACACACATACATACACACATACATTCATACATATATACATACATTCATATATACATACATTCATATATACATACATTCATACATATATACATACATTCATACATATATACATACATTCATATATACATACATTTATACATACATACATACATAATACATATATACATACACACATACATACATACATACACATACATACATACATATATACATACATTCATACATATATACATACATTCATACATATATACATACATTCATATATACATACATTTATACATACATTTATACATACATACATAATACATATATACATACACACATACATACATACATACATACACATACATACATACATATATACATACATTCATATATACATACATTCAGATATACATACATACACATACATACATACATACATACATACATACATACATACTATACATATATAACATACATACATACATACATACAACATACATACATACATACATACATACATACATACATACATACATACATACACACATACATATATACATACATTCATATATACATACATTCATACATATATACATACATTATACATATACATACATCAATATACATACATTATACATACATACATACATAATACTATATACATACACACATACATACATACACATACATACATATATACATACATTCATATATACATACATTCAGATATACATACATACACACATACATACATACATACATACATACATACATACATACATACATACATACATATATACATACATACACACATACATACATACATACATACATACATACATACATACATACATACATACATACATACATACATACATACATACATACATACTACATACATACATACATCACGTTGTATATAAAAACAAAAAGGGTGACAATATAAATAACAAGCTAGGCCTATATAAAAATACATAACTATGATTTAAGTTTTGAAAAATGTCGTCCATGACTTTCTTGAGGATTTTCAAAGGGAGTGAGGGGAAGGAGGAGGGTTGATATAACGCCTACTAGTAAATTATTGACGGCAGGAAATGGAGACTTACCTCCAAAGTATATTTTCGAACTTGGCAATCTCGCACAGCACTCGCGTTGGTTACAGATAAATGGCCAGAACTGCGATTTTCGAGAATGTCAAAATAAGGGGTGGCAAAAGAGCGAGGGGTTTTCTATTCAGAAGATTTATAATAAATTCGAATTAGTATTGGATAAAACAAACACTATTTTTTAAAAACAACCGGTAGTAAAAAAAGCTATTCATTTTGAGTATTTATTTCCATATGTATAGATGCAATTTGCTTTAATAATAATAATAATAATAATAATAATAATAATAATAATAATAATAATAATAATAATAATAATAATATTGATAGTAATAATCATTGTAGCAATGCATTATAAAACACATTGTTGCTAAAACGGCTCATTTTGGTGGTTGGAAGGAGACGAGATCTAGTCAATATTTTTTCTGTTTATTACCAAAAAAAAACCTTTTTGGTCAAAATAAATCAAACACTAGTTCAGTCGCAATTCGTTTAGTTTACATTTCTACACATCGTCTTCTCAAAAGTTCTTTAATATATGTCACTACACGGGGATTGCGGAATTTGAACAGGATTTTTTTTTCTTATAAAAGGTTATGAAAATTTTGAATTTTTTAAATTTCAAATTTCTTAGAGTTTTAAATTTCTTAAATTTTTAAAAATTTTCAATCTAAACAAATTTAAAACAAAATATTTAAAAGTACTAATATGCCTATGACAAATAACTTATTCAAGAGCTGTTGAGATTAAGCCCACTAATATATTATGTATAAAATGAAACTAAATGTGTCTACTGAAGCAATGTTTAATTTATTTCGGCCAATTTTTTTTGTTATAAAAAATACTAGTTTTTTTTTACATTCCACCTTAAGCTAAGCCAATTTGTTGCTTTATGTTGGGTGTCGGGTAAGGTAGTACTGGATATTATTAAATTTGGAAAGGGATTGGAATGGGGTGGGGGGTAGAATAGAGCACTAACTGTTCTGTTTAAAATATTACCATATAAAAGATCGGGGGTGAGAAGAAAAGAGGTGGTCCCCTATCCAACGTTATTCCCTTGCGCTAAGCTGCGAAAATGCGATGCCCCATAAACAAGGGCGATGTTTTTCTTCTTTATTCGGTGTTTTTCTACTTTATTCAGAAGGCTATGATTAAACAATGAAGGCAACTCTCAAGAAATAACCAGAGAATTAGCTACTATGAAATATACGACGCCTATTCACACTGTCATTGTTTTATTCCTTGTTTTATGAATAGTTATTGTCCCCAAACAAAATAAAATCCCTTTCAGAATTATTTTTTTTGTGTTCAACCAAAACATTTAACATAATATACTTCATAACAATCTGGCATATTTTTAAGATTATGAATATTTATAATATACTGTACATTTAATTAAAACAATTTCCCTTACAAAAATTACAAAGAAAAGTATTTTGGTTTTACTTTTGTTTGAAAGACCTCTAGGGAAATTACGGTTAAATTTGCTAACGTAAGAACCCTGGTTTTATTTTCTGCGCATGCGCCTGTACTTTAACATTGCTGGAAACTATGACTTGCTCTACTATCAAATTACGCCCAAATGTTTTTGACAGTTTCTTGTTTCATCAATAGATGGTCGCTCACATGTTAATAGTTTACTTGTTCTGAATTTAGTACTGAACTAACTAAGGAACATAACCCCTCTGTACGGGGCATAAAAGGGGATGGAAAAAGAGGGGGGAGGGGGGTTCGTCAATATAAGATCTTAGATTTAGGAAGTGATGTGGTAAAACGTGTAGTGAAAATATTGTAGGCCTATAGTAGGTTCAAACCCACTTCGGTGACCACAAGGTATAACGCGCTACTCTCGCAGTAGACTAGACTACCGATGACGGGGAGATCGAGGTTTGAATCCCGTTCGGATGTACTGAGGGTGGTTTTTCCAAAATTATTTTCCACCCTTCATTAACGCAAATGCGGGTACACTTCCTAAAATATAGAACCATTAGCTTAATTAGTACATAAGTGTACAACCCGAACGAATGGTAAGACGTGGTGATGTATATATGTGTGTGTGTATATATATATATATAGAGAGAGAGAGAGAGAGAGAGTCGGTTCTGTATTGTTTCAAAATTTTAATATAATAACTAAACCTTTTACTTATAATACTTAGCACCACGTCTTACTACCCATTCAGGTTATACTTTTAAGTACTAATTACGATAATTGGTTAGGAATTGGAAAGATTGAATGTAGAGGAAGTGAACCCGCATTTGCGTGGAGGGCTAGTGTAAAACCATTTAGGAAAAACCACCCCAGTTCACCCGACCGAGATTCGAAACTCAATTTCCCTGTACTCAGCAGTTTAGCTCAACACGAAACTAGCGCGTTAGCTAACTACTCCACTGAGGCGGGTGACTAAACCTTTTCAAGTAGTCACACACCAATGCTACCTAAAGATAAATATCGCGACTGTTTGCCAATATTGGCCATTATATAATTATTTATGTTTTCTAAAAGTGTAAACTAAAGTAAATTAATGTTCTCTTAAATCGTATTTGAAATAAAATATTTTGTATTAAAGCCACTTCAGTCATAAAACTACTAAAATATTTAAGGAATTTAATATTTATTTTGTTGGATAGTTTTCATTTTCAAAATGCAAGTTTATAGCAAAACACAACATACAAACTAAAATAACCAATTAGGACGAAACAAATAATATGGCCTATATAATTAATATACAATTAACTTGAAAAAACTTAAACACACACACACGAAAAAAAAAATCTTAGCAACTCAATATTTAACAATAGTCCAAAGAGGTTTTTAAAAGATGATTTGAAAATTGATATTTCTTCGAGTGACGCTAATATCACACTTCTTAATTTTATAAGACAGGTTTGCTCACCTTCCTCTTTGGCTGAAAATACAGCGCGATTCTCCACGACTTCCAGCTTGGACCCCATGTTTAATCCGCAATGATGGTCGCGCGGTCCAAGGCGTCAGTCAGGTTTGCCATAAATTGAGTTGTCTGTGACGTGGAGCTCGAGATTAGAATCTCGTCCTGAAGAAGTGGGGAGGTGGAGGTTTACCACAAGTGATTTATCATTGTGGTTTTGTCATCATCCTACCCACGTTAATGCGGGTACATTTACTCTAAATACACTCCTTATCCCTATATTTTTGATTACGTCGTAGACTCGTAGTGGTCATTGTTTTAAAACTTATATACTAATAATAATATGTCTAGTTCCACGGGTAGTATTTCCTACGCGGTCGCACTAGGGTAGTGTTTAAAAATAACTGGTAGAGCCCGGAAGGGGCGTTCAACGACCTCTTCCCCCCTTTTTTTGCCCTCCGGGTGTGTGCAATCACAGCGCCCACGAGCTACAATCATCGGGCAAGAGGCAGAGCGAGGTTCCTATCCGACATGTACAAAAGGGTGAGAATGAAATGAAAGGAGGTCGCCATCAAACGTGGAGAACACCAAAAAGTTCCTTCCTTTGAGGGGACTTCAGTTTCAACACCAAGGGGTCGTCAACAGGTCGATCTCGTGGCCAAGTTCAGTCGATCGCAACGTCTTTAAGGTGGGATGGAACGGTACGCGAGAAAAGGCCAATATTTTTGCAGTTTTTATGGCAAAACTTTTTTTTGCTAAAATAAAATAAAACAATGCTCCAGAAACATAGAGTTTAATTTTCTTCGCATGTTGATACCAACCGTTCCTAAATATCCATCATGAGCATAGCGGGATTAGAGAACAAACTTTTTAAATGAAGAGAAGAAGTAGTCATTAAATTCCAGAACACCCTTGACAGATATTCAAGAAATTTTGAGGTCACCGTGTGATGAAAATTAAATCTATGTTTGTATTGGAGCAATATTTAACTTATTTTGGCCAAAATAAATATTTTGTCATAAAAATTACAAAAAGACTTGCTATTTTATCGCATCCCCTTCCATCCCACCTTAAAAGGAGATTTTTTCCCCCCTAGAGTCGTTCTATGTCTGTAACTGTTATGTCCATCACCCAATTTGCAACGACTTTAATAAACAAAGACAGCGCTGTTAGAAACTAATAATGCTATACAACTTAAAATATAGTAGATTCGCGCTAGGAAGGTACACTTTATAAACAAGATAAGATGAAATTGGCGTCATTAACCACGCGCCAGCCAATGCCGGTAGATAGTGATAAAAAAATTAAATTGAGGCTTCAGAAATCAGGTTCGTAAATAATGCTAAGATATTATTTAATTAGTAGCGCTCAGAACGATTAGGGTTGCTCTTTTAGCTAACTACAAATTTCTCCAACCCTCCTTCCAGTGGTTTCGCGTACTGGTGAGGTGAAATCAATTATTATTCAGATGGCGCGAAAGCAGCTAAAGGCTTAGCGGTGTACATTTTATGGTTTGAACTAGCATTGACCTGGAGAGAGGATAAGAAATCTCTCAATGCAGCCTGTCGAGATCAAACATAAAACATCCCATTAATGACACTGGAACGTAATTTTAAAACATGTAAAATTTAAATAATTCTCACTGCCCAGTGTGGCGCTGCCCCGTCTCAACATGGGAGAGGACGAAGGGGAAGCCGAAAGAGCGGGAACCTAATTTGTACCCTCAACAACATGGCAATTAGGAACAAAAATAAAAAGGGCGCATGGGAGAAGGGTCCCGTTCCAAACGTCCATCACACGCATTTCCCTCACCCGCCAACGCACGCACACGTGACTGATCGCGAGCCAGGGCTAGGCAGACCACCTCCCCCCTCTACCCCGTATTCCCCTATCTCTGGCGACATGTTAAATAACTGCCACACGAGACATTGCCTGAACAATACCTCATCACAACGATTACATCGGTCAAATCTCCGCGTCTCATTTCAACGATGATGATAGTAATAAAGTAATAATAATAATAGTAATTATTTGCGTGTAGTCTGAGCAGGTATTAAGACGCGGTACTAAAAAAAAGTGATAAAAAATAATACTTTTTTTTAGCACCGTGTCTTACTATCCGTTTGGGTTATAGCCTGCCCTACGCCTATGGAGGCTAATAATTACTAGTTACGCTAATGTGTTAAGGATGAGTAAGTTTGAATTTAGAGGAAGTGTAACCGCATTTGTGTGGAGGGAGAATAGAAAACCATTTAGGAAATACCACCCTCAGTACACCCGACCGGGATAGAACCCCGCTCTCCATGTCATCGGCAGTCTAGTATATTGCGAGAATGACGTCTTATACCATGCGGCCATCGAAGCTGGTGTTTATAGTCTTTTCTTAACGCATATGACGACGGCAAAGTTACTCACAAACCGAATGACTGGGATACTAAACTACGCTCTAACAAAAAATAGGTTATCCTGTGGATGAAACGGGTTCTTAAGATTCTTTTTCATTGTTTGCTTTGGTAAGAGAGTTTAAGCTGTCGTTAGTTAATACTGCTTTAAATATTATAGGATTAGTTTCAATATACACTACTAAACACTGTTAGTCAATTAATAACAAAGCATGTTTTTTATCATCGCACCCGCCTCGGTGGCATAGTTGGCTAACGCGTCAGTCGTGTTGAGCTAGACCGCCGAGGACGGGGAGATCGAGGTTCGAATCTCGGTCGGGTGAACTGGGGGTGGCTTTTCCTAAATGGTTTCCCACTCTCCCTCCACGCAAATGCGGGTTCACTTCCTGTAAATTCAACCTTCCCAATTCCTAATCCATTAATGTAATTAGTACTTAAGCGTATAAACCGAACGGGTAGTAAGGCGCGGTGCTAAAATTAATTAATTTTATCATCGCGTCTTACTACCCGTTCGGGTTATACGCCTATGTACTAGTGACACTAATATGTTAAGGATTAGGAAGGCTTAATTTATAGGAAGTGCACTCGCATTTTCGTGGGAGAGTAGGCCTACTATAAACCCATTTGGGGAAAATCACCCTCAGTGTACCCGACTGAGATCTAACCCTGTTCTCCCCATCTTAGACAATCTAGTTTATTGCGAGAGTATCACATTAGACCATGCGGCCACCGAAACGGGTTTTAAACAAAGCAAACATTTTTTTTATCGAGGCAAGTTGGCTCATTATAAAAGGAAATGCTGTGTAAATAGAAAGGTTAAGCTATAATTGTATTTTACGCTTGTTAGGTTGTTACATAAGCGACAGGAAATCCTCCAAACGGTGGCTATCCTCGGGCCTAAGATAGCTAATTACGGTACATGGATAGCTAGTAAAACACATCCCATTAAGACCAAAAACAGATTTTGGTTTTCATTTGTGGCCTTGTGTCATTCCTGTTAGCTTACAAAACTAGTGACTTGGACTTGGGCAAGCTTGTTTTTTTTTAATCATTCCTTTTAATACAAAGGTTATTAACGTATTAATCTAAGGCGTAGGAAGGACGTTTAGAGGAAGTGCAACCGTATTAGCACGGAGAGAGGATGGGAAAACCGCGGTGATTCCTCCAGAGCACCTGGCCGAGATTCGAACCTCAGCCTTCCTAGCAATCCTAGCCAATACGATATTGACGACTTAAGTTACGTGACGGGTGCTAAAGATCGAACAAACAACAACACTGTATGGGGCTTTCAAGGAGTCTCCACAGAAAAAGTTTTCCCTCCATCCTTTGTATTTAGTAAGAGTCAAATACAAACAGAAAAACAAGCGAATTCCAAAATGTATGTGAAATATAATACGTTTCTGGTAGGAAGGATATTTTAGATTAATATTAATATTTAACACCGCGTCTTACTACCCGTTCGGGTTATACGCTTAAGTACTAATTATGCTAATGGATTAGGAATTGGGAGGTTTGAATTTAGATGAAGTGAACTCGCATTTGCGTGGAGGGAGAGTGGAAAACCATTTAGGAAAAACCACCCCAGTTCACCCGACCAAGATTCGAACCTTGATCTCCCCGTCCTCGGCGGTCGAGCTCAACACGACTGGCGCGTTAGCCAACTACGCCACCGAGGCGGGTGGATATTTTAGAAAATACAAACATATTTTTGTGCACTCAACAATGATAACTTCTTGTTACAATTAAGAGTTATTTTATAGGTATTGAAAAGGGACAGTTAAATATTGCATGACATGAAGTATGATGCATGGATAAAATAAATTTTAGAAACTCTTGAACTGTCAGATAAGGTCCTTCATTTTCAAAATCTTACTAAGGCTGCAAATCACGTGGTCAAACACCTCGACGCTCTTCTTACCATTTATGAGACACTTAGAATTAGCAGTGGTACATTAACACTTGTAAGTTACATATTCCCATCCTTACTTGGGACAACGAATGAGACATAACCCCTTCTGCTGCAACGAACGTCGTTAATTTGATGGCTCACCGCCAACGATATGGAAATAATTGTTTATTTACATAAAACTAATAAAGAAGAATCGAGAACACATAAAAAACACAACAACACGGCACGGAGCTACAAGTGCTTCACAGATAGGTTGAGAGTGAATCCAAACAAAAAGAATAATGCTATTAACAAGTATATATAACCCGCTTCGGTTGCCGCGTGGTCTAACGCGCTACTCTCACAGTAGACTAGACTGCCGATGACGAGGAAACCTAGGTTCAAATTTCGTTTGGGTGTACTAGGGTGTTTTTCCAAAATGGTTTTTCAGTCTCCCTCCACGCAAAAACTAGTAAAATTCCTATAAATATAATTTTACTAATCTCTAAAACCGTTAGCGTAATTAATGCATTTAAGCGTGTAACCTGAACGGCTAGTAAAACGTGGTGATAAAAAACCATATATATATATATATATGCCTAATAGCTGTTAGTTTTAGAAGGAGGATGAAAATAATATGCAACGGCCTGGAGAGAAAATGAAAAATTACCTCTCTTGCGTGGGTCAGTGGCCAGTGGGTGAAATGTTTCAGACGCCGAGCTAATCATACATGTTTGTCTAAATATTTATCCTTTCCTTTCGGCGTCTCATTACCCATTCGGGTTACCACGTCTTACTTTCTGTTCGGGTTATACATACATATACATCTATTGTGCTAATGGAATAGGGATAAAGAAAGTATCATTTTAGAGGAAATGTACGCGCATTTTCGTGGAGGACGAGTTGGTAAGGTATTTAATAAAAACACCCTGGTATACCAGACAGGAATTCAAAACCTGACCTCCCTGTCAAAGGCCAGCCTGACTATATGAATCTGAAATTGAACACACACGCAACCCCCGATGCGGGCGGGTGTCTGTCATGTTAGGTTAATTCATACTGGAGAGAGAAACGGACACAAGTGGCGAACCCAGGATTAAGGTTGGGGGATGGAGAGGGCTATTTTAAACTGTACTTGAGGGAGGAATAACAACATATAAAAATACAAAACTTAACGAAATCTATGTTTGAATAGTCTATAGACTTAAATTATTGAATAAATTATAGTTTGTGGCGGCGGCACCGCCTTTTTCTAGCTAAAACACGATTTCAACTAGGCCTATTTAAAAAGAAATTATTTCAAAGATCACGTTTTAAAATAATTACACACAGACAGGTCAATGCCTTAATAAAGGTTTTCATCTTTTCTTTCTTTTTTTTTGGGTTGGGGGCGGGTGCTTGAACCCCCCCCCTCAAACCCCCTTCCGGTGGTTATGGCTCTGACGAAACTCTCAACCATCAGCAAACATAGTTGTCACTATTTTCTTAGTAACCAAATTCCCTCTATTTCCCAGGTTTTCTATATAAATTTCCATTTATCCAGAAACTTAAAGACTTTAACCTTTATAGAGTAATAAATAAACTTACATTTTTCATAAAGTGATTAGTGTAAAGTCACGTTTTTGGTGTTTAAAATAACTTAGTAAAATATTATCTATGTTGGCTGAAAAAAATATGTTTGTACTCTTTGAAAGGCTCTCCTATGATAAATGTACTCTAGTCGATACATAGCCCAAAGTTTACGTTTTTATCAACTTGCTTATTTCGTCAGTTCACTTTTTCTCCTTGCAAAAGCCCAGTATTTAAATTATATTAAATTAATATTATATATTTAGCACCGCGTTTATACCGTTACGTTATACGCTTAAGTTACTAATTACGCTAATGATAGAGATTGGGAAGTAATAAAGGAAGTTAACCCGCATTTGCGTGGAGGGAAGAGTGGAAAACCATTTACGAATAAACCATCCCCCAGTTCACCCGACCGAGATTCGAACCTCGATCTTCCCCGTCCTCGCAGTCGGGCTCAACACGACAACGCGTTAGCCAACTACGCCACGAGGCGGTCCAGTATTTAAAGCCTTGAAGTAAAATGTCCAAATTCACAAGTATTCCAGTATTTTTTATTACTATTATTATTTGCCCTCCAAGAGTCAGCGTTTCACTAGAGATGTGAACGGAAAATATTCAATTATTTCTGTAAAAAATTTACAACTGATTAAAATGGAACTATAATGTAATAGCGATATAGATATCCAAATGTCAACCGTTTTTACATAAGATTAATTTCTCCATAAGGGCATTAACACCAAAACATCATCAAACAAGCTTCGGTGGCCGCATGTCCTAACGCGCTACTCTCGCAGATGCACTAGGCGGCCATCTTAACACACTATATTTTTAATACAATAGGCTCTAGGTTCACCTCTACAATTTAACCCCTTCACCGATAGCCACCACTGCGGAAAATTTTCTCTATTCAAAATTTCCCGGAAAATTTTCATCTCTACGTACCACCAACCCGTCTAACTATGCCGCTGCCATACCCTCTCAAGTTAACGTGTATGCTTTTCATGACCAAAATAACACGCCCCATTGGTTTCAGGCGCTATTGACGATTTGTGCCAACGGATATGGTAGGGGTTGAAACTCTCCACGTAATGCGAGTCACCCCCTCGAGCTACCCCCTGTGCTCACAGTGCCGGAGGGATGACAGAGGGAATAGGGGTACGGGGCTACAAAATGTAAATCCATTACAAAACGTTCCAAATAACACAACACCACGGAGACGTTTTTATATTTTATTTTTCGAGAAGTTTCTGCGTGTAGTAAAGTATCGACCCCTTGGGGTAGAGAGGACGTAGAGTAAAATGGGGGAGATATATTGATCGTGTGGTCCAGTAGCACAACATCACGGAGAGAGGGCATGGTTGCCATGGTTACCAACACTGCACGCCAACTCATCCCACCGAAACCACTTAAACTGGACGTATAAACTCCCCTTTAGTCGATACCTCGTCGAAACAATGAACGATTTTAGAGCCGCAAATGATGAAAACTGATGGACCGAGAATGGCTAAGTAGGGAGATTCGAATGGCCAAACTAATGGACCGTTAAGTGGTCACTAATCTAACTTCTATCTATGCAACGTAAATTTGCTTGTTGATGTTTGTGTTTGTTTGCCAGGATCGTGTTCTTTTCGACAATAACTCTTCGATCTGAGCACGCTTCAGAAAACACGATTACTATAGGGTTACCAAAAGGAGACAATAGTATAGGGTTACCAAGATGATACAATATTAAAGGGTTACAAATAGTAGATAGTATTACAGGCTACCAAAAGGATACAATAATGCAGGGTTACCAAGAGAAGACAATAGTACAAGGTTACCAAAAGAAGATAGTAGTAAAGGTAACCAAGAAGAGACGGTTAGTGCAGGGTTACCAAGGTTTGCAGTCAAATTTACCTCATTCACAGTTTTATGTGTTGTTGTTTTTGCGAAATATTTTTACTGTTTTTTACTACCACAAAAAATCCGTTGTTTTTCCGTCTGTAAAAGTGGGGCTTTCGAGTGATAAATTAACGATCGCGAGACTTGGAGTTATGTCAGTTTTAGAATTAATTGGTTTTTAAGTCGCACTGATATACTAAGCCATTTCAAAAAGTGAATGTTAAATACAAGAAATAAAAATAAAGAGAGAACTAATTCAATTAACTTTTTACTTTGACCCAAAACGGCAAACTGAGTGGACTATACCTACCCCACTCTACCAGTGAGTGTCTGTTAATGGTTCGAGTCCCGGCAAGTCACGCGAAACCCTCCTCAGTGGCCGAACGGTCTTCACCAAGGCGTCACTCTCGTGTTAGACTGGCGTACTGATGACGGGGAGATCGGGGTTCAAATACCAGTCAGGTGTACTGAGAATAGTT
Organism: Timema podura; assembly: GCA_033556935.1. NCBI lineage: Eukaryota > Metazoa > Arthropoda > Insecta > Phasmatodea > Timematidae > Timema > Timema podura. The sequence continues at coordinate 27,458,145 of JAVRXN010000002.1, read as the reverse complement.
TTTCTTGAATGGTTTCCCAATATCCTACCACAAAACTATTTACTTCCTCCTCCCTAGCCCATTAGCGTAGTTATCATCTATGCGTATAGCCCCAGCCTGAAGAGAAGTAAGAAGGGGTGATAAAACGGCCATGTGAGGAGAAGGCAAGATAAAGAGTGATATTGAGGCAAATTCAATAATATGTAGCTGACCTGGCGGTCTAGGGGTAAGGTGACAGACTTCTGTGCTAGGGGGTCCGGGGTTCAACCCTCGGTCCCGGCACAGATTTATATGATTGCCAACCTTCACCTCTGACAAGACGTGTATTAATCACAACTTGTCAATGTGTGGAGTGCTAGGCCTCCACCGTGGTTCGGATCCCACGTTAAACTGTAATAATAATAATAATTATTATTATTATTATTAGCACCGCGTCTTACTACCCGTTCGGTTATACGCACTTACGCTAATGTGTAATGGTAGGGGATTGTGAGATGAAATGGAGAACCTACAGTTTAACGTGGAATCCGAACCACGGTAGAGGCCTGGCATTCCTCACATTCACAAGTTGTGATTAATACACATCTTGTCAGAGGTAATAATAATAATAATAAGTAATCGGGTGGTAAAAACATAACAGTAGTAGAATCCTGAATAAAAGATAGCCGCAAGCATAAAGATGCATGGTGTGGATAAAATGAATTAAAGGGTGGAAGGGGACGCGTGATAAAAGTCCATATTTTTCATTTTTTTTAATAGCAAAACGACTTTTTATGGTTTAAATAAATAAAAATTTTCTTGAGCCCAGATGATACGTTTAGTTTAATTTAGTTCTATCGAGTCCACCTCCTTACACCCTATCCCAATCTTGAGCTAGTTCTATCCAGTCCACCTCCTTACACCCTATCCCAATCTTGAGCTAGTTCTATCCAGTCCACCTCCTTACACCCTATCCCTATCTTGAGCTAATTCTATTCAGTCCACCTCGTTACACCCTATCTTGAGCTAGTTCTATCCAGTCCACCTCATTACACCCTATCTCTTTCAGGTCCATTCTAATAGTATCCTCTGATCCGCGTCTAGGTATTCCCAATGGTATCTTCCCATTGAGTTTGACAGTATATTCCTTGAACACAATTATATATTCTTCCATTCGCGGCGCATGTCCTGCCAACCGTAATGTGCGAGATCTGACTATCCTGACAATGTCTTGTGATGAGTACAGGATATGTAACTCGTCATTATATAACCTCATCCACTCCCCAATATCTTCATCCCTTTTTGGAACAAATATATTACTAAGCACCATGTTTTCTAAAACACTAAATTTATTTTCGTCAAGAAAGGCAAAAGACCACGTTCCACAACCCCCAAAAAGAACAACCGGTCAAATTATTGCTTTGTATATACCGAGTTTTACATTCCTTGAAACCAAGAGAGATGTCAACAACTTACAGAATTTGCTACACGGTTATTGAATAGTTGTCATGAGCGTAGTTAAAATTTGCCAAGGAATTTTTTCTAATTTAAAAAGTTTTTGTTCAAATGACACTATGCCCTTGACCAATATCCAATATTAAATTTTAAATTTAGCACCGCGTCTTAATGCCCGTTCGGATTATACACTCATATTCAATAGATCTGTTTATATTACTATAATGTAGAAAATTAATCTAAAAAAAAAAATCTGAAGCAATATTTATTTGTTTTGCCAAAAAAGTTTTTTTATGTCATAAAACTGCAAACCAATTGTGCAGATTCGTTTTCGTGATCTTACAGTTCGCGGTTTGATTATTTATGTCCTGTCTCCTATTTGCGGGTTCCGCTGTAAAATTACGTTATAGGAGTGTGAATGATTGTAGTAATATTGAATTAAAATTAGTTATAAAATTTCAATGATAAATTTATTTAAAAACATTAGTGATACAAACAAATGGTTACACGACCCAATATCCACACATGTCGAAGCCTCCGCCTCATCAGGGAGTAATTTATATGGAAAGTTATTTAGATCATAATTAAATGCCAGAGCGGGTTGTACTGCTTAACAGCACGAAATCCCTTTCAAGATTCGGGTAGATTAGATTCAATTCTAATAAAATATTATTGATACGCCTGACGCGTGCTAAGCATGTTACCTTCGTGACACCTCCGCAGAGACTGGGGTTGATCTTTCGTTCGCTAAGATGTACCTAGCAGAAAATTCTTACCTTCTCGAATTTTCTACAACAAATTGCATCACTCCACCATTTCACACTTTTTTACTTCCAAATAATGCTCCAGTCTGTCTGGGCAAGAGAAGGACGGCGGAGTGATGAAATACTTTGCAATCCAAGAGTATGTTAAAAAAAAAAAATTTGAATATAATAGAGTATTACACTTATTATTCATTAATTTATGAGGGTGATAAAATAATATCGTAACAATATTGATCTTAAAACTGGAGTTCCCTTCCATCCCACCTTAAGTAGTTTATCTTGTGTTTTATCCTAGCGTAAATCCACCGGCGAATGTCCGCAATAAGGTGTATGGGGAAAAAAAATTACAAACAAAAGAGTTCAAAAGTCACACAATGTACATTACAAGTTTACTCGTGCGGTACGGCTAAGATATATCGCGACCTCAAACAACGTTCATAAAAAAAAAACACACACACACACAAAGAGACCACCTGAAGCTTCCATCTCGTTTAATTTCACCGCCGCCCGGGATGAAAGTAGTCCGCGGTTCATACACAGATCTAATCAAGGGGCCCGAAATTAAGTCAGATATCGCAACGATACATCAAGACAAGTGACGTAAAAAAAGTATATAAAAAAAATTAGTGAGCCCGCGCAGTTAAGGGGGCCGCATCGGTAAGTAAGAAGTTGCCGCGCAGTCATTCAGCTCTAACGCAGTATTTAATTCTACGATGCGTTTTTCAAAATATGGTTCACGCCAAAATAAAGTAGAAAGATTCCAACAGGGTTCTTTTTCCTTAACAACCCTATAGTTTGAGTTGTATAAATAGAAAAAAAAAAAGTGTGAGAAAGTGACATTAGCTCATTTTAAAACGACTTTTTAATCATATTTGCGGAGTTATGACATTAGGCTTGATGAAAAAGGCTCTAATTTATCCTTCCTCTAACAAATACAGTATTGTTTTATAGGCTCACAACATAAAATTATAATATATTTGAGCACCAGCAGCGAGCTTTCCTCTTTACCTCGATAATAAGCTTCAAAGTTTTATTTTAGCATCTTTCTTATTGACAGGGCAAGGGCTGGTTGTAGGCGAGTAATGAAAGGGAGTATAAGTTATACAGAATAGAGAAGTAGTTCTATTAAACGACAGAGACCATTGTATTTTAAGACGTGTGTTCTGACAGCGATTAATACTTTCTCGCTGACCCAGGCAGCTGCCATAAGGCTGTTCAAGCAAGTTTTGAATTTTTTTTAACATTTAATATTTTGGTTGGGGAAACCCCCTATACCATCTCAATTAACAAACTTTTTCTTTTAAAATAAGCCTTACTGGGAACTTTAAAAAAAAGTAATCGTTCTAAAAAAAATTTGATCTCAGAGTTTTATTTTTGGAATATCAGTAAAAATGTATTTGATAAAATTGGACTGTATTTATGTTATTCGTGTACACTTTCACTCTTACTGTTTCATTAATGAAACGTTAAACTAATGTTTATATATTGTAAATTAAAAATTGATTTTAAACATCTAAGTATGAATCGAAGAAGTGATTTTGCTTAAGTTTATTGAGACGTTACTATTTAATCATTAAAAATTCAATAAACATGATGATGGTGGTTTTTATTTAACAATAAAAATATTAAAGCTGGTACCAAACATTGTATACTTTCCAACAAAAGGTTTTTAGTCACAATAGAACAGTCAGTTAAAAACATTTCCGTACTCGCTTGCCCACCCTTAACGTGGAAGTGTGGGGGGACACGAGTTAAGGCAAATGTTTATGCAGTTCTTATATCAAAATATTGTTTTTGGCCAAAATAAAAAAATATTTCTTCAGTATAAACATAGAGTTCAATTTTTTCACAAGGTGATATCAACAGTTGATGAATATCTGTCATGAACATAGCGGCATTACATGACAAACGTTTAAAAATAAGAGAAAAAGTTGTCATTTAATTCAAGGACAGCCTTGACAGATATTCATAACTGTTGATATCACCACGTGAAGAAAATTAAACTCTATGTTTGTACTGGAGAAATATTTTATTTGTTTTGAACAGAAACAATATTTTTGCTATAAAAGCTGCAAAAACATTGGCCTTAACTCGTATTCTCTGCACTCCCACCTTAAAGATCCCAAATCAAAATTTAAGTAAATGTTTTCAAAGAAGTGGTGAGTAAAGTGTTTACTTTTGAGAGCTAAATAAAAAGAGCCGCGGCAAGTTCCAACTGAAAGAAATTATCGGCATTTTTAAACTCTCCTTTTGGTTCTAACCAGTGTCAGTCAGTCAGTCGTCACAAACATATCCCAAGTAAAGCGTGTCGTTACTCACAGCATGTGTATACAAAAAGGTTGAGGCAATCACGGTGCGCCACCAAATTAAAACGAAAAGTTGTATATCCACTTCACTGTTCGTATACCTTAACTTCCAAGGAGATGCGCTGCGCCTTTTCATGTCCCTAAGCTATAAAAAAAAAAACACTGAAACAAAACATAATGAACAGTATGTTACATAAAAATATGAACCCCTTTTCCCCTTATGATACTCTTTTGTTTCACGAAGCCGACCTGATTGAACACAGTTCCTCGATTGTGTGGTCTTTTTTTTTTATCTCAATTAAAACAAAATGACTTCTGTCCATCACGGTAATTTTGGCTTTTTATGATAGTTTGAAAAAATACTTGCATAAAAAGTTTTCTTATCGGCCGCTTCACACACGTTTTGCCCCTTTTGACAACTGTTGTAAATCGACTTCACTTGTCAGACAATACATGTTTATGAGACGGATGAATACGTAACTGTTTTATTAACTTAACTATCAGAAAAATCTAAAATTAACGTGAACTAACTTTATCTACAATCCAATTTTCATAAAAAAAAAGGACCTTTTATAACATTCAAACACATTATTTTGAGAGTAAATTTATAACATTTTAATGTATTAATAGTGTTATTTTATATGTATAGACAATACATATCAAAGGTGGCAACTGCAGATAACATGACTTGACGTACGAAATTATGAATATATGAAAGCAGATCTAGTAATTTTTCTAGCTGTCAGCCCCTTCCTTTAAAAAATGGGACTGTATAAGTTCTTAAGTTGGCTTATTAAGTTTTTTTAATTATTGAAACGTCTTAATACCTATTCAAGATATACGCATAAATGATAATTACTCTAATGGGGTAGGGAAGAAGAAAGAAGCACTTATAGAGGTGATATACCCGCATTTGCGTCGGAGTATATTGGGAAACAATTTAGAAAATACCACCCCCAGTACACCCAACTGGGATTTGATCCCCGATCTCCCCGTCATCAGCAGGCCAGTCTTAACACGATATGATGCCTTGGTTAGACCATTCAGCCAGTGAAGTGGGTTAATTAATCTTGATCCATATGATAAATATATTATTATTCATAAATTCTAGTGCTATACATCCTGTTACACAGTAATTTAATCCGAAGGGAATAGGATGAAGATGCAATTTTTTAAGGAACTGATACATCAATTGTCCGGAGAGGGATGGAAAACATCCTTCAGTACAAGCGGTCGGAAGTCCAACTTGTCTGATCAGTCAAGTACGAGATTCGCTAGCCTAACACAGACCATTTTATCATCATTATTGATATATATGTTGTTGGTTAAATACGGAGTAACATATGTGTGTATATCTATATTATAGCCACATCACATAATATGTTACACCGCATCCAATCATCCAATAATATTCACTATTATATTTGTTATTCAGAAATTACAATTACCACAGTTGGAATTAACCATATAGACAAAATAAATGCTTTAAAAGCCCCATTTAAGACCCAAACCCAGGGCCGAAGGATAAAGTGATAACATGATTTTATAGATTTAATATTTTATGTATTGTTTGATATTAGTGTAAAAATGATAGACGCAAATAACATTAATAGAGTTACAAATGCGTGAAAATATATTTAGTAGCTTTTATAGTTTTCAAAAAAAGCTTATTTCTATGAGAATTGGATTGTAGCTTTACGCAGCCCGGTATGGATCCCACCCAGAAGTTAAAAGATGGGAGCGAAAAAAAAAAGTTATAGAGCATACATAATACACCATAAAGAGTGACTCAAATAAGTTGAGAACGGGTCACCGACCAATTACGCTAACAATTTTACGTATTTTACATAATGAGGCATCCTCAGTAAACGTAACGTCAAATAACGTTGGATGAATCCGTTCATTTGTAAACAATGGATAAATGAATTAGTTTCCTTTATTGTATTGAGGTTTAAACAAAGAGCAATTCAAGTTCCCCAATGATGTAAGTTATAAATAAAATAACAAAGGACATAATATAACACGTATTAAAGGTAATTGTTATGTTCGTTTAATTTAATGGGCGGCATTTTTCTTTGGTCCTTAAAATGTATCTCACACTTTCAAATTAGAAATATAACTGGTACAGTTAGAGTGTTCGTAAATCATAAACTTGTAAACATATTTCAAACTGCCAGACGTATGAGAATGCTTGCTAGCTATCAGATATTTTATTATAATTTGTTTTCAGACATTTAGTATGCTTGAGAGCGTCAGAATTAGGCGAGCATATAGGGTAGACCGGGGCATGTTGGCTACAGGGGCACGTTTGCACGTCGGCTGCAGTTCCCTAACGGAGTACAGGATCGCGCCTTAAGTCACAAGGGGGTGTATCTATCAACCAACTTTTGTCTCTATTGGTGGCAGTGAGAATGACGAAGCCTACAGAGGAGGAGGACGGATTTTGTGTTTATTGAACTTGTGAACTGTACATTTTATCTCTCATACATAATCCTTTGTAGAATTGCATAGCCCTTATGTCTACTTTTTATTGTATATTATTCTTAAAGAGTACTGTTTAACCGTTACTTTTAGCTATCAAGTGAAATGAATTTGTTGGAGATGACGTTGCTAGGTTATTCGGAAAAACAAACATGGAGACGGGGCGCATTGGCACAATACATCAGTGGCATGTTGGCGCTGGTCTGCCTGGGAAGATGCTTTACATCTTACTAGCCTGTTTCTCTATCTGAAAATGCATTTTTCACAACAATTCACAACCAGCTTCGTAATTTATTTGTACTTAATTTGCTAATATATAAAGAAGAGAACTAAGTTTTTAAAAAAACAGTCTTTATAACCTTTTCTACCAATCTCACGATGGTGCGCCCATTCAAGAAGAAGACTACCAGGGATGAAGTATCTGCCAAATCAATGAAAGCAGCCGTACTTGCAGTTAAAGTAGCACATCGTTCAATTGGAGTAGCCACCCAAGATTTTGGCATACCGTTCAGAACATTGGCTAGATACTGCGCCAAGTACTACCCAGCACCACAACCTGCGGCAGGAGAACCACAGCCTGCGGAAGCAGAACCAGATTCTGTAGCAGGAGTACCATAGCCTGTGAAAGATACACCGGTTCTTTACCCTGGGCACGATTTAGTTACACCAAATCACGGAGGGTAAGCAAAGCCATTGTGTTTTTATGCAATTATTAATTTATTTATATAGCTTCACTTTCTTTTATAGGCCTACTTAAATACATCGAACTAATTTCTGTGGGCTTCTTATGTGCAGGTGTTTGAGCCTGAGCAAGAGAAGCTGCTTGTCGAATACCCGATGAAGGCTTCAGATATTTATTTCGGCCTAACACCAAGGGAAGTCGGTAGATTCGTATACACCTAGACTGTTGTTTGTAATACTAAAGTTACAGACTCCGGGGGCCGTATGCAAGAACTTGACGTAAGTGGATGCTTTGTTAACGCTATCGTGGGTTTGCTTGCGTCATCGTAGGTTAAAAGGTGGAGCGATAGTGTGCTCGGGACCACACTATCGGTCCTCTAAGCAGTGTTACGTTCTTGAATACCGCCCCTGGACTGAGCGTGAAACGGCAGGCCCTAATGGGTTTATCTCTTTTCTGAAGAGAAGCGAAAATCTCTCGATCAGGTCCCACAAGCAACAAGTCTAGCTCGTACAACCAGCTTTAATTGAGCCAACATTGGTTTGTTTTTGGCAATCTTGCAACTGTTTTCAAAGGATTGAACGTTGCCTCTTCTGATATATGGAATGTAGATGGAACAGATATGTACTACGTGCAAAAGCCAAACATAATAGTGGGACGTCAGGGCTTCAGACAGATAGGAAAGATGACGTCAGGAGAAAGAGGAACGCTAGTTACTTTAGCCGTTGCAGTTAATGCTGTGGGAAATAGCAAATATTTCATTTTCTCAAAAGTGAAATTTCAACCCCATTTCATCCGTGATGGGCCCGTAGGTATGGAGTGATGCCACCTCAGGGTGATGCAATCACTTTCAATAAATATGCCAACATTGTTTCTCATGGCGTACTTCCTAGCATTTCTACTGTTACTTCTTGATAATCATGATCCACCTCTCAACACAAGTCCTAGACTACTTCAAAGAAAATGGGGTTACTATTTTAAAATAACTCCCCCCGCCCCCATTGCAGCCACAAACTCCAACCCCTGGAGTTTATGGCCCTTTAAAAAAGTATGTCAACACTGTTTGTAATGCGTGGATGTCCACTAACAAACGTCCCATGACCATATACGACATTCCCGGTTTTTGTAGCTTCCAGCCTTCCTTTAGCCACAACACCTTTGAACATTACATTCGGTTTAGAGTCACTGGAATTTTCCCTTTGAGCCCAGATTATTTACCGATGCCATCCATCTGTTACAGACAGACCTGACCCTACTGCCACCAACACTGATGGCCCCTCTCCTTCATCTACATCCACTTACTTTCCACTCCCATCTACTTCTGCTCAAGCCTTTTACCCTTCCCCAGAGGTAGTGAGGCCATTGGAGAAAGCGGGGCCAAGAAAAGAAACTGTCAGACGACTAAAGAAGAGGAAATCAGCCTTTTTGACCGATACACCAGTAAAGATGGCTTTGTCTGAGGAATATATCACGAAATGGAAAAAAAAGAGCATCGTTTAAACGCTAACAAATCAATGAAAAAACTTGTCCCTTCTGCTGGCGTTAAAAAACGCAAACGCAGGCCAAAAGATACTTCCCCCATTGAGTCTGAGAATAAAGATGAGGACTGCCTTTGTAGTCACTGCTTGGGTCCATATAGCAACTAGAAACGTGGTGAAGATTGGATGAAGTGCACCAAGTGTTAGAGGTGGTCATACGAAGACTTCATTTCCTGGGGACACTGTAGGTTATTTCAAATGAACAAGGTTGTTTGTATTAATTCATATCTAATTTCTAATAATAAATAGGCTGTGTATAGATATGCATGTTTATTTTTTCAACATTATACTGAATTTAAAATGCTGCGCCAACTTGCCCTGGTAATGGGGTAAGTTGGCACAGGTGACTTTACTTCACTTACATCGAGTATATAAATATTAGGATTACAATTAATATAAAGTCAGTGAGGCACAGATACACTCTAAGGTCTACTTGTTATATTCATGCTTCAAAGTTTTAAAAAAAACTAGGAGGAAAATGAAAAGAAAAAAAACAGATAAAAGTGTGCCAACCTGCCCCCGGAAATATTAGTAAAGTTCCTTAAAAAGTGGCCCTGTTGATCTTTTTTTTACTTGGTTTACATCAATTGAGCACAATTTTAGGAAAGCACGCCTAGGTATTAGAACGAGGTTAATATTAGCCCCATGAAACCAAGGAAATTTACAAGTGTATTAAGTCCACAATTAAAACAAGCTCTTTGAATCCCCTAAGACCATAAAGGAAGCAAACCCACGGTTAGTTCTAGCTCCTTGAATCACCTGACATGGAGGAACCAAACACCAACCTAACTTTCACCGACCGTATTAGCTATGTATCCTAGATGGAGAAGATGGAAGCTGTGTGCTCAAGCTAAGTGAGCGAGGATGCTGGGGTTTGGGGGTGAGATGAAATATTGAGCTCCCAGGATGATGGAGATAAGGACGATGAGGAGTGGGGTGTAATGGTGCGAGAAGGATGAGATGACAAGAAGCAAGATGACATCGGGCGAAGGGAGGGATTTCACAGCAGCGCCCCAAGAATATCGAACAGTCCCTCCCCGGCAACTCTTCACGCTTTACGTCTGGCAAAGGAAAAGTTTAAAATAAAGACAGAATTAAAGGGGAACCAAAAGAACACATTTTAAGAAATTTACTGCAAACTAAATATTGTTATGGATGTTGATGGCTGCTGATATTGGGAGTAATATTAAACGTTGTTAAACATACCCTTTTTTTAAATATTTTAACAAGGTATCCACCTATTAAAATAAACTTGTTTTAATGACCTTTTAATGACACAATTAAATAACGCCAAAAAACTGATTGCAGATCCCCTTAAACTGAGCTTATTAATAATATTATGATTTATTTTGATTTTCTCATATCTCGATAATGTCAAAGATGTTGGCAGAAGATGGTACAAAGATGTAAAAAATTTGGCCCAGGATAGGCAAAAGCGGAAATCTGTAGACAACCAATCGCAATATTGATGATTTAATAATAATGATGAATAATGTCATAGAGTGTTTATGAATATATTAGGTGTGTAAATAATGTATCAAAATATTATTGTTAGCTAGTACGTTATTCTTATCTCAACAGCTTAAACGCTTTTTTTTTTTAAATGGCTTTATATGTATCATTAAAAGGTAAATATTTGGTATAGGGGGAAATACACTAGGCAAACCCATTCTAAAGATCAAACAAAAATTGAATTGTAAAGAATGAAATGGAATTATCTTTTTAACTTAAACTAAAAATAAATTGTAGGCACATACAATAAGTCTACTGAATTTTATAATATTATTCTCTTGATTTCTTATCAAAGAATTCAGTGATACAATTATAAGATACTAACAAAGGTTTTTACCTTACTAAAGAGGACATGATCAGGGATTTATCTTTCTGGAATATTCCTTTGGAACGTATTTGATAAAACAAACATGAATGCTGCCGTGATAGTGTTTCCCCCCCTGATAAATCAGCTATTTTTCTCTGGTTACTTTAAGTTCATGTAATGTTTTTGTGGTGTTCGCCTGATGAAGTATTTAAGGAAATAAATCTACTGCTGAAGCAATCTACTAGAAGCATCCTCTAATGTAAACCATCTGGAGGAGCAATGCTTTATTAAGACCCAAGACAACTTGAATTGTGGTGTGCCTCACCAGCCCTTGAGGAAACTATACACGTCAACTATCAGGTCCAAGCCATCTTCTTTCAACTATTACTGTCCCTTACGATTGTTCAAACATTTAGGTAAAGTCTGTTCAGCGTAGGAATTGTTTTCTGAAAGGCCTTTTTCCCTACCAGAAAGCTATTATATAGTAGGATTTTGGTAGGAAAAAAGGCCTTTCGGAGAGTAATTCCTACCGTGAATGGAGTATATAAAAATCATTTGAAGAGATTTATTATCGATGTGAAACAACACTATCCATTGCTTGATTATTTTTTTATTTCAAACAGGTTCTCCGGCGTCGTGCTGCCAATCAATAATTCAAAGCATGAGATAAGTATAAAAGACTAGGTGTTAGCAAAAACATATGTGCTCCATGTCTTAATACCCATCCGACCTATCAGCATAGTGACACTAAAGAGGAAGGAACGAGAAAGGTAGAATTTAGAGGAAAAATACCTAGAATTTCATGTAGAAGAGAGTGGAAAACTGTTTAGGCGAGGGGGAGGGGGGGAATCTACGCCCTGCCGAGATTCGAGCCCCGACCTTCTCGTCAACAGAAACCCAGATAAGACAACACTGACGCCTTTGTCCGAATGCCCACAGCTGCAGGTGTTAGAAAAACAAATAATTGTATTTTAGTTTGACATATAACGTGAACAAGTTTGTATCAGCAAAATACTTACAGACCAATTTAAAATACCTACTAATGGACCCACATCGGCGGGCACGCGGCATAATCGTCAAACTCACTTAGTTTGGTTCACCAGCTGAGGGGAGGTTGGGGTTTGAATCCCGTCCGTGTAGTTTTTCCTAAACTGTTTTCCACTCACCCTTCACGTAAATTCGGGTACTTTCCTCTAAAATTATTCCTGCCTATATTTTTTTTTGCAGCGCGTTTCACTACCCATTCTAGTTATACATTTATGTACTAATTACGCTAGTAGTTTTAGGGATTAAGAAGGTTATATTAAAGGATGTTCACCCATATTTGCGCGGAGGGATAGTGTAACATCGAGATTTGTGCCTCGAACTCCCCGTCATCAATAGACTAGTCTACCGCGAGAGTAGCGCCTTAGACTACGTGGCCACCACCACGGGTTTCCTTCCTATTACCTTCGGCTTCCTCACTAGCGTAATATACTTATATGCGTATTGCTCTAACAGGTACTAAGATACGATGAAATAAATGGTACGGCACACCGCACAGACTTTCTCTCTCTTTCTATAAACTCGTAAGATTTCTGAACGGAATAATGTACATTGTATCATCACCACTCCACATAAGAACACGCATAAAATAATATACAATGATATAGAATCAATGAGAAAAGAGGCGCATCTTTGTCCACCTAAGAGCATTTCAAACAGTTTAATGTCTTCCACAAGGGTCAACACTTCGTATTAAAATTTCGATTTCTGGTTAAAATTTTAACATTTTATAAGGTGTTGCAGATCTTCAAGTCATCGCATTGATATTTAATTATTCATTTATACATTTTGACCAATAAAAAATGTAAATATTGACTATTGAGTCTAAAATGGAGATAGATCATTGCTATGCAAACATTTCTCCTAAGAGATTTAAGGAAAAATAACATACTTTTTTAGATACTTATATTTAATTACTCTATGGCATTGGAGAATTATTGCGTTAAGACTTAAGTAGTATATGTTTACAACTAAAGCTCACAAAATTGTATTAATATATTTGCAAATATCTCAGAAACTGCTGCTTTTATAAAAATATATGTCAAATAAATTTTTTTTATTTCTGATAGTCCTACAATTTTGCAATGATAAGTTGTTTAGTTTCTCCAATAGTTGTGGAGATACGGAAATTAACGCTTCTGTAAAGTACCCTAAAAATCATTTTCATAGGAAAATGAAAATAGCCAGTTTATTTATAATCTTAATCAACGCCTAGATACGAATTTTAATCAAAATCGTTTGAGTAGATTTTGAGAAAATCGACTTTTTCTCTTTTCGCCCTTCAGTAAACTACCCTTAATTTTAAGTTTTTATAGACACACAGACAGACGGCATTGCAAAGACTATTTTTTAGGGTTCGGGGGGTCATGAGACGTCGACATCCATCAACATTTCAGGTTAGTTTTTTTTTACGGTCGCAATACTTAAACTTTAATGTCCAAAAAGTTAAAAAAATTCATATAATTGCGTATAGATTGAAAGTTATTGATTTTATAAAAATATGTTTCGGATAAAATATCTGTATTATAAATATATATACATATTTGTAATGCTAAGTAATTTCATATCTCAAATAGTTTCGGAGCTATTTAAAAAAATGTTAATTGACGCATCAGACCGGAGCCCTTAAAGCCATTTTGCCGAAATATTGAGGGTAGCCATTTTGTTTTGAATATTTATTAATGTTCATAAATGAAATTTAATAAAAATCGTTGGAGCCGATTTTGAGAAAATCGACTTTTTCTCTTTTTGCCCTTCAGTAAACTACCCTTAATTTTAAGTTTTAATAGTAATACAGACAGACGGCATTGCAAAGACTATTTTTTAGGGTTCGGGGGGTCATGAGACGTCGAAATCCATCAACATTTCAGGTTAGTTTTTTTTACGATCGCAATACTTAAGCTTTAATGTCCAAAAAGCTAAAAATATATATATAATTGCGTATAGATTAAAAATTATTGATTTTATAAAAATATGTTTCGAATAAAATATTTGTATTATAAATATATATACATATTTGTAATGCTAAGTAATTTCATATCTCAAATAGTTTCGGAGCTATTTAAAAAAATGTTAATTGACGCATCAGACCGGAGCCCTTAAAGCGATTTTGCCGAAATATTGAGGGTAGCCATTTTGTTTGGAATATTTATTAATGTTCATAAATGAAATTTAAACAAAATCGTTGGAGCCGATTTTGAGAAAATCGACTTTTTCTCTTTTTGCCCTTCAGTAAACTACCCTTAATTTTAAGTTTTAATAGACACACAGACAGACGGCATTGCAAAGACTATTTTTTAGGGTTCGGGGGGTCATGAGACGTCGAAATCCATCAACATTTCATGTTAGTTTTTTTTACGATCGCAATACTTAAGCTTTAATGTCCAAAAAGCTAAAAATATATATATAATTGCGTATAGATTAAAAATTATTGATTTTATAAAAATATGTTTCGAATAAAATATTTGTATTATAAATATATATACATATTTGTAATGCTAAGTAATTTCATATCTCAAATAGTTTCGGAGCTATTATAAAAAATGTTAATTTACGCATCAGACCGGAGCCCTTAAAGCGATTTTGCCGAAATATTGAGGGTAGCCATTTTGTTTGGAATATTTATTAATGTTCATAAATGAAATTTAATCAAAATCGTTAGAGCCGATTTTGAGAAAATCGACTTTTTCTGTTTTTTACCTTCAGTAAACTACCCTTAATTTTAGGGGTAGATGTCCAATTCCAAAAACCCCTCGGGGCAACCCTATGAAAACCCAAGATATCAAGTTTCAGCTCAATCGGTAAAATAGTTTAGGCTCTAGTTGGAGGTACAGACAGACAGACAGACAGACAGACAGACAGACAGACAGACAGACAGACAGACAGACAGACAGACAGACAGACGGAAATTCAAAAACCACTTTTTCGGATTCAGGAAGTCATGAAACGCCAAAATTCATCAAAATCTCGACTTCGATTTTTTTGACGATCACAATACTTTCTCTACCTGTAAGATAGAGAGAAAGTAAAAATAAATAAAATAAGACGGGACAGACAATACTAAACTAATTATCCACTCACAATTTAAAAACTAACTTAACCTATTGCAGCAAACTTAATTTTAAACGTCCAGCCCTAATACAAAGGAATTGTATTATCTGGGAAAAGAACGGGCCCACACAAATATTAAAATTATTTTAGCCACCTAGCGGGACATAATCAGGATTTCATAGGACCGTGGAAGGTAAATCTGTACATCGTGTTTTAAACAACTTCACGTAGGGTCTGTTAATTTAGAACTTTAAGTATCCATGGACATCAAATAAATATAATAATAACATACATAATTTGAATTTTTAATTAAATATAAATCTCACAATTGCTAAAACTGTGCGCCCTAGTAATGTAAGTTTTCCTTTACAAATTAAACGGTAAAAAAGAAAAAAACTGTAATCATCTGGGTTGGTCACTTCTAATTTTGCAACGTATTATTGACAACAAAAAACAACAACATGAATGACTTTTAGCCAGGCACATCGACGCTCGTGCAAGATAAATCGCCTTTCAATAGTTTGAATATGCAAGCCCTTTAACAGTACTACAAAGCGGGTGGTATTATGGTATTATGTCAACAAAGGAAACCTTAAAAAAATCGCATCCGCGTCTTGGTGAGCGTAAATATTTTATTTATGTATTTATTTAAATATCTTTAATTATTCTGGAAAAGTTAAGGTGCACTTAATTAGTAATAATTAATAAATAATACTTTTAATTTAAAAGAAGTAACTTAATGAACAAAAATGTTAATAAAATGAATCTTAAAAACAAAACAACAAAAAATTACAAACATTATTATTGTGTGTTCTGTCTTAAGACAGGTTAATTCCTCTTGTCAGTGAACTTAGACAGCCAATGCGCCCTTTCCTATGCCTCCTCCTTGAACTCCCATACTTACCATTATTATTACTATCTGATAAATTAATATGAATTTTCTATCCCATTTATATATCATTGCGTTGTTATTTTTAATCCTAGAAAGAGAGTGGAGAATCACTAAATAAAAATTAAACTAGCCAGTTGTGATTCAGATGCCGGCTTCCCAGTGACCAGTCAGTGAGGCACCCTAGCGCTGATCTAAGTCTGCCTGAATGGCAGATGATGAAAGGACTCTTAATGATCCCAAAAGAAAATAACCACGGCTGTTGTGTAAATATCTTAATAGCCCCTTACTATCGAGCTTTCAGAGAGAACTGTGCGTTACAAACTTACAAGAGTGCTTGATTTATTTAGTTTGTTTAAATTTAAAGAAGCGATCACACGTAGACAAGGCAGGTAATACATGTGTATAGTAGGATTTTGGTGGAAAGGAACTTTAAGAAAATGTTAATATACAATCAAAATTTTCATCGGAAAGGGTTTTATCTGACAGCTAGAAAAGCTCCCTAGATAGCCCATATTTTCACTCACGTCAAGTGACACAGCTGTTATTTTTTTATAAATATTATTAATACTTATAATATAAAACTAATTAAATTGGAAAATTTATCAATGATGACTGCAAAAAAAATTGATTGCATTTTCTAAAAGTTTCTTCCTACCAAAATCCTACTATAGCTAAATGTTACGAGGAAAAAACAAAAGTATTCAGGTGATTTTAAATCCCAAAAAAAAATATGTATTTTAAGTACAAACGAGCAGGATTTTGAAAGTTAAATGAAATATTTGTCGAAATTGATCACTTCTAGAACCCTAGTGTTGTATCATAATAAGAGAGGGGAATGCCGGAAAGTAGAAAATAACCATTGGGGTTGGTAGAAAAGCTGGCTTGTATAAATGGAGAAGAAAAAAAAAGGGGGGGGTCCTCCCCTCCCCCAGCGAGTGTTGTGTGGAAGTTAGAAGAGAAGGGGGTTGTTGAGGGTTGGTAGGGCACAATAGTAACAAGAGAAGATGGAACGCGACTCGATTCCAACTCTCCCTCTCCCCCCCCCGCCAGCAAAGTTACACTCAGGAGAGAGGATGGGGTTGCCATGGCAACAACACAGCCTAAGGGGTACTCTCGATGGTTGGGGGAACCTAAAACCTCTTCTCTTACTCCCACATCTAGGAATTCGATAAAGATTATCCCGAACCATCCATGAGTCACCGTCAGAAACACCTAGACCAATGCTTTTCAACATTATTTTTTTACTAGGAAGGCACCCTTTGTTACATTCCTTATGTTACACGGTATCGTTGATGTGAGCGTACCTTATAGTCAAGCGGTAAACGAAACCCTTATTAGAGGGTGTAGTGAAAATATGTATTTTATTTTGAGATTAAAAATTAACTATAGAAAAACGAAATTAATAGTAACTAAAAAAAAAACCCATTTCAATGGTCGGACGGTCTAAGACAGAGGTGAGGAACCTTTAGGCAATGGAGGCCACACACGTGTCATTTCACGGATTCCTCGTAAGATCAACAAGCGAACGTTGATAAAATAATATTTCTCGAGATTCTATCTATATTACTTATGACTTAAAACTTAATTAGAGTTCATTTTTTGCTTAAGTACTTGCCTAGACGAAGAGCGGACATGAAATGGCGGCGTCAAGAAGGCCAGAAAGGGACCAAGTCGAGAATTAAATCAAATTTTTCGTCACAATTGTTTCATCTCAGTAAAATATTGTTGGGAAATATAGTTTTTAAGTATATGATACTTGTTTCACTAATTCATGTATATATTTTCTATACAAACACATACCAGTGAGTTACTTATGAGTAAGCAACATTTTCCTCAAACGTGGCCGGCGGCCATTTCCCCTATATGGCGGTGGAAATACAACTAAGATACATTGAAACGGCATTAAAAACATTTTATGATGAGTTATATCTCTAATTTGAATTTGTTTTTTTCAATTTTGGAGTAAAAAAAGTATTTATGAAAATATGATCAAAATAATGAAACTACTATAAAACAAACTATTTTAAAACAGTATTCGATATTCTCAGAGAGAGAGAAGAAAATTAACGTTGCCTTTGGAGATTTCGAAGCTATTTTGCGATGCGGGCTGCATCTTAACTTGACGCTAATCTAAGCACATTCAAACTTAGACACCAATGTACGAAATGTAAAAGAGAGATTAAAATTAGCAGTTCACCCTGTGAGGCCTCTTGTTTATCTGCTGATAACACTTTCCCCTATTCCTCTGACAAGCTTAAACAGTCATATACTATTTGCGCCTTGAAAACATTTACTTTCTTTTTAAAATTAGGTTTTTCATGTTTTCTATTCTTGATAAATATATGCCACCACAAACTATTTTAATCAACATCCTGGCAAGAAGACTCCTACAGGCCAATTTTGTGACCAAACCAATTTATAAAAATTACGTTTAAAAATCTACTTCAAGATAAAAATAATAATTTTGTGACGCTGTATAAGATTTTTAGAACTTAAGATTTTTGTTTTAGTGCTCTTTAAAACTCGCTGAATAAAACGTAAATTCACTAACATGGGAAATCCTATCTTGACCTACCGTGACGTCACAGATAGGCAACGGCCATAAGTGTATAAAAAATATATTCTTTCATAAACAAACGCTTACACTGGTTTCATTACAACCGTGACAGTGGAAGGTTGTTTGCTTCTAGGAATAATAATATATTCTACCCACTTGTCCGTTCGTAGAGCAAAGGTCGACACACATCTACTCGTCAACGTGTGGTATACCTCCATCGTTTTTTGTTGTTGTTTTATGAAAAAGGAGGTTCGTGTGAAACACGACTAGATAGTTAAATTAAAGGGTATAAAAACCGAGAGAGAAACACTGTTAATATAATTGCTTTCCACAGCAGTTCCCCGAAATATTGTGAATGAAATGTAATATCGTAACTGAAAATGAAAACCCATTTAGTTCGTAGTAGAAAATCTAATGTGCAAATTTTAAAAACTAATTGGCCGTGCAAGAGAAATAAGAGTTCTGGCGTAAACGGTTATTTCATTAACAAGAAAGCATTCGCAGGTAACGTGTTTAGTTAGAGAAGGGGTGTACAACTAGAGGACCGCGTGTTGCTAATGGCCCGACATGTTTTTTTTTCCCTTTGTTAATTCGTGTTAACACCAAGGCTACTCTATGTGATAAAGATTAGGAGGGTTATTAAAGGAATTTAGAGCGCATTAGCAAGAGAGAAAGATGGGAAAAAATTCATTGATAAAGTACCACCAGTACACCAGGCCAAATTCAAACCTCAACCTCCCGCTTCTTCCCACCCTCTCACCTCTTACCATTGTAGCAATATACGAGCCAAACGACTTATACTACGTGCCCACCGGTATGTGTGCCCCTCATGTCGTGTTATAGGTCCTGGACGATAATCGCCAGACACAAGCCACCCGCCGATGTTTTTCGGGTGTCTCGCTCGATACACGAGAAACATCGCCCGAGTATCCGGCGGTGAAAGATCAAAGAAAGTTGCCAGCGTCTTGTTTGTCTCCCACCTCCAGTAGGAAACATCGCTAGGTGTGTACCCAAGCGCAAGCGTCGGCGGACAACTTTTGAATTTAATTCAGTTGATTTAATCGTACTTGTCACAAATACAGTACATCAAGCTTCTATATGAATCAACAAGTGATAGGCTCGCTTAGGTGGCCACGTGGTCTAACGCGCTACTCTCGCAGTAGACTAGACTGCTGATGACGGGGAGATGTACGAAGGGTGGTTTTTCCAAAATGGTTTTAAACTCTCTCTTCTGTTCTCTCTCTCTTTCACGCGACTGCAGGTATAAATTCCTAAAACCATTAGCGTAATTAGTAGATAAGCGTACAACCCGAACGGGTAGTAAGACGCGATATTAAAAAAAAGTTGTTAGGTATCGGAGGGCCACCGCTAGCCGCACTGAGGGAGAAACGAGGCTCGAAGGTTGGTATCTGGTATTTGAATGTGTTTACAACTGTCTGCTACAGAGAAAACAACAAACCCTCATCAATGGTCGAATGGTCCAAGATTGGATTACCGAAGGCGGGGAGATCGGGTTTCGAATCCTCGGTCAAGTATGCGGGAGGTAGTTTATTTCTAAATGGCTTACCCCTCTCCCTCCACTCGATGTGCGGGTATATTTCATATACCTTAATCCTTTCTACTCCATTAGGTGTAATCATGAGAATATCCCGAAGGGTAGTAATACTCAGTGAACACACAAAAAAGTTATTAAGATTTAGTAGCCAATCGGAAGTAGTTTCTAGATGTTAGATAAACAGAGCACGACAACGGCTTGATATGATATTCAAGTCACGTCTTATGAGTATTTCAAGTTTGGAAACAATACTCTGAGTGTATTTGTAGATCTAAAATAAAACACGTCTGGTTCGATAGTGGAAAAGATAAGAAAGATTGCAAGTATTTTTGTTTAGTGCTGTATTTCTTACTGTCCTTTCGGCAACTTAAACTTACTAAGAAAAGATCACGGCACAAGGTGGATGAATTTAATTAAATGTGTCAGTATTAGCCTGAAAATAGTTGGAAAAACCATTGCTTGTAAAAACACCGTTGCATCCGATCAGAAATGAGCCCCAGCCAGCCGCGTCAGTGTCGAGAGTGCAAATTAATACACTTTCCTTCCCAGTAAATTTCAACTTTATCTTATAAACAAAAACTGACGTTTATCAATTTGTTTGGTAAGTAGTATAACAAAAACTTGATA
Source organism: Timema podura (assembly GCA_033556935.1). Classification (NCBI taxonomy): domain Eukaryota; kingdom Metazoa; phylum Arthropoda; class Insecta; order Phasmatodea; family Timematidae; genus Timema; species Timema podura. The sequence goes on along the minus strand of JAVRXN010000002.1, from coordinate 27,437,419 downwards.
CAATTTGATATTTGCATAACAGTTTTCCTTTAAAAAAACATAGATTTAAATAGATTTAGATATAGCAGGAAAAGTTAATCATTAGTAAGACTCTTTTTTTTAAAATACGTGAAAGATGTATAAAGATTGGTTGGCTCTTAGAACTTTAATAAAATGCCCAAAAAAGTTAAAATATACTCTAAAATATAGCTAGAATTTATTTTTATTCTTTCAAATCTACCCTAGTTGAGTTGCTTGAAAATCTTGGACTAATAGTTTTAATAACATATAATTTATTTATAAAAAAATACTCGTTAGTCTTTATTAATTTGAGAAAAATAATCTAGTAATTAAAAATAATAATTTAGAAAATTCTTCAAAATTCGCAATATGTGTCCTAATACTGAAAAAGCCTAAATATGCAATATAAGCAAAATAAAATAATAAATTTTATTAATCAATCACAATTAAGTAGAACAATTCTCTTCGGTTTTAAATTGAGGTATAGAAAAATATATATACGGCATATAAGCAGCCAAGCTCTCATATTAATTTGCATGATTTTTGTTTGAAAGAGATTCAATGAATTGTTTCAATGCAGGCCTATCTTGAGTGAATTTGTTTTAGCTCTGAAGATTGATTGTCTGTACAATTTGTAGGCTAACTAGAGAAAAGTTTTAACTTGTAGTATATAATCTAGCTATCTGGATTTTCTTACCAATGGACATTTGGAAACACGCTTTGGTGGCCACAAGGGAAGGCAGGGGTCGGCAACTGATCGATCTCGCCAAGATTTTTAGTCGATTACGTAACGTCATTAAGGTGGAGATCTAGAGAACGTCAGAAAAGGTCGGTTTTTTGCAGTTTTTAAAATAAAACATTTGTTGGTCAAAATAAATAAGATATTGCTCCATTACAAACACAGAGTTTAATTTTCTTCACATGTTGATACCAACAGTTCCTAACACCATGAGCATAGCGGTATTATATCACAAATATTTTAAATGAAGAGAAAAATTTATCGTGAAATTCCAGGACATTCTTGACAGATATTCAACCACTGTTGATATCACCATGTGAAGAAAATTAAACCCTTATGTTTCTAATGGAGCAATATTTTATTTATTTTGGCCAACAAAAGTTTTGTTATAAAAACTGCAAAAACATTGACTTTTTCTCGCGTTCCCTACATCCCTGCCCTAAAAGTGGATCTTCGAATCTTCTAAGCTGGCAAATATATCAAGTACTTTCGATAATTGTAGTTGAGTGTGACCAAAAAAACCTTGACCGGACATAATCGGTAATGTTATGAGAAATGTAAATAATTTAACATCAAAATACCTATACATTATATGTATTAAAAAGATTTTCCTAGAAGGGTGAAGTATTTGAGGAAGGTTTATTTTAAGGAATAAAAATAAAATGTATAGAAACAAGATAGCAGCAAAAGGATAGTGTATAAATGATGGATGATCATAGAATCTTTGATAAAGAAATCGATCGGGGTCCAAAAAAAGATTGCCGATCCCTGGTCTAAGTCGTTACACTCACAATAGACTATACTGCCGATGACGGGGAGATCGGGGTTCGAATCCCGGTAATGTGTAAAGAGGATTTGTCTAATTGGCTTCCACTCTCCCACCATGCGAATGCGGGTACATATCTAAATTAAGCTTTCATCGTCCCTAATACATTAGCGTAATTAGTACATATGCATTCAACCCGAACGGGTGGTAAGACGCGGTGCTAAAAAAAACCACTTGAAACATCTTTTAGAAAACATAAACATTGTTTTAATATCCAGCAAAAATGACAGCTACAGATTTCATGACTGAAAGCGCAGCTTCAGTAACTTTTTCTGTCAGATATGTCCATTCGTAAGAAAATTGGCCTGTAGGTTTCATTAGCTGACAATGTTCTAAGAGTTATTTATTTTAACTTGTGCTACGTAAATAAATGCGTAGCGGTATTTGTAAGTTGGCCACCTCGTATTTATTCACCGCAAACAATCTTCGTAAGTTGGTCGTCCTGTGTTGGTTCAGTGCAAACATTCCCTTTTGCTGTGATGAAGGTCATGGATTTCATTCTCGTTTTAGAGAAACTCACAGGGATTAAGTTATCGTGTTCAAGTGAAATTACATTATCAATAATTAAGTTATCGTGTTCAAGTGAAATTACATTATCAATAATAACCTTTGTATTGACAATAAAGTGTGCGAAACATAAAATAAATTAAATTCTCACCGGGTTAAAAAAGAAAAAAAGTTTACCAAGAGTACCTACATCAGTGAACACGTGGACAAAGGCGTCAAGATTTCTTTAATGGTTTTCCACTATTATTCTACATAAATGCGACATTTCCACTAAAAGTATCCATACCCCGGAGGTGTAAATTTGCATAGAGCTCAAACGGGAAGTAAGATGCGAAACTTAATATTTTCCTTTTGCTTCTAAGAATGCACTCCATAGCATTAGCGTTCACTCGATTAAACCTTGCATGTCCACCAAGAGCAATCAGCTTCTCGCAAATGTTCTAATGCTATTAATTTATCCAGATTAAAAAATATATAACTGAAAGGCTTTCAACCTTTCTGCAAGATGGTTAAACTTGCTGTAAGTTCCCCAGCTAAGTAGTAGCCATATAATTTACGGTTTTACCAACGTCTTTCTCGACAGATAAAGAATTCTCAGAATGTTTATTTAAAGACTATAAATGGTACACATTCCAATAAAAATAAGAATTTTATGGCGCAATTTGTTTTTAATCACACACACCTATGTCAATGGTTTAAAAAAATATAAATCAAAGTTAAAAGAAGAGTTGCGTGGAGTAAATAGGAAAAAAGTCACACTACGGTAAATAAATGGTACGGCGCACCGCACAGACTTTCTCTCTAAATTATCTTATGATAAAAAATTTAAATCTGTGGTTATGTAAAGTACCCTCATCATTTTCACGTAAAAATGAAAATTGCAATTTTGTTTATAATGTCAAACAGTGTTTAGATGCAAAATTTAATCAAAATTGTTATAGCGGATTTTGAGAAATTTAATTTTTTCTCTTTTTGCTCTTCGGTAAACTACCCATAATTTTAGGGTTATATATCCAATTCCAAATATTCTTCGGGGGAACCTTAGGAATACCCCAGATACCAAGTTTTAGCCCTATGGGTAAAAGTGTTTCGGCTCTAGTCCGAGATAGGGCCTACAGACGGACAAATAGACGGCATCGCGAAAATCAATCTTTCAGTTTCAGGTCAAGGCCGTAGCCAGCCAATAATTTCAGGGGGGGGTTTGGTGGGCACATCCCCCAATTGCCGGAGGCTAGAAAAAAATTATAAATGATAAACAATCTTAGAAGCTATCTGAAGTGTGTTTTATGGCAACATAGCCCCCAAGCTGCCAAAGGGTAGGAAAAATTAGAAATATTAAACACCTCTAGAAGCTATCTGAAGTGTTTTTTTTATGGCAACATAGCTCTCTAACTGCCGGAGGCTAGAACAAATTCTAGATATCAAACACCTCCAGAAGCTTTCTGAAGTGCCTTTTATGGTAACACGGCCCCCTAATTTGAACTTGTACCTTAATTTTGATATTGTTTGAACCATAAATAAAGCTATATACATTTTGTTATTAAATTTGGGGGGTTTTGAAACCCCAAAACCCTCCCGACTACGGCCTTGTTTCAGGGGGTTATGAAACGCCACTGCAAACGCAGGTATAACCTTCCTAAAACCATTAGCGTAATTAGTAGTGAGATTTATCAAAATTTCTAGGTTTCTTTTACGATCACAATACTTATTTCTTCGAGGGGTCAAAATAGAGTAAAAATAAAACTACACCATTGGAAATGGTCGGAATCGCGATAACAACCGCCAATGAGGTGTGTTGATCGGTCAAAGATTCCCGAAATTTTTAAAGCTGCCGACAAACTTGTCTGTTAAAAATAGTACACGTGCGAGTCAGGAGTTTGGTCCGTGTGGATTCAATGACACTGGGGTGCGGGATTACGTGCGTGAAATAACTTGCCCACAAAATACCCGATCAAAATAAAAATATGTTGCTTCAGTAGCAGAGTTACAGACACGGTAACCAAGAAATATTTACTACTTTTGACTTTAACGGCCGATTAACCGGGAAATCAGAACAGATTATGCTCCGACCAGAAAACGTATCAAAGTATGATTTTCTGCATTCTTCACCTGACAAGATTGTTATTGGTGTTAGTGAAACAATTTGATTTTAATTTTAATCAACATTTTTGTCATCACGTTTCACTAACCATTCGGGTTATTGCATCACCTAACTACGCTACATGTTTTAGGGATGAAGGAAGGTCAAATTTAGAGGAAGTGTACCCGTATTTTCTTGGAGGGAGAGGGAGAAACTTTTATGGGGAAATAACCTCAGTACACCCGACCAGGATTAAACCCCAACCTACTTGACAATGGCAATACATTCCAGTGACTTATTAGACTTATTGTCCACCGTATCGGATCTAAAATTATTTTTCAATTCCGCTGTATTTGTTAGATCATGCTTCAATTTCATTGTTTTCTAAACAGGCAGGCGAAATGCCAATGATCCGGTTAAAACAGAATCTCGCTTTGCTTGTCAATAATTTATCAAAAAGAACAGCTGATCACATTACTTGACGCATAGGTATTTGAATATTTTTTAGCACCACGTTTTACTACCCGTTCGGATTATACTCCTATGTACTAGTTACACTAATAGTTTAGGGATTAGAAGGTTTATTTGAAGGGAAGTGCACCCGCATTATAGGAAAAAACCACCCTCGGTGATCCAACCGAATCAAACCGCAATCCCCCCGTCTTCGGCAGTCTATTCCAACACGAGAGTGCGCGTTAGTCCACGCGGCCACCGAAGCGGGTCATTTGAAAATTGTTTAAGTACATTTTTCAACTGTTAAAAAAGTGTAGGAATGCCAGGCCTCCACCGTGGTTCGGATTCCACGTTAAACTGTAGGTCCTCCATTTCATCTCACAATCACCCTACCATTACACATTAGCGTAAGTGCGTATAACCCGAACGAGTAGTAAGACACGGTGATGATAATAATAATAATAATAATAATAATAATAATAATAATAAAAAAAGTATATTCTTATTTGTATCGGACTGTATTTGAGCGCAGTCTCGACTTATCCTATAGCCCCTTTCTCTCTCAGTCCCTAACCCCCTACCGCGGTTAAGTCTCCCAAACAATCCTCCGGCTGCATCATCTCCATGACATCACAGGTAAGTGAAGCCAAGGCTGACCACTAGAGAACGGCGGGTGATCTCACCGGGTCGTTAAAATAGACGTCTCCTGCGATATCGCATGATATAACGAGACGATGGAGCGTCGTAGGCCTGCGAGCGATCTATCAAGAGATGTCATTTCATGATTGTCAACCCTGAGTCATTTCACAAGTCAATGAACAGTCCTTTAAGTTACTACCCGTCCGGAGTATACCCATTTTAATTATCATAATGGGGTAAGGACGTGGATGGAAGAAATGTATAAAAAAACCTATCCGCATTTTCTACAAAATTTACAAACAGTTTAAAAAGGTACCCTCAGTACACCGATCAGGATTCAAACCCTGACCTACCCGTCATTGGCAGCTCAGACTAGACTGTCCTGACATCTAGGATCACTGTACACCGATTCAGGCTGTCCACGCGCAATGTTTTTAGTTATTGTATTACTATATTTATTATTATAGTAATATCCGTTCGGGCTATCCGCGGTTTACAATAATAGGGCAGGGATGGGAAAAGGCAGAATTCAGATGAAATACATCCGCAGCTGCATTTATGTAAAACGGGAAACAAACCCAACATCTCAGTCAGGAGGAAAGCAGAATATACGAGACCAGCGCTTTTGTCCACGTGTCCACCTGTGCGTGCTATTAACTTTGCGGTGTGTGTGTTTTTTGTGGCCCTAGTTTTAAACACAATATTAAAGATTAAGTTTTAGAGTTCGAATAATAATATATTAAAGATTAGTTATATGTTATCAAATTACGTGTACAACATAATGTTTAATCATATTTAAGATAAGTGTGTAAGTCGTGCGGTGTTATAAACATCTATTCAGAAAGAGAATTTAAAGATAAATATCTTCTTGGTCAAATGAACAATATTTCAGACAGAACAAGAGCTCTGTCCCAATCACAGGTGAACACAATCAGGCTAAGGAGAGAGAGAGAGAGAGAGAACCATCCGCACCAATGGGCTCGTAGATAAAAAGACACCAAATCTCGTCTAATCTCGTTTGACGATGACGGGAAGATAAAAGGGATTCAAATCTTGTCCGGGAGATTTTCCCTAAGTGATTTTTACGCCTTTCCTTCACTCAAATGCGGATACATTTCCTCTAAAATGGAACCTTTCTTAACCAAATTATATCAGTGAAAATATTTGAATCGGAGAATTCTCACCCCCCCTTCCAAAAAAAACCTGCATAAATGGTTTTCAAATTCCTTCCCAGGCAAATACTTTTACGGTTCCTTAAAAATTAATCCTCCTCAGTATTTACCCATAGATTGGTTAAGTGTTAGATGCGGTTTGTAAAATGTTTGCCACCCAACGACGCCCAATGAACGACAGACGTGTCAAATTCGTTTGTACATAATGACCACCTTGAACATTACAAAAACTGATAGGGCAAAACAAATTCTGTATTGTATTTTTACTTTCGTAAAAATAATTCCAACTTAGTATAGTATTAACACAAAAAGAAAATAGTAAGCCCCATAAAACAATAAAACTAACCCACTATAGTTTACCAAAATAATGTAACCTTTTATTTACAACAATGGTTTATAAGATAGAAGAAAGCTCAAAGAAACGCAATACAATAAGTATACGTATATGAAAAATGAAGCTTGGGGGATACTTGATTATAATTACGGAATTTAGCCTTGATAAATAAATTGATAAATGACACCTGTACACACGAATCGAACCCAGGACCTTTAGCTTAGTACACCATTGGAATATCCAGGGACCATCCTGTGCACAAGGTCATTCTTCACTAATATTTTAAGGCAGTGTTTGACTGAAGTATGAGCCTGAGCTCGGTACGATCCCTGGATAGCTCAGTGGTACAGCATTGGCACGCTAAGCCAAAGGTCCCGGCTTCGATGCCCGTGTCCAGGTGTCATTTTTCAATTTATTTTAATACAACAATGGTGTAATCATATTTATCTATCAATTTCATATAAGAAAACAGCTATTAACATACGTATGTACTGCCAAACAATACAAATTCAATTATTTTGGGGGGAATTAATCCATTTTGAAGAAAAGGTATATATTTGATACACCAACCTCAAATGTCAAAATTCTCAACATTATGCCAATTTCCAAATATCATATTGGAAAATGTTATATTTTCCCGACGTTTATAAAAAGAAGAACCGGGTCTCACTGTATTTTGGCTCATAGTTAGGCCCTCAGGCCACACGAAGCCATGGTCCGCGGGCCGCGAGTTTGACACCTGCTGAACGAGGGTCCATGGATTATTTTCATTCAGTTCTAATGATCCCACAGGTGACCTGGTGGTCTAGGGGTAAGGTGTCGTACTTCTGTGCTGGGGGTCCGGGTTTCAATCCTCGGTCCCGGCACAGATTTATCTGATTGCCAAACCCTTCCTTCACCTCTGACAAGATGTGTATTAATCACAACCTGTGAATGTGAGGAATGCCAGGCCTCCACCGTGGTTCGGATTCCACGTTAAACTGTAGGTCCTCCATTTCATCTCACAATCACCCTACCATTGCACATTAGCGTAAGTGCGTATAACCCGAACGGGTAGTAAGACGCGGTGCTAATAATAATAATAAAATAATAATAATAATAATAATAATAATAATGATCCCACCATGGCCCGCGGGCCGCACGTTTAATATGCCTGCTGAACGAGGGTCCATGGATTATTTTCATTCAGCTCTAATAATCCCACCATGACGCGCGGACGGCCTACCAATCCGGGCGGTAAAGGATTTCCACATCTGACCAAGCGACCCGATAAAAAGCGAAGCGTGTTTAGTAATACGGATGAGCTGGCGCTAATCCCAAAGGTAAACTTTTTTTTTAAACACGTGAATACGAGAATAAAAATGTGAAGTGAAATTAACCTTTAAAAATACCCAGAAAGAGTTTATTTTCAATGTTATGTGTTCAAACATTTATAAAAGTAATTTAAATTCCGTGTTCGGTCACAATGTGTTTGAATTTTACAGACAACTTTAAAAAAACATTAAACATGGTAGGTAATAAACAAAATATCAATAATAAATTATATAGTAATTTATGCTCCAATGCTTTGATTTAGTCAGTGGTGCTCCCGAGTTCGATTACCGAAATGGCAGGGGGAAAATCTTAAATCAAGTCTTTACTTTTTTTTATAGAATAATTAACAACTGGTATAAAGTGGGTGTTGTCTGTTTTAGCGCTAAACTAGTTTGTAAGTCGTATGGCGATAAAAATAACCGTCTTTGATGCTTGGGTATTTGACGTGTATCAAAACAAGACGTACAGACTAACTTGATCGAAAGGAAAGCCTCGTTAATTCCCTAATTGGAGAGCAAGACGAACCTATACTAAACAGTAACTTATAAAGCACCAAAGGGGATCGAACCGGAGTCCCTGGGATCTGTGGTCGACACCTTTACCCACTGAGCCACTGAATAGGGACATAATAATAATAATAATAATAATAATAATAATAATAATAATAATAATAATAATCAAATGTATATATATTTTTACTAATCAAGCTAATGGCTTAGGGATGAGGAAGATTGAATTTAGTGGAAATGTACACGCATTCACGTGGTGGGAGAGTGGAAAACCATTTAGGAAAAAACCATCAGTACATCTAACCCCGATCTCCTCGTTATCGACAGTGCAGTCTATTGCGATAGTGACGCCTTAGACCGTCCGACCACCTAGACAAGTGATAGTTTATACCCATAACCAAGACTTACAAACAAATGTATATTTACATCGCACTTAATTTGCTCCCACAAGTCCTCTTATTATAGAATGTAATTTATTGTTCGAGGGTCAAGGACGGCTCAACGGCTCAACGGCTCAAAGCAGGAGAGAAGCGTTGCGCCCCAAATACTCTCAAAGTCACTGGAATGAAAAGGGTGGAGAGTTAGAGCCCAAAATAGTTGCACCTGTTGCAAAATTTTTGGATAAGAGCCAGGACAAACCTAGGCCACGTTAATCACGTAAGCGGGGAGAAATGGACCACAAACCAGTGCTTTGAACTTTCAATATTAGGCCTATATCTACCTTTTTTTAATACCAGATTTTTTTCTTGTATTCAAGCTTTAATTATATTAGGTGACTAGGTGAATTACTCTGACTCGTAAGGGAGGAGTTCAATCCCATCCTGGATACATTATATTTGCTTTCGTTTAGTTAAGTTCTACCATACCGGCTTCGGTGATCGAATGATTTAAGGCATCACTCTCGTAATATACTAGACTGTCGATGACGGGGAGATCGGGATTCGCATCCTGGTCGGGTGTACTGAGGGTGGTTTTTCCTTAATTATTTTCCAATCTCCCTCCACGCAAATGAAGGTACATTAAATTCAAATTGAAAATTTTCTCAAATGGGCAGAAAAACAGCGCTAAAAAAACGCTAAAGGTATTTTAAAACGAAATAGGTACATTAAAATAATGAATAGTTATTTTATTGGATACCCAATACACAGATTTGACAGAAATACCCTTAAAGTAATTTTACAACACACCAATGGGGCACCCGGATATAGATGTATGTCTCGTCTTGAGTGGTTGGCTAGTTAGGGGCAAGTCGGGGTTAGAATCCCGACGGATTTAGTGAGATTTGTTTCCTACATGATTTTACACTCAAAGGTGAGAACTTTAACCAAGACCACCGAGGTCAACTCATAAAACTTCAATTGAAAAATCCCCTTACTGTCTTGATTTTCCAGAAAACCCTTTTCAATTTTTCCTAGCTTAGCCTTTTGCCAGTTTTCTTTGGTGATCGACGATATTCTCCTTTATTATATCGATAACATGTTTTAAGAAAAAAAAAGTTAGCACCTACTAAACATCAAGATATTAAAAGTTTATTTTCCATTATTAAATGTTTTAGGAAGCCTATTATTTGTGGCAATGTGGGTATAAAAAAATCAACACTAATTTAACCATCTTATGTTAAAACGCCATCCAAGTAATGCATTTTGTAAACATAAAAGAAACAAAATCTCACACTTTTGTTTAAGAAATAAATGGGCTTTGTTTAGCCAAGAATTTAAATTTCTTGATTTTAAATAAAATTCCCCAGCATCAAATTTGTTTCTGACTTTTCCAGGCTTAGACTTACCCCTCCTGTAGCCTTTAGCCAATTAGCCACGGAATGGGCTATTCAAGTTGTTCAAAAATTGTAGAAAAAAATATTCTATTATCTAGCTAAGTTAGGTGTTATCCATAAAGTATAAAGTGATACGGTCTCTGAATAGTAATCACATCACACAAAAACACTTCCGTTAGAAAAATAGTTGGTCATGTTTTCTAAAATACAAAGTCAAGCGCAACCATTTGGAACTCTCGCAATTAGATCGGAAGTCTACTCCCCAAGTAAAAAAAAATAATCTGGATGGACACATGAATAAACCGCAAACCGGATGATTCGACTCAAGAATAATCGGGAGTTTAATGAATAGGCGAGTTTTCGCGATTGACTTGGTTACGTCCTGGTATCGAGTGTTAACGACCAAGTGGTTCTTACCAAGGTGGAACGCGAAAACGAATTTGAGATGTTTTTCTTAAACAAAAATGGCGGCTGGGCTGGAATAGATCTAACAGCTGATAAGTGAATGTATGTAATCCTACTACATACTCTGCAAATTGACAGAAAATGAGCTATATAATTTTATTCTTAGTTAGATTGGTGCTTATTTTGACTACTCTTAATATTTACACAACATATCCAGCTAAACATATTTTCCCATAAATAACCTTAGAAAACGTGAAGTACGTATGTAATATTAAATAGGCCTAAATCATATAATTATCTAGTACTATACTCTCTTTTATTCATAACTAAACGGTTTTTTAAGTAACTCCTTACTGCCATGTATTTTTAGCTAGTAATTGCTGTCCATTATAATTTACAAAAACTTAAAATCTATTGAATACGAGGTTATACTCATTTAAATGTAACATAAGAAGTGATACTGTTTTGAAATTGGCGTACAAATTCTCGGCTTTTTGGTCCTAAACATATTGTTTATGTTTATTGAGCTCTCTGTTTAGAAGAATTACATCAAAACAACTCGCCGTAAATGTCACAGGTCAATGACCATTTATTTTTAGCAATTTGGTTACGAGGGCATTCAAATGAAAAGACAAAACAAGATTACTCACGCTGATGATGTATTGTTGTTTAACATTGTATTAACTGAAGTCAACTCAAACAACATTTATGACTCACATAATGTAGCAGATAAGAGGAGGGTAACCCAATTTTAAACAAAGGTTAAGAGGAACATTACTCATTCTTTCTAACCTATGGGCTATGGGGGTCGAGACTTATTTTCGATCGAAAGGTCGTGAATACAAATTCTACATCTGAATTTTTTCTTTGAATTGATTGTGTGATTCATCACACACTTATGAACGTATGATTCATAACCCGATTAATATCATCCGAGGGTGACCCGGTGGTTTAGGGGTAAGGTGTCAGACTTCTGTGCTGAGGATCCGGGGTTCAATCCTCAGTCCCGGCACAGATTTATCTGGTTGCCAAACCCTTCCTTCACCTCTGAGAAGATGTGTATTAATCACAACTTGAGAATGTGTGGAATGCCAGGCCTCCACCGTGGTTCGGATTCCACGTTAAACTGTAGGTCCTCCATTTCATCTCACAATCACCCTACCATTGCACATTAGCGTAAGTGCGTATAAACCGAACGGGTAGTAAGACGCGGTGCTAATAAAAATAATAATAATAATAATAATAATAATAATAATATCATCCGACAAGATGCAACAATAGCAAAACACCTTGATAACCTATTAACAGTAAACGGTACTAACAACAGCACAACAATTTATTCAAGGGAGTAAACACACACAAAATTTATATTTAACCAAGTTTTACACTTAACGATTCTCAAATTTCAACTGCACTGTGTGCAAACAGGGGGATCATAAGTCTTCTAATAAAAACTTCCCTGACTTTTCTAGGTTATCAAGATCATATTTTTCAATTTTCCCTAACCAAGACCTTTTCCAATTTTCACTGGGGAATGACAAACTTTCCTTTTTTTTACATTAATCACAAATTATTTCAAAAAATGCTGGTAAACACTAAATATCTATATTTTTTTATACGTTATATTTTTTCGGTACTAAGAATTGTAGGTATTATTTATGTAACTGTGTAAATGCGGTATGAATAACAAACACTGTACAACCATCACACAGGCGCGGATTCGGGGGCGGAGGGTGTGTGTGTGTGTGTGTGTCAAAGCGTCACTTGACCCCTCTGTGAAAGTTAGAAAATTAATACAAAAAAACAAAATAAAAGTTCAAATTTTAGAAAGAAAAATATAACACATATAAATTGTACAATTTTTTATCTTTTTACGCGTAGACACCTCTTAGGAGGGTTCACATGTGCGTTATTTATCCACGTTTAATCAATGTTTGATATGACTCAGGCAAGTGTGGAAAAAAATATTCGTTTTCATGTAAGAATGAATGATAAACTACTAAATAGCTTTAAACAGAAATCTAACATTGTAAGTAACTATGTTATTTATAATATGACCCCCCTTACGAAAATGATCTGGATCTGTCCCTTGTACCATATAATGTTTGAATGACGATAACTAGGCAAAGCCTTTTGTTAACAGCAAGAAACAAAATCTCTCAAGTTTGTTTAAGTGTCTAGGACTCCAGGTGATAAATTAATGAGATTTTTAATCAACCATTTAAATTCCTTTATTTTTCCTTATTTTCAATTAAATTCCATGTTTTCTCCGAACCGAAAGATTCCCTAAATTTGTCAGGATTCCCCTGTTTCCCCTGATTGTTGCCACCTGGCCAGCCTTACTGTTCACAGCAAGACTGTCCTTCAGTTGACATTTAAAATGCACCATAAGCACGTTTCGTTTTGATTTAGTGCCTATTCCGGATTCAATAACCCCATTGTCACACGAAAAACAACAGTTTTGATAGAAAATATGTTTAGCATCAAGCCAACATGACAAAGTATAATTTTACTACATTATTTTAGATTAAAAAAAAAAGTTTTCACGTTTTGGTGTAATGTTAAAACAAATTGAATAATAAATCTGCATGTTTGGGCTGTCTGGATAGTTTTAAAATTTAAATTTACCTACTAAACAAATAAAAAAGTGGATTTAGTCATTTTGAATATTTAAATTTTCTTTATTTTTAAATAAAGTATGATATTATATATATTGTATATGTAAAATCCTGTGTTCCGATTTTTTATAGATCATTTAAAAAAATTTAACATGGGAAGAATGTTAATGTACCACAAAATTTCTTAATATATAATATATATGACTAATCAATGTTTAAGGTATTGGGGATAGGTTGGTCTGTTTTAAAAGTTACTAGATTTACTAATGTCGATAAATGCAAATAACCAAATCAATAAACTTTTAATTTACTTTCAAAAATGTATTGGGGGGAAAAGTTCTCAAATGGCCTCTTTTAAATTAGGCCTACTATTAATATTATTATGATTAATAGAGTTAAATGTATCATTCTTTTCTTTTTTTGTCGATAGCGCGTTTTACTTCCCGTTCACATCTGCACTAATTTTGCTGAAACCATTTAGGTAAATCCACATCCAAGAATTCCCGACCAGGATTCGAACCCTGGTTTCTCCACCATCAGCAATCTAGTATGTTGCGAGTGTGACGTCTTACACAATTTGATCACAGAAGCGTGTCAAATATCATAATATATTTAATCAAAACAAACACGAGTAGGGTGAATTTAGAGAATTAAGAACCCCACCGGCTTTAATCGATCTCGAGCCCCTCTACAGTCAAACATCCAAAGATCCTAACATAGGGTACCCACCCACACCATTTGAAATATTTCACTAGTATAATTTGATACCCGAGGAGAACGCAGGTATTCTCATTCAGCCGACCGACGCCCGGCTCGTTCGAAGCCACCCGATGGGAAACGCGCTGAAAGCCATTATCAAACTGAGACTACCTGACAAAACAGAAGCTTACGATTGTTTGTAAAGTTTAGGAGACCTGCGGGTACGAAAAGGAAATTCTCTCTTCTTGTTCTCTCCGAACTTACACAATCGTACACTCGTAAAATTCCACCTCACTGGTTTTCACGCAAGATGTAAAGGACTAAGGACCATTTTAAAAGATGGACTATAGCACACATTAGTTATCGCGATTATCCGTGGACTAGTCTTTTTTCCATGCATTTTCTCGTAATAGACTAAGTTGACGGTGACGAGGAAATCAGAGTTCGAATGCCAGCCGTGTGTACTAGAGAACGACAGATTTTAATAAATGATTTTACACTTTCTACAGGCAAATGCGTGCACATTTCACCTAAATCATACCTTTCTCATCCTTAATCTTGTAGCGCAAATATACGGATAACCCAGAAGGGGTTATAAAAAAATTAGGGGTATTTAAACTGTAAGATACTTTCTGAATAAACTTATATCAGCACAACATTTAAAAATAACTTAATACTTGTGCAGACACAGCACTCAGTCATTAATAAATGAATTTGTGCGAAAGGGGAAGCTTTACTTTATCAATAATTAACTATAGTCCATGCCGGTAATCGAACCGGCACGTTCCTTAACTTTGTAGATAGATGCACTATAAAACTGAGCTAAGCTGCAGGACTAACATATTTAATTTAATAACATATTACCCGTATCGGTGGAAACGGGGTCTAAACGCGAAGCTCATTTAGTCCAGTTTTCCGATGACGGTGTGGGCAAAACATTCAGGATCAGTTATTTTGTTTGATATCGTAATCGACATCGGTGGTATTAAGGTAAAAGTGCTCGCACCATGGGCTAATATCCAAAGTTGACGGGTTCGAACCCAGCCAACCGAATGATTAAAACACGTATCACAACTTATTTAGAAAGGGAAGTAAAGCCTTCAGTCACATATCAACTTGTGGCATGTAAAAGTTTCCTGAACGACATAGTATGTGGTGCCTTTTCGGCAATATCTGTAGACATTTTCTCTGTCTCTCATAAAAATTCAGTTGCGGAAGGCAACGGGTAATCACCGCAATTATTCGTGACTTCCCTAGTGAATATGCTTTCTCCCAGATGGAGTGGGCGGGCAGAACCAGCCACCCGAAGGGCTGAATGCACACATTGTTTGTTTTGGGTGGATGAGGGAGAACATCAAACCAACCTTCAAGTTGCTGACTTTCAATACATTACCTCAAAGATCATAAGTCAGTAATTATATTAAAACAATTCCTAGTATTTTATATATATATATAAACACTATAAAGTAGGCCTATATATTATCACCGCGTATTACTACGTAATATCTGTTCATGTTATACGCATATATGATAATTACTCTAATAGGGTAGGGATGAGGAAGGAAGCATTTTAGAGGTAATCTACCCGAATTTGCGCGGAAGAGTAGGAACCCATTTAGGGAAAAAACACGACCGAGCTTCGAACACCATTCTCCACGTCTTAAGCAGGCCAGTATAGCATGAGAGTGACACCTTAGACCATTTGGCCAGTGAAACAAATATAAATTTATTGTACAGATTATTCAGTCTATAAGCCAACCTTGTAAAGTCTGTATACCTTGATTTACACCAAGTATCTTTTGGTGAAGGGAATCCAATATAGGAGCCTTGTTCTCACGTTCGTTTTACGCCAAGCTACGCATGAGTGCGTGCGGGAATGTGTCACAAAAGTGAACAACAGCACTCAGTTGAGTATGCATTCTGATGTAATTGAAAGTCCTGTCGAGATTATTTTCCACATGTGCTTGTGAAAATAACTTTGGCGGTACAAAAGATAGCACTCGTTTCACACGAGAACAGGAGCGAGATTTGGAGGATCGAAACTGGGCCGTTTATGTTGCAATACAAATATTATAAGAACCACAATTTAAAAAATACACCTGTATCCATTTATTTTGGGCACAAAGATGATAATAATCGTCTTGTCTGATTTGCCGATGACATTTGACATTCATGTGTTGCGTTTTTTAATCACCGTGTCTTATTACCTGTTCAGCTTACACGCTTAATATGATAATTACTCCAATGGAGTAGAGATGAGGAAGGGATCATTTTAGAGGTACTCTACCCGCATTTGCGTAGAAGAAGAGAGGGAAACAATTTAGGGGAAAAAAAATTCCAGTAGACCTGACCGGGATTCGAATCATGATTTGGCCTCGTCATCAGCAGACCAGTCTAACACGAGAGTAACACCTTATACCAGTCTTCCACTGAAGCGGGTGACATTCATCTTTAAATTATATAGTTTTGTTTAATTTTATTTTGTGCACCACAGGTCTTACACCCCTCAGGTAGCAGATAACAATATATAACGATTGAACTATTATAAAATATGACGAAATCCCTCGGTAACTTAGCTTTAGTACTGAGCTACAACCCGATTTATATAGGATGAAACCCGCCTCGGTGGCGTAGTTGGCTAACGCGCTAGTCGTGTTGAGCTCGACCGCCGAGGACGGAGAGATCGCGGTACGAATCTCGGTCGGGTGAACTGGGGTGGTTTTTCCTAAATGGTTTTCCACTCTCCCTCCACGCAAATTCGGGTTTACTTCCTCTAAATTCAACCCTCCCAATTCCTAATCCATTAGCGTAATTAGTACTTAAGCGTATAACCCGAACGGGTAGTAAGACGCGGTGCTAAATATAAATAAATATATATAGGATGAAACTTTTTTAAGTTATAAAAAATACTAAAAGAATGTTCAAAGTTTTATAGTCTACGTAAAGTCATGTGATCTACAGCTGTCACTTTTTTATATAGATAATATAAATACTTATAGATAGTATGAATAATAAAGTAAAATTTTATCAATGATGGCCGTGTAAAAATGTTTGTATTTTTTTCCATACATCCTTCCTACCGAATTCCTACTAAAGCTCTCTCGGTTGTAAAAATTACATTATAATCTTTGATTTCAATTTTTGTAACTTGTTTTTTGTGGTTGCCCACCACGGCGTGCATGCGACAAAGGCGCCAGTCTCGGGGAAGGTCAAGTCTCGATTCTCGACCAGGTGTATTAGTGGGGTCCACCCGCCCCGCCTCCCCCCATTAAATGGTTAGTTACTCTCCCACCATGCAAATCAGGGGCCACATACTTTAAAATTTAGATCCCTCATTCCATTTCTATTAGTAGACCTATACAAGTGTATGTTCCAAAATCATTCAAAAATGGTGGGCGGAGTATTAAATAAATCCTGTCCAGACCACTTCGTATCAAGATAATAGCCCCCTACTTCTGTGGACGCATGGTTTAAGGCATCACCCTCGCAATATACTAGACTGCTGATGACAGGGAGATCGAGGTTCAAATCCAGATAGGGTGTATTTAGGTGGTTTTTCCCTAAATGGTTTCAAGTTTTTCCTCCACATAAATGTAGGTAGATTTCCTAAAAAATTAAACTTCCTTATTCCCAGCCCAAATAGTGTAAATATGCGAATAACCGGAATGAGTAGTAAGATAGAGTGCACAAAATAAGACAAAGACACAACGAGCGACGCCTCGTTTTGAAAGGGATCTTTGTATGATGGTCAAAGCATGCGTTTATGTCAGTTCATTGTTAACGACGTGTTGACTTTGTTTCTGCCATTCTCACATATTCACCAATGTATTTACTATGTGTTTGCACGTGTGTAAACTAAAAGTTTGGAGAGTATTGCAACACTAAAAACACCGAACTCTACAGTAGGATACCAACACAAGTCTTTCTTGGACAGTTTTGAAAGAGGTTATTGTGTTTATGTTGGGTGTTTTATGTTTTGTTTTTTTATACCGCTGTGTTGCCGTGCTTCAAACCGCTTACAAGTGAAACCTCGCAACTAAAGAAATTTCTCTTTGGTGTGTTTTGTATTTTAAAATAACAGGTACTGTAAGAGGTAAGTCTGGGTTAGAATCCCGGCCAAGCACACTGAGGTGTTAGTTATGGAATATTTTCCCTCCTTTCCTCCCCGCAGATCAGGTACACAGTCACTAAAAGTGTACCTTTATCGTCCCTATTCCATCCGTGTGAAACAGTGTTTTTAAAGCTTTATAACAGGGCAGTAACCTTTCCTGAATTATCTCTTTTCGCGGATTCCTTGATATGAAGCGTCCTTATTTCCACTCATTAGTTAATAAAACCCTTAACAGAGGGTGAAATTAAAATTAAAATAATATTTGTGATAAAAAATTGACTGTATTAACAATATTTAGTATTAATATTTTTTTGACGCAATGCTTGTGGACGCTTATTTCCTAATGTTTTCACGGGGACCCTAGAGACAACCGCGGCATCCCTTGAGAATCATTGGTGTAAATACTGTGTGTATTACATTCCGAACGGGTAGAAAAATACGTAACATAAAAGTATTTAAATATATTTCTCTCGGGTATCTTAAATCCTATGTATATTGTAGTAAATAGATTGATACCCTGGAAGAACTGGTACGGAAACTCGCTGTGAAACCCACCAAGCAAGTGTTTGGCGCAAGGTTACTTTGGGAACCAGCTCTGTGGTAATAATACTACCGAGGTGGACCGGAAAGGACCCTCTTCATGACAATACAAGTGAAGTTCCATTAATACACACTGCCCTCAAATAGAGATGAAAACCCTTCACAGATGAGGAGAGTGTTGACTGTCCTCTAATTTCTCGCAGTCAACATTGATAACATTTTACTATATTATAGTACTATTTTATAGTTACTAATAATATCTATCAAAAGTGACAGCTGCAGGTAAAATGACTTGACATATGAAAACGTAGAAATAAACTTTTCTAGTTGTCAGAAAATTGAAAATGGGAGTGTATCGTCCAATTCCTTTGAATAAAGCAGACTAGAATGAAAATGCGCTTCGTTCGACAAATAAATAATTTGCTAACAAATCGCCACAAATATTCCTCACTTATATTATATAAGATGTCATAATGGTCGTTGTACCCAAGCGAAAAATGCCCAGGTAAATTCAGGAATCATAGTAAAGCCCGACGACAGGCCAGACGCTCTGTAATTTTTGGGCAAACCTATTATTAAAGATTCAAACTTTTTTTTTAATTGTTACAATAGCGTCCATGCATTCATCGATTAATGTATAGTATGATTTTGGTAGGAAGAACAGTAAAGTTAGTTACTAAAGTTACTGAAACAATTTTAATATGTTCATACATAAAGTCATGTTATCTGCAGCCGTTAATTTTGATAGATATTATCACCCACCCTTAAGACTTTAAAGTAATTAGTATAGATGCATATAGCTCAAACGGTTAGTAAGACGTGATGCAAAAAAATAATAGTTAAAACCGATTGCTCCAAAATAAAGGGGAGCCTAATGCACAGATTAGGCTCATTTTGAACCGTCTTTGTTGATTGAATTTTGCCTTGTGGCCTTAATGGAAGTAATTATGTGGGGGAAAGGGAGGATTCAGCCGGTGGTAGGGGAGATAAACGAGCCAATGGCAAGGGTTTTCCACAGGGTTGGGAAAGGGCAGGAACAGAATACCACCCTCAAGAGTTCGCCAGCTGACACGCGGAGGACAAATTGAACCACATCTGTACGTCCGTAATAAAATCTCTCGAATTGCACCTCGCCGGCAATTATATCTTAGCTTATTAGCTCAGTTAGCGAGAAATATATACATATATGTGTGTACATGCGGCATATTTTATGACTGTAGCTTACAGAGTGTGGCTCTTATCAAACTATAAATATTTATTTATGTGCTGTGCTCGACCCAGTCTTTGTGATGTTAAATTAAATCCTTGGAAAAAATTTAGTTTTTTTTTACTGGCTTGATTGTATTCGCAATAAAACCTAGATTAGGCTATTTGCACATTAAGACGTTCATACTAATTGGAATACGAGAAATAGATGGATATGACTTAGGACTTAGAGAGATTTAGGCAGTGGTAACATAATTTTCTTTATCATCGAGTCTTACTATCAGTCCGGCTATGCACTAGTTACAATAATGTGGTAAATGTGAGGAAGAATTAACTTTGAGGAAGTGTACCCGCATTTGCGTGGGGGCTCTACGGTAAGCTGGTAAAAAAATTAAACATTTTAGAGGATTTAATTAACATCATAAAGATTGGGCGAGCACAGCATACAAATAAAACCATTTAGGAAAAATCACCCTCACTACACCCGACGGGATTCGAACCCCAGTGATCAGCAATCCAGTCTAAAGCTGGAGTGACTGCTTAAGCTATTCGACCACCGAACCAGGTGACAGGATTTAATTTCAAGC
This sequence comes from Timema podura, assembly GCA_033556935.1. NCBI lineage: Eukaryota > Metazoa > Arthropoda > Insecta > Phasmatodea > Timematidae > Timema > Timema podura. Next base: position 27,416,906 of record JAVRXN010000002.1, on the reverse strand, counting down.
CTTTTAATGAAGAGATGATTAAAAATCACAACTTAGGAAGAAATTCCTTCCCAATATTCATCTTGTTGGGGTCAAGCATCTGCCTTCTTGAAGTCAGGAATGTTAACCGCTCACCTAAGCCATTCGTAATATTCCCAAATAATTTATAATATAGGCCCACTTACATATAAAATAAAATCTTGATGATACTCGATTTGGATGATTGGGCCGCTATTCAAAAACTTATATGGAAAGTTCAAACCGTTATTAATTCTACATTCATTATTATTATTATTATTATTATTATTATTATTATTTATTATTATTATTATTATTTATTATTATTATTATTATTATTATTATTATTATTATTATTATTCTATATTCATTTGTCAAGCCCATAAACCTTTGTGCTCTGACAGCTGTAAGAAAAATATAGTAACAAAACATATGGATATGATCAATGGCTGTTTTAAATTTATTTTTAGAAGCTCTAAAATAGTTGGGATCAAACTGCTTTGAACAAAAGCCATTAGACCGAACCCCGATAAAACGGAATTCCGGATAAACTAAACACACTTTTCTGAAAACAGGGGTGGGGGGAATAATTTAATTAAGTCAGATGCAATATATTTTTATTGGTTAACAGGCTCAAAGTTAAAATAAAATGGTAAAAAGCAGTGATAACTGATAATATATGCTTGAGTTAACATTTACATGTTATAGTCAACACAATGTGGTTTCCTGTAACTAAAACTAATTACAGAACCAATTACGTGCTATACATCTGTTAAACAAATGAAAATTTGACTAAACTCATTCAACCGTAATTTAAGATTCGTGAAAATACTGTAGCCCTGTATTTTCCCACTAGATCCGAATTTTCGCTAAACCAAACAAGCTTCGGTCCCAATTAATCCGGATTAACGAGGTTCTAGTGTTTATGCGTCGAAAAACGTTCAATAATAAAGTACTACTTGTGTGCCACGTAATATATGAAATGATTGGTACAGTATAATTTTTAAAGAAAGAACAATTTTTAAAAAAATCAAATTTATTTTGTGGTCAATATTGATAACTTTTTACCATATTATTATTATTATCATTATTATTATTATTAGTATTATTATTATCGATATTTTATAAGTATTGATAACTATCATTAGTGACATCTGCAGATCATGTGACTTGACGTATGACTACGTGAAAGCAGATCTAGTAACTTATCTGTCTTCCTATGAAAATTTAACTGTACTTCAATACGAGTCAGAAAATCTGTGCTGTGGTTCCACCACGCTATACACTGACCTTAAACGGTGAGTACGTGACTAAAAGGCATCATTCTCGTCTCGTCTGTTTTACCGGTTAGGGTGGTATAGAAGAGGACGCGAAGAAAAACCCGAGTTTTTGCAGTTTTTATGACAAAATATTTTTTTATCCAAAATAAATAAAATATTTCTTCAGTACAAACAAAGAGTTCCATTTTCTTCACATGTTGATATCAGAAGTTCCTGAATAACTGTCATGAGCATAGCGGCATTCGATGAGAAACTTTTTAAATGAAAATAAAAAGTTGTCATTAAATTCCAGAACACCTTTGACAGATATTCAAGAAATTTTGAGGTCACTATGTGAAGAAAATTAAATTCAATGTTTGTACTGGAGCAATATTCTATTAATTTTTTGTCAAAAAATATGTTTTCCCATAAAAAAATTCAAAAAACGCGGGCTTTTTCTCGCATATCCTTCCATCTCACCTTAAGGGAAGGGGGCGAAGGAGTTTATAGTCTCGGTCGGGTGTAGTGACCTGATTTTTCCTAAACAGTTTCCCACTCTTCCTCCACGCAAATGCTGATACACTTTATTTTGATTTATATCTTCTTCATCCCCTAACCCAGTTGCGTAAGTTTTCAGATGACCCCCGGACGGGTGAGTATGACGCAGTGTTAAAAAATAAAAAAAAGTTATTTAGGATCATTTCATTGTGGGTGTCAGACTTCTGTGCTGAGGGTCCGGGGTTCAATCCTCGGTCCCAGCACAGATTTATCTGATTGCCAAACCCTTCCTTCACCTCTGACAAGACGTGTATTAATCACAACTTGTGAATGTGAGGAATGCCAGGCCTCCACCGTGGTTCGGATTCCACGTTAAACTGTAGGTACTCCATTTCATCTCACAATCACCCTGCCATTACACATTAGTGTAAGTGCGTATAACCTGAACGGGTAGTAAGACGCGGTGCTAATAATAATAATTTCATTGTAAATAATTGCATTTCTGATAGGAAAGAACTGTGTCACTCAGCTCCAGACGAACAATCTATCCCTGATTACATATTTTCGCTCCGTGACCTGTAGTTCACCGCACTAAAAGTATAGGTATTGTTGCGCAGTGACCGGCGTGCAACACGCGCGTGACTCAACGTTCAGCGTCACGATGTAACCTGTAGTTGTAGTAGAGAGGTGTGTACTATACAATACGGCATTCAGGGCGACGGTACGTGAGTCAGCGTACCTGGTTACCTCATCACACACCACTTCTCTCGCATCTTCCTTGTTCAGGTCGGACCTCCCAGACGACGTCGCCCTCTGAAGTACGCGGGCAAAGGCACCAGTCTCGACCCGGTTGGTTTGACGGTGACAGATCCAGGGCCGGGTATACGGGTGTGTATCTCCACCCCGCCCTAGCACACAGCGGGGTCGAGTTCCCTCACGAACTGTTTAGTCCAATTTTCATAAGAAGAACCGTTCATAAAATAGAAACATATTATTTTGCGGTAAACATTGATAACATGTTACTATATTTCTAATACTATTTTAAAGGCAATGATCATATTTATCAAAAGTGACAGTTGCAGATAACATGACTTGACCTTGGGGTATATTAAAAGGGTTTCAGTAAATTTGTAACTTTTAAATACGGTCCTTCCTAACAGAATCCTATTATACATTCAACAATTCCATAGCCGAATTTCTCTACTTTTACCGGAAATCTCTGATGCTCTAATATGTTCTAATCACACCCCAAAACCCAAACGGTTTAAACGTGATAAGGGATATAGGTCTATTGTTAAAAAAAAAGACAACTATAGAACCTTGAGGTGTCGTGGAGGAACTAGGCTATGCACTGAGACCACCTGAGGCTCAGTGGAGGAACCCGACACCATCGTATGAGGGCACACTTCCTTTAAAATTCAAACTTATTCATCCCTACCCCATTAGTGTAAATATGAGACTATCCCGGACTAGTTTTGAGAAGCGGAACACGATGACTTGGGCAGAAATCTTAAACCATATGTGCGAAGTAACATCAAATTTATTTAGCCAAACAAAAAGTTTTCTCCCCAACAAAATGGCTGCGTTGTATTGTTTCTGTCTCCTTGTTAAATGCGCCTTAATTCATAGTGGGAAATATACTCTTTCACCTCTTTTTAAATGGCATTCAGGTATTTTGTGTTAAATTCTCTTCTAATGAAAAACAATCTAATTACAAAATTAATCGAGCGCGGCGCAGATCTCCGATACCATGGTAACGAGAACAAAGTGTTTCAGTGAGCCATGGATGGATCCATTACAGTCTGAGAGGGAACTGCATGTATTTAGGTGTTTTGTTTTTCTTCAAATAGAACGAATCTTTCAACGCCGAGTCGTCGATGCTACCAGAACTTTCCTATCCTAACTTCCTGACTCCTTTCTTAGCAACCGGTGAGTAGAGAGGTTTAGAAACAGCTAATAAAGGGAGTGATATATTTTCTCCTTTAAACCAGAAGTTCACTCAAAGGTTGTCATCGAATATAGCCGAGATAAAGAGAAGACAATATTTCCTACATAAGACCGGAAGTTCTCTCGCCCTTCTCGCTGGCGAAGTTAGCTAACGCTCTGATTTCGTGCTGAGCTAGACCGCCAAGGACGGAGATATCGAGGTTAGAATCTCACTCGTGTGAAATGGGGGGTGGTTTTTCCTAGACGGTTTTCCACTCTCCCTCCACGTAGCTGCGAGTTCACTTCCTCTATATTCAACCTTCCAAATTACTAACCCATTAAAATAATTAGTACATAAGCGTATAACCCGAAAAGGTAATAAGATGCGGTGCTAAGTATTATTATTATTATTATTATTATTATTATTATTATTATTATTATTATTATTATTATTATTATTAATTATTATAGTTCTATCAGAGGCTGTCACCGAGTATAGTCGAGGTATAGAGGATACAATATTTATTCCATAAGACTTTCAGTTCCCTCAAAGTTTGACACCTAGTGTAGCTGAGGGAGAGAGAGAAGATAATATTTCCTCCATAAGACCTGCACTTCCCTCAGAGATTGTCACCGAGTGTAGAATAACTCAAGTGTATGTTACAAATAATCCCAAATTGCTGATCACAGTCAAATTAATCCTAAATATTTGTCTTATAGGTTCTGTAGTCGTGTGCCCCTGAGACAGCTTGGCAGCAGCATCTTGTCCCTCTACCCATGTTTAGGAACGTCCCAATGAGTCACATCGGGCCACTCCTCGCCTCTTGTTTTACAGAGGGGAGAATATTTTATTGTCGAACCCAACCGCGCTGACATCAAAAAACTTGGCCTGCTCAACAGTCGCGAAACCAGAAAACATTCCACTTCCTTGGAAACTGACGGGGGGAGGGGGAACAGCCATCGACGTAAATGACAGTAAAACAGGTGTCCCGCGAAATATAGAAGATGTATCAAAAGGTTGTTTTTTAAAAGATTGAGAAATACTGCTATAGACAACAGGTTCTTAAACTGGAGGTCACAGAAAACCTTGAGAAGCGTGAGTAAATTCATTATTTACTTTAGGACTGCATATTAAAATTAGATTACACTATGGCCTTTCATTCTAGTCTATATATATTTTAGTTTATTGCAGAAATAAACGTCATCCAGCATGATTACACGAACACAATTTTAATAATAAATCGTGTATTTAACTAAGATAAATTAATAGTTTACATTGGTATCTGCATAGTTATATAAAGTTGGTAAATTATGAAAATGTTATTAATAATTTTAAATATAGCTCCATGTATGCATTTTTTACAATAAATATATGTTAATTATTTATATTTCTCATTCGATCCTAAACTGTTCAAATACCCGACACTAGAATATTTAAAAAAAACCTCAACAATTACTGCCCGGGGTCACTAATAATTTTGTCTTATGAAAAGGGGTTACGAATAAAAAGTTTAAAAACCTGTATTGTAAAGTTTCATAGTCAGAATTGAGAACGCCTCAAGTGTGGCGCTACACTAAATATATGACACCCACCTCGGTGGCGTAGTTTGCTAACGCGCTAGTTTCGTGTTGAGCTCGACTGTCGAGGACGAGGAGATTGAGGTTCGAATCTCAGTCGGGTGAACTGGGGGAGATTTTTCCTAAATGGTTTTCCACTCTCCTTCCACGCAAATGCGGGTTCACTTCATCTAAATTCAACCTTTCCCATTCCTAACACATTGGCGTAATTAGTACTTAAGCGTACAGCCCGAACGGGTAGTAAGACACGGTGCTAAATTAAATTAAATTAAATTAAATACATGACGACACCTACCTAAACTCGAATGGGATTGGCCAGCTTCGCATATGAAACTGGTCCATTTCCATTCTGGTCTTATATAATAATAATAATAATTATTATTATTATTATTTAAGTAACAAATATAAAAAACGTGAGCTAAGCACAAATCTTTTCTGGAGCCCGCGAGTAAAAAATTGTTTCTGTTCAAACTCACATAAAAATAGTCCTTAATTTTATGCCGTGCTAGAGAAACGGTAAAAAATATAATGGATACCTTCACGTAAGAATGGGATCTCTCTGTTATAATTACTATTCTTAAAATATCCGAGAAACGGAACAAAGCTATACCAAAGGACAAACTAGTTGTATAATAATTAAAGAGAAAGCGAATCGCCGCGTCCAAAAGTTTTAAATGCACTGAAGAAAGTTGAAGAATTATACAACAAAAAAACTAAGATTTAATATTACTAAAATACGGTTTTAATATCGATTTGTTAAAAAAAAAATTTTAAGTTTAAACAACTCACTCAGGCAATTCGTTTCAAACACTAAACCAAGAACACAGGAAGTCTAGGGTTAGTAGGCCTACTTAGGAAATACATCAAAATTCTCGTATAAATAAAATGTTAAGGATAATAAAATACATTGAGCCCGGTCGTGGTTGAACACCTGCCTCCCTGATCAAAGTCACGAGTGAAAACCCCTTACTAATGCATCAACTCTGCAGTTTTCTAATATTTTAACATACAAACATACACTTAACATCTTTACATACATTACTGTTTTCAGCCTGTGGCCTGAATCAGTTTTTTAATCAAGCCATATATTTTCCACTAGCGGCTTGCAAGGTCTGTCGTGGCTTCATATTCCTTATAATCTATCTTAAAACTAAGACAGGCACAACATCCACTTTTTTCTACCATTCCGAGAATCAAACTCGGGACCCTTAGCTCAGTAGGTAGTCACGCTACCGACTGAGATAAGGACAAACATACACTATAAAAGTTTATTTAAAATTTCCTTTGGTATATTCATTTTAATTTAAATATACATCATTTGGGAGTAGTAATATTTTTATACAATTCGATGGCCGCATGGTTTAAGGCACCTCTATCGCGACAATCGGGATTCAAATAGGCGTAGGTGGACTGGGTACTGCTGTTTACCCCAGGCTACCACCAACATTTCAATTCACTAGCATCCGTTCGAATCCTGGCCGAGTACAATAAAGTTGTTTTTTGTTTTACCAATCTTCCATCACGCAAACACGGGTGCATTTACTTTCAATTCTATCTTACTAATTCCTAACCCATTAGTGTAAATATACTAATAGGGGCTAATAGCTAATAGTAAGACGCGCGCAGCAAAAAAATAATTAAAAAATTGAATTGGTAAACATATAATTCAAAGTTATATATATAAATAAAAAACAAAATTTGAGCCAAATTCAGCGATAATTTTTTGTACTGTACAAATTGTCGTAAAATTAGGCTAATTTTTTTAAACGACAATTTTTCATGAACTTTTTACTTTTGTTTCAATTTCCAAACAAATTTTAAAACGTAAGCCCCCCCGGAGCTTAGGTGGACGAATAGTCTAAGGTGCTATTCTCGCAATAGACTAGACTGCCAATGATGTGGATATCGTAGTTCAATCTCGGTAAGATGTACTGAGGGTTTTTTTCCTAAATGGTTTCCCACTCTCACTCTCTCTTTCCACATAAATGCGAGAACACTTCCCCTAAATTCAACCTTCCTCATCCTTAACCCATAAGCGCATAGCCCGAATTAGTAGTCAAGACGCGGCGCTAAAAAAAAAAGTAACTAAATGGTTGTTGCACCCAAGTGTCCAATTATCCAAGAAAGTATGGTGTGTGCGTGTCAGGTTTCATAGGTTGGTTACCTCTGAAACGCTTGGTAGGGAAACTGATAGAATCGAAAGAAAAAAAAAATTACATCCCAACTTACATTTTTACAAACCTACATGCTAACTTGACCTTTGACCCCCCCTAAGCAATCAGCTAATAGAGATTACGTATACGAAATAACAAATGATTGTTAACAACAGTGTTATATTATAAGCAAATGACTTATTATAAATTAACTTAATCTAGGACAGCACACAACACATCAAAAGTGGTGTTCTGATACAATCAGTTAGCTCAGAAAAAACACTTTATATACCAATAATAATGTCACTAACAACTTATTTTGTCCCTCAAACAGTTGTAGTTACCATACAGGGTCAATGTGACTTAGACCTACATAATTACTAAAGTTTAGTCTGAAAGTCTTGTGTATTGATAAAAAATCAGTTAGTTTCAGAAAGACCATGTTGAATTACCAATATAAATGTCACCCACGGATTAATGTTACTTTGAAACAATTGCAGTTGCCAAACAGAATTAAAATGGTTAACAGATTATTAAGTTTGTCTGTAAGTCTTGTGTTGATACAATCAGTTAAAAGCGCGTTAAAGTGGTTAACAAATTATTAAGTTAGTCTGCAAGCCTTATGTTGATACAATCAGTTTAGAACCACGTTAAATACCAATAATAATGTCAACAAAAGATTACTGTCCCTCGAACAATTGCAGTTGCCAAACAGCGTCAAAGTGGTTTACAGATGTTAATTCCGAGTAAACAAAGGCCAAGCCGGTCGGTGGAAGCGCGCGGCTTGTTATCGAGATTGTATTGAGCGCTTGCGAGGCTGTTGACACGGTCCATTTCGGTCGCAGCTCAGGGTGTATCGCCGAGCGAATCTCTAGGATCAACATGATGAGAAAACACCCCCTACCCCCCATCACTCCCGCCGATACCTGCTCTGACGAGAGGAGCGAATGAAGCGAGGAAATTGCCTGCTTCGCACGCTCCATAGTTCTCGTTGATGGAGTGGTTGATTCACTGACCAGTCGGGTGATTCCGTCACAACATTTCATGAAGGGTGTAACTACAGTTAAATTTTCATAGGAAGGGTCCTATCTGACATATTTATAAAATACTAGATATACTTAAACGTACTCCTACATCACGTGGTGTGATCTGCAGCTGTCACTTTTTATAGTTATTATCAAAAGCTATCAAATGATACCAATAAAACAGTAAAATGTTATCGATTTCGTCCGCAAAAAGAGTTTGTATTTCCTAAAAGGGTTTACATACATACATATTTGTTTGCGGTAAAAGACGATAGAAGTTATTATTATTTAACTTGTATTGATGTTATCAAAAGTTACATATGCAAAACAAAAGTCTTGATGTATAAATATATTAAAATGCCAATGCCGTGTCATGTAGTGTTGTCAGCTTAGGTAAAGCTCTTTAAAACGCAGGCTTACATGTGATATTTCGCTCTCCTCCATACCCGTCCCCATTTGACTAAACATGCATAGGCTCTGTTTTACTACCTCTAATAGGTATACCCTGATTTTGGTTGGAAGAACAGTAGAGAAAATTCAAACATATTTCTTTGCGGCATACATTGCCAACATTTCTTTAAACTACTTGTGTTATTTTAAAGGTATTAATAATATTTATCAAAAGTGACAGCGGCAGATAACATGACTTTATGTATGAATATATTAAAATGGTTTTAGTAACTTTAGTAACTAACTTCTACTTACGGTTTTTCCTACCAAAATCATACTATATGAATGTTCTTTGGTACCTGACCAGTGACAATTTCACAGGCACAGTTTCAACTAGCTCTGCTTATTGTGGAAAACGCTCCACGCAAAGCCAATGGTAAATAGTTTTAGTAACTTTTATAACTGTCAGGTAGGTAGTAGACTAGACTTCCGATGCCAGGGAGATCGAGGTTCAATTCCTGGTCAGATGTACTGATGGGTTTTTTTTTTCCAAAATTGTTTTCCACTCACCCTAAAAAAATCGGGTGCATTTCTTCTAAAACCTTTCTTAACCCTAATTCACCAGCGTAATTAGTGCATATGCGTATAACCTGAACTCTCCTCTCTAAACGGTGCTTAAAAAAACCTTAACTCCTCTCTATTCACCCCCATTCACAACGAGGCTACTAAGTTCTAATATTTGATTATGTAACAGCCCTTTGTAATAATTAAAAAAACAAGCTCAGAGAACTAACTATAGACCGATTTTCTCACGAAGAACCACCTGTAAGGCTTTTTTTCCCCATACTAGAATCATATATATGACATCCACGTCAGGAAAGGTGGTATCCGACAGCTAAGAAAAGTTACCATAGTAATATATCCATTCGCCAAACCAGTGATTATGATCTGCACGACCATAATTATTGTTGATTTGTTGTTATTTTTGGCGGCCAAAATATCCACACAAACAAACGATATGTTTTTAATTATTAACTGTTTGAATGCTTTTTTTGGTGGAAGCGGCGTCTGTGGTTCACTTAAAAAATGCTTTTCAAACGAGAGCTTCTAAAATGTGGCGTGCTCTTTAAAAATTAAGATGGCGAACCAGCCGAGATAAGGGCGGTTGATGACGTCGTACCAAACGTCTTGTGGTCATGTTCTTGCGCAGTTAACAAAATACAAAAGTTTTATTTTGAAAATAATATTTTGTACGGCTCTTTCTCTAATTTATAAAACCATTTATTTATTTTGGTGGCCAGTTATAACAAGATACAATAGTGACTGCAATACTTTAAATCTATTATTTCATGTACTGTAATATTTCTTATTGTCACAACCATAAAACCAAAAACATAATACTTGGTTACTCGATGGTATTAGGAACTCAAAAAGTTCATTGACGTACTTAAGCTAGTTCTATTCAGTCCACCTCATTACACCTTATCTCTTTCAGGTTCATTTTGATGCTATCCTTCCATCTGCTTCTAGGTTTTCCCAACTATATCTTCCCAATCTGTTTACCAGTCAGTACCTTGAACAAGGTTCTAGATTCTCCCATTCGCGCCGCATGTCCTGCCAACTGTAATCTACGAGACTTGATTATATAATGGTTTGTATTAATATATTTGGTTCTTTCACTAAGTTACGAAAACGCCAGTTGTACAGCAATCCTTAGAGAAGTATTATTAGACTGGTATTATAACATTTTTTGTTGATAAAATAGTATTAGTAAGCAAATAACAATTATTTCCGAATAGTTTTACATTAGTCGCTTTCAGCCAATGTTTGCAATAAAGAACCTTCTGCTAGCTTTCAGATACCACCTTTACTACGGTGGATATCCTATAGGTCTATACTATGATTATGGTAGGAAATAAACCCTCCCAAAAGGTTCTTTGTTAGAATATCGGTCTATAGATAGGGTTACCATACGTCCGGATTTCGTCCGGACAGTCCGGATTTGGAACACGTGTCCGGTTTGGCGTCTGGATCTGAGAAATGTCCGGATTTTACTAATATGAACCGAAAACGTGGCCAAATTGGGGAATTTTACTCCGCGCCGCACCTTAGGTTGGTCACACTGCAGCATGAATAAAGTACTTGAAAAGTTCAGAATATAATATGAACACTTATGTTATCTACTGTATGTAAATATTCATGGAATTTAAGTGATAGTGTATTAAAAAGGCTTAATTATAATAAATTTGTAATTTATTAACCCCATAATACTTATTTTGTAATTTACCGGACCCCCCCACTCCCCTGGGGGGTATTGCATACCCCCAAACCACCCCGGAAAGACCTCTGTCCGGATATGGCCTCAATAAATTATGGTAACCCTATCTATAGAGGCCTCATTGAAATAACAACCTTGCCAGTTATTCGGGCATGAAGAATGGCAGGTTTGGCTCAGCACCTAGTTCGAATGGCGTGCTAAACTATACCCCGGTCGTAATGAATCAGTTCTAATCTCAGCCAGGTTATCATGATTCAGTTCTAATATTAGCCAGGTCATCGTGATTCAGTTCTAGTCTCAGCCGGGTCATCATGATTCAGTTCTAATCTCACCCGGGTCATCATGATTCAGTTTTAATCTCATCCGGGTCATAATGATTCAGTTCTAATCTCAGCCAGGTCGTCGTGATTCAGTTCTAGTCTATGCGATACGGATAGGTGTGCGCCAGCCCTCTCGCAGTAGAGTAAACTACCAGTGACGAGAATATATATTTTTTTAAGTTTGAGCCCCGATTGGGTGTATTGAGTTTTTTTCCCCTAAATGGTGTCCCACTCTCCCTCCACGCAAATGTGGGTAGATTAATTCTAAATTATACCTTCCTCGTCCCTTCCCCGTTAGTGTAAATATGAGGATAGCCCAAACGGACATTAAGACGCGTGACCCCCCTCTTGAGATGTTACAAAACTTGTTTAGAAGGTGTTGCCAGGTTCCACGTTATAGGCGCGGACTCGTCTGGGTGCCAGGAGAAGTATTTACACAGCTGGTGACTCACACAGATAACACTCCACGTGGGATGCTCAACTTGATTATCTTTACAGAGCGAACGTGACAATTACATTGTTTAATTAATTTGTTGGGGTGTATTGTAGAAGAAAGTGTAAGGAACAGAAGAGAAATAAATGAGAGAGGAAGGCAAGTGGAGGCATTTTTCAGAAGTGTGAGGAGCCTGATTTGGAGCAGGGATATGACAGACAAGTAAGTGTAAGGGAGTGATCTACAATGTCTATTACCTACCAATATTGACGCACGCTGCAGGAACATGGGTAATGAAGGATCAAGATAAAAGCAGAATGCAGGCGAGTGAAATGAGATTTCTGAGAAGCAGGATCGCTTTGACAAAATTTGACAGGATGATAAATGAAAGAGTAAGAGGAATAGTGAAGGAAGAGCCAGTTCAGGATAGAGAAGGCACGCCTAAGGTGGTATGGCCATGTGAGAAGAATATAGAGGGAAAGTATGCCAAGGAGGATGTTGGATATGGAGGTGAGGGGTAGGAGGCCAAGAGGAAGACCAAGGGACAGATAGCTGAAGGGACTAAGGAGGAGTGTGGAGGAGAAGATTTGGCCAAGGTGGAGGGCGAAAGGTGGTGGGAGGAAAGGAGGCGGTGGAGAGGCTTATATTGCAAACAGACCCAGCCAGGGGCTGGAAGCTGTTCATAATGATGAATTAGTTCGTTTGAATCCCCTTGTATAATATAACCCCTGAATTAAAAGATGAGGATGAGTAAGTTTGTTTGAATAGCACCCGCATTACCGTGCAAGGTGTACGGGAAAACTAGCGCTATAAATCGCGATTATAAAACCCTTCCTGCAGTGTACTCAACCGGGATTGAATCTGGACCTATCTATTTCAAGTCTATTCTCTAATGTTATCCTCCTAACTGCGTCTAGGTCTTCCCCTAAAGGTGCGTATTCACTTGAGCATACGTTCGTGCGCGTTCGGTTCGTTCGGAGTAAAATGAAAAAGCGAATACTTGTCCTAGAACACGCGCCGAACGGAACCGAACGTGCCGAACGCTATCGAACAACTGTTGGTTTTTTGGGAATGCTCAAAGGAAGTCGGTTGTTCGCCTGTGCTCAGTGGATACGTGTTTTCGAACCTGTTCGGGCCGTTCGGAGTTTTTGCTGCAAATGAGTCCCCAGTTGCTAAAAAAAACGTAACGTTAGTGCCAAACGATCCTTCACTGGTATTGCTTTACGGAACTTTGTGTCCTTCGCAATTTTATGGCCGACAAGGTTAACCAAAATCTCGTCTTGAGATGACATTCGGGTGAAATTTCGGAAATGTCCTTCTCCCAATCCCCTTAAAAGTTCTGTATTTTGCCGCCTACAAAACAGCCGTCTTATCCACATTTTCCTGTCCCTCTTTTTATTCTTTTTAGTCAATGCACACAGCACAAAGTAAGAACCTGTTGCATTCGGACGTATCATTTGTTCGAGCTCGTTCGGGGTGTTCGGCTTGTTCTGTTCGTTCGAAGTAAAATGATCAAGTGAATACGCACCTTTAGGTTTCCCAGTCAATACCTTGAACGCAGTTCTAGATTCTTCCATTCTCGCTGCATGTCCTTACACCGTAAACTGAGAGATTTGATTACTCTAACAATGTCTGGTGATGAGCGCAATGCATGTAACTCATCATTGTCTAATCTCCTACACTCTCCATAATCTCCATCCCATATTGGACCAAATATATTCCCGTAGGCCTACGTTGATTTCGATCACCCTAAGTTCCAGTATTGTTGGGTAAAATTATTTTATTTTAAACTGGAATTAATGTTTGTATTCCCAAATACAATGTGAGTAATTGATTACAAGTTATTTGTATTCTCAAATACAATGTGAGTCATTGATTACAAGTTATATAATCACATCTTGGCAGACAAAATAAAATCAGGAAGACCATGTAACGAGTTGACGAAGAGATAAGAACGACGAAATACCTGAAGAGGACGCCGAACTTCGAACCCAAACACGGATTTTATTTACGAGCTTTCACGGGCAGTGACCTTGAACGGACGACACGCACGTTGTCACTAATTAACTTGGCAGACCTTACTCCTGACAGGATATGTTACCGTATAAGTTACAATGAGGAAGAAGGAAGAAAACAGTGGCGTACCCGGTGGGAAGAGGTGGGGTGAGGGCAATCGCCCCCACCTCATCCCAAACAAAGTTAGTTTTCAAAAATTTGTCAGCAAAGGACCTATAGCAAATGGCTTCTAGGGACATCCTATTTTCAAACATTTCTGGGAGATGACCATTCCAAATAGTTTCTAGAAGTATCCAATTTTCAAAAATTTGCCAGATTAGGATTATACCAAATGGCTTCTACGGGCATTTAATTTTCAAAAAATTTCAGGGGGAAGATTAATTTTATCTTCTAGAGAAACTAATTTTCAAACATTCTGACACTTAGCTCAGTCGGTAGCAAACGTATGTATGCTTATTGAGCTTGAGTTCCCGGTTCGACTCTCAGATGAGCCGATAAATGTATCGTTTGTGAAATTGGGGTTTAGCCTTTTCAGAATGATGAATTGGTGGGCGAGGGACTGAATGTGTGTTGTTCTAGATTAAGTTCGTATGTAAGTCACGTGCTAATATTATAAATTAGTTTATAAAGGGAACTTTAAATACCTATACAAAAATAAATACTACTAATAATATTTTTAGTATAACTTAAATAAATCATAGTAGCCAGGAGATGTTTCTTGAAACAAAAGATTTGTTAAGTAATTATCTTGAACTTTCTAAAAAGGTTATTATAATATGATTTGGTAGAAGAACAGTAGAAGTTAGATTACAAAAGCTACTAAAAATTTTAATATATTCATACGCCAAGCCATGTGATCTGCAGCTGTCACGTTTGATATATATATCAATGCTTAAAAATAAACAAATAATAAATTAACATGTCATAATGTTGGCCGCAAAGAAAATATGTTTGAATTTCCTCTAACTGTTCTTCAACCAAATCAGGGTACACATGCCTACAAACTAAATTATTTGTAAATAGTCAGCAGCCATAACCATTCGTGTACGTCCAACACCTTAGCTCAGTCTGCCTATTGGCATGAGGGTCCCGGGTTTGATTCCTGGCATTGCCGTAAAATTATCATTGGTAAAATTGATGCTTCCTCTTTCACAAGGATGAATTAACGGCCGGAGGCCTGGTTGTTGTGTCTGTTATGAAATTAAGTTAGTTTGTAAGTCATGTCGTGATTTAATCAATTTGAGCATATAGTACGCACGCTTGATATCCTAGAATAAATGAATGAATAAACATTCATCCACGGGAACTCTAGGTAGAATACCTACAAGTAAAAAAATTTAGGTTAATAATGATTATTATCTTTATTGACATTTGTTTCTAAGAAAATATGGATTTTTATTTATTTTAAAATTGATTTATTATTAGGCTAATCAAGAAACCTGGATTTTATTTAATTTTAAAATTGATTTATTATTAGGCTAATCAAGAAACCATGGATTTTATTTCATTTTAAAATTGATTTATTATTAGGCTAATACAAGAATTTACATAAGTATTTATATTTATCATTTTAAAATTAATTTATTATTAGGCTAATCAAGAAACCATGGATTTTATTTAATTTTAAAATTGATTTATTATTAGGCTAACAAGAAACCATGGATTTTATTTAATTTTAAAATTAAATTATATTACTCAACAACGCAAATAAAACGTAACTATCAGAAATATACTATTGTATCTTGTTACACACAATCGACTAGACATACGGTCTTGTTTTTGAATTTCAAGTCTATATAAAAAGAGCCAACTAATAACCAAATTTGTTGAGATTTATATGAAATGAAAATCTGCCGCCCATTTATCACGAATAAAAAGATTGACATGAATTAAATAAAACTTGTCCGGCTATCGCATATTTACAATGATGGGTTCGGAACGAGGAAGAAATTTAGAGGAAACTGGATTTAGGAGAGGGGGAGGGGCGAGGGGAGGTGAACACCATCAATACACCGGACAGGAACTCCGACTCGTCGCCGGGAAACCAGACAAGAAAAATTTAATGTTTAGTCCACGTGTCCACTGATGAGAATTTAAGGGTCGGGAAAGCGCTTATATCTGAACTGCCTATTACGCTACGCTGGGTTTGGATTAAACACTTTTTTTTTCCACCGGCTGAGGGCTAAGGGACTTACTCATAAAATCGTGAAAAGTTACACACATGTTGTTATTCACCTCTTCATCCGCAAGGGTAGAAGCTGTTGATACACCTGATTTTACTTCTAGAGATCGGGTTTTGATCCACACTAGCCTTTACTCTCTCTCTCTCTTTTTTTTTTTTTGGTCTAATACAAGCCCGTAGTTCCATAAAATTCACTTTTTCTGAACTGTTAAATCAGATGATATAATAATTGCAGACCTACTTGCCCCGAGCCAGAAATCGTATCCTAGAGTTCGAAAAAAAAAGAAGAAAAAAAAAGCCCCTTTTAATTTCCATTGCCAATTTGCGGCTCCTAATAATATTCTAATGCCGTCTGGCGGAATGAAAGTTTGCAGCAAACTGCCCAAGAAAGCTCATTAAAACTCCCGAACGGTTTTATGGGCTCCTCTAGCCACTTTATAAGACACCGACAAAAGGACCTCCTCACCCTGCGAATAAAAGAATACGCTCAAATTCTCCCAAGTTCTCTTTCCAGCGGATTCTTTTTACGAGTGTGTCAAGAGGAACCGAGTTGTTTAATGAGCTAGCCTTAGCATCAAATGGTAGTCGATCAGGATAAGAACAGGGGTGACCTGGTGGTCTAGGGGTAAGGTGTCAGACTTCTGTGCTGAGGTCCGGGTTCAATCCTCGTCCCGACACAGATTTATCTGATTGCCAAACCCTTCCTTCACCTCTGACAAGACGTGTATTATCACAATTGTGAATGTGAGGAAGCCAGGCTCCACCGTGGTTCGGATTCCACGTTAAACTGTAGGTCTCCATTTCATCTCACAATCACCCTACCATTTCACATTAGCGTAAGTGCTATAACCCGAACGGTATAAGACGCGGTGCAATAATAATGATAAGAACAGGGTTGCATTTTTTTAAGAACACCCTAAAACTCTTTAGATGAAATATACATTTTTTCTGGGCAAAAATATTGTATTAAATGACTTTTTCTTTAAGTTCAATACACATGATAATTAAATTTTACACATAAAGGTCTACAAGACTATAAAAAATTATGAATACTCCTATTTATGTTTATTCTAAATTTTACCTTCCAATTTTGAACAGAATTTTTTAGCAGTGTTAATAAGGCTTAGCAGGATTAATCCTCATAGTTATGCAAAATATATTCCACCAGAAAGATTTTTTACAAATACAAAAGAGAGGGATTACATGAGGTAGTAGAGAAAGCAAGCCTGAGAGGGTTTGGGCCTATAATGCGGATGGAGAAGGGGAGAATACTAAAGAAAATGTTGGAAATGAAGTATGTAGGAAAAGGACCACAAGGAAGGCCAAGAACGAGTTGGAAGGAGCAGGTAACAGAAAGTTTGCAAGTGAGTAGAGAAGAATGGAAGAAATTAAAGGAGGAAGAGTGATGGAAGGTAGAGGAAGATGGAGGCATTTTACTAAACTGACCCGGCCACAGGCTGGAACCAGATGATGATATGATGATGATGATGATGATGATGATGATGATAAAAATGTTCAGGTCTTTCCAAGGAATTTTAACACATTTTTAATTTCCATGACTTTTCCAGAAACTTTAAGAATCTCTAGATTCTCCGGATGGGTGAGAATCCTTTAGGAAAAATTGTTAATATTATAATACAAATTAAGGTAGAACATAAACTTTGACAAAAGGTTATCAAATGCATTTAATAGCTGTCAAAAATTAATGAAAGTTACAGAACCATTTACTTGACGTTTGAATACATGAAAATAGTTTAAGTATTAATATGAACTTTCAAAATAGGCCTCTAGTAGTTCCTTCCTATGGTGAACAGACTATACTAGAATAATTTATAGCTTGCTGCAAGTGAATAGACACAACAATCAGACGTTATCGAAAACAATAAACTTCTACAAGATGGTTACTGCTGTCCCCCTTTTTACTAGGTGTGGTTGTTATTTTAGCACCACGTCTTACTATCTGTTCAGGCTGTAAGCATATATACTAATTACTCTAATGAGTCAGGGATGAGGAAGGTTGCATTCAAAAAGTGTACCCACATTTACGTGGAGGCAGAGTGGAAAACCATTTTAGGAAAAATCACTCTCAGTACACCCGACCGGGATACGAGCCCCGAACTCCCTGCCATCGGCAGTCTAGTCTACTGCGAGTGTTACGCCTTAGACCAGGCGGCCACCGAATCAGGTTTATATTAATTAAAGGTTTACATTGTTGGTTTGTAAAACAATTTATTAATTGTGCAGTACCAGTCTAAAGCGAGTTTTAAATAATCAGTATATTACATTATTCCAATATTATTGACATCTATCGAATTTCAAAAGAATTGTCATAAAATGCCCGATCCATGATTCCATGTGGCCCGTGGACCTTTTAATGAACCAACAAACAATGCAGTACATTTCATCTTATTATGAACGTGGTAATTATGACATTTGGGAAAATCTAGCAAGTGAGGTTGTTGCACCAAGTTTTGACTATTTACTTGCCAAATATCGACCCTCAAAAATGGTTAAATTTGCAGACCAAATATGTGCAATTTTTAGACGCACCATAGTGTTTGAACAGTTTTTTTTTTCATTCGCTAAGGAACAAACACCCGAGAAGTCAAGGCTTATGAACACCATTTGTCATCAAATTAAGAAAGTGACTTCAACACAAAATTTTAAGTCCAACCCACACCCATACCACATTTGATTTTTCTGAATTTCGATATAAAAAAGATCAAAATGTTTAGATTTTTTTTACTTAAAATTTGTGACAATTTTTTTTAGTACCGCGTCTTACTACTCGTTCGGGTTATACTCATGTAGGTAGGCCTACTAATTACGCTAATGGTTTTAGGGAGTATGAAGGTTATATTTATAGAAAGTGTATCCGTATTTGCGTGGGGGAGGTGGAAAACCATTTTGTGAAAACCACCTAAGTACGCCCGTCCTAGATTCGAACCTCGATGACCCCGTCATCGGCAGTCTAGTCTACTGCGAGAGTAGCGCGTCGGACCATTCGGACACCGAAAAGGGTGACAGTATTTAATGTTCTAAAATGTAGCCATATATAATTAATATATATATATATATTTATAGTAGGCTTATAATATATTTATAAGTGTTTGAGAGTGAAAGTAAAACTTGTGCCATAACTTCTTTTTTCCCAACAAGTTCTACGATTTTCGCCAGTTCAGATACAGGATGGAATGTTCTTATAAATACCGGCCTGTTCGGGCAGTACCAGCCGCTCCAGGAGAAAGCTAAGATACAACTATCTCCCCCCCCCTCCTCAATTCCATGCTTTACGTGACACCCGACAACTTGGTATGCGACACCTTTCACGTCCCTCCATGTGATTTAGATCAATAAACTCATATTAGTAGCTCTAAGTTGGCTTAAGAAATTAATTGGAAGACTTTACGACGCTATAAAATCGGGTGGTTTGGATGTACTCTCCTCTGCTTCAACTCTTTTCAGCCCATAATGCTCAAATATTCGACCGCGTAGGTATAATAAAAGAGTCGGTAACTCATCTAGGATTACTGAGGGCCTGTGATATATTTTTTTAAAGTTGAAGCCCAAGTTCGAGGAACAAGATTTCCTCTTCCAATATCACAACAAATTAATTCTTTGTTCAAGTGGTTTATCTATAAGGTAATCTGAGTGCATAGATGTGTTAATAAATAAGGCACAGTTTGCCCATGGATATATATTTTTTTTTATCCAAAATAAAATTTCCAAATTTACTGAGAACATAAAAAGTAACGTGTATATTAATTAGGTAGCATTTTTAGAATTTTGTTCTCAAAGATAAGAAGACATTCGTAAAAGACAAACTATTTGACTGTGCGCCTGTGAGGATTTCAGTCTTTAAAAAAATTGTTAAATTTTAAGGGAATGAGTTCTTAAAATGTTTCTTAAACGTTTACATGGCCTGGTATTTCGAGATTTGAGGTAGTTATATATCATTGCATCTTTTTACTAGATTACTTCGCGATTTTCTTGGAAAAAATCTATTATTTCACGAAAATATGTTCACATTACCGTGAGCCTAAACGAACAAGCGTGGTAGGCCTACACTATAAAATAATTTATTCAATTAAAGTATAGTTAATTGAAGGATCTGAAAAGTATCAACTCAGAATTGTATTCAATTCCTGATTTTTATTACATGTTGATTGTTATAGAAAAGTTTGTTTCAAACAAATAGTTCAGCCTTCATGAATACTGAAAATCATCAGCTCGAATTATATCAATTTCTGATTTGTATTGCGTGTTGGTTAAGCAACCGCAGCATTGTAGAAAATTAACCAACAAGTAATTTAATAAAAAATCGGGGATTGTTACAGTTTCGACTTAGTACTTTAGAGTAGGCTCTAGTTAATTGTAAAAGAAAATCACGTAACTGTGAAATTAGCAGTTTTAAGAGCGTTTCCCGCGAATTTTCGTAGTTCTTAGATCCCGGACGAATTCTAAGAAGCGGTGAAAAGAAAATTAATTGTAAAAAAAATTTGAGATGAATAATTTCACCTTTTTATTTATTTTCCCCAAATCTATACAATTATTAATTGTATTTTTTCACTGTTCATCTTTTAAGGGCTGGTACGTGGTCAAGGAAAATATGTTTACAGTTTAATTAACCAAAAACATGTTGGGTAAAATATGCTTTTTTAAATCGTTTCGATGGATACGTTTAGTTTAATTTTCAACTTCGCTTCGGTGGCCACCGGGTCTAAGGTGTCATTCTCGCGATAGACTGCTGGTGACAGAAAGATCGGGTTCGAATACCGTCGGACGTACCGACTAAATGAAATGTTTATACACTACTTTCACACAAATGCGGGTACACTTCCTATAAGTTCTACTTTCCTCATCCCTAACACATTAAAGTATAGCTCGAACGGGTAGTAAGACTCGGTGCTAAAAAAAGTTATCAATAGTTATTTTAAATTTGCTATCGGCATTGCGGAATATTAACGTGACTTTTAAAATAACGTATAGAATTAAACTAAACTTACGTATATCATCATTATTATTATCATCAATATGTCATCAATATTGAGATTAGTTTAATGCACAGCACATTTGTTTATCTGAGTTAATTTTTTTTGTCCATCTTTGTACCTTCTTCTGCCGACATAGTTCGCTATCTGATTAGTGTAATTCGATCTTGATCTCCCTCTTGAATTTCTCCCTTCCACAATGAAGCATATCATATATTTAATGTTAACTTTAGCAAGAGTTATGAGTTTTAATGAAGGACGAGACTTGAACTAAGGGTACAATATAGGCCTATATTGTGTGGTTTTTTAGTATTTATGGTCATCAAAAACTAGCAATAAAGAACAGGAACAATACTTGTAAAATATCTCCTCGAACAGAGTTGCAATTTTTTAAGTGACAGTGAAAGCGAAGCCCTCGCGGGAGCCATTTAAAACAAAACAACTCGAGATCACACACACAGGCAATCACAGTTTGGACGTTTGTTAAGACGTTCGCGATCGTACCAACATAAAGACACGCTCACGCAGTCACTCCAACTCAACTTGAATTATTAATTATCTTTATTTTATAATCATAAAAAAAAGTGTGGAATAAATCAGTCCTAAGATTCAATTTGTGATCTTTAATTTATGTTATCATCCGCTTCGGTGGCCGCGTGGTATAACGCGCTACTCTCTTGTTGGACTAGACTGCCGAAGACGGGAAGATCGGGGCTCGATCCCGGTCGGGTGCACTGAGGGTGGTTTTTCCCTAAATGGTTTTCCACTCTCCCTCCACGCAGATTCGGGTACATTTCTTCTAATTAAACCTTCCTAATCCTTACCCCATTAGTGTAATTAGTACATAAGCGTATAACCAGAACGGGTAGTAAGACGCGGTGCTAAAAAAAATGTATGTTATTTTTCAAAGATTCCTTTCTTCATCTGCTTTTCTCATCATTCTGTATTTGATACCATCTTCATTCATGATATTGTCAACATCATTCTGTCACCATATTTCAAATGCTACGTACGCCCAGGGCCTGACTAGGCTGCAGCCTAGGGCGCGAGAGAAATGTTGAATGAAGAAAAACTGTAATTAATATTAGAATATAAGATAAAAATTTGTTTCCCAAAGTAGAAATGAAACCTTAAATAATAATATTATAAGGCATTAGGATTCTTATTTTAATGTAAGGCTACTTGAATTTCTAATTTAAAGGCTAAGACAAATTAGTCATTTAAATATTTCATTGATAATTGAAATGAAAACGATTCAGTGTTAAATTTAAGTGTCACATAGTTAATAGTCGGTGACCTGGTGGTCTAGGGGTAAGGTGTTAGACTTCTGTGCTAGGGTCCAGGGTTCAATCCTAAGTCCCGGCACACATTTATCTGATTACCAAACCCTTCCTTCACCTCTGACAAGATGTGTGTTAATCACAACTTGTGAATGTGAGGAATGCCAGGCCTCCACCGTGGTTCGGATTCCACGTTAAACTGTTGGCCTCCATTTCATCTCACAATCACCCTACCATTACACATTAGCGTAAGTGCGTATAACCGAACGGGTAGTAAGACGCGGTGATAATATTAATAATAATTAATAATAGACTCAACATTACATTAAAACATGTAATAACACTTTAATACATGTAGGACCTATTATGTATTTGGTTGTCATCTACTTTTAGCATTACTGTATGGTTGGGGTTGGTGGGTGGGATTGCGGAGCGGGGTTTCTACACGTATTAATTAGCCTAGGGCGGCCTCAACCCTTAATCAGGCCTTGCCTACGTCTAATGAAGTAATATTGTTTTATTTGACCAAAATTGTATTCAAAATCAAAAACTCCTGTTCTCACGTTGGCTGTTGCCAGTAAATGAAAGAAAAGAAGTGTTCTCCCTTGGTAGCAGGATGTAGATGATTAACACAACACAAACACACTCCTACTCTCCGTGGGTGGTAAATGGTTTTACCTGCTTTAACTGCCTAGAACAGAGGACTACAAGAGAAGGTAGAAACGATGTTCAACTGGAATAGACTGGAGACTGCATGGGAGGGAGGTTGTCATTCTAATCGACCCCACGGGGTTTGGGGGGAATGGAAGATTACTTCCAAAGACAATATCAGGTATTTTACTTGAACAATTGAAGAGGAAAAGAGGGGAATGTCACATTACACACAGTTTCCAGACAAATTTTAATCTCAAACCCTATAAGGACCCCATAAATTAATCTAAATATGACAAACTTCTCTTAACCTAAATGTAAAGTGCGTTAGAAAGGTCTCGTGATTGTCAAACATATGGAAGCACTTACTCAATTTGAGTAAAAATGAACCTCCCCTTATTTCCATTGTACCTTATGTCTAAGCTGTGTCATGTCGTGACAATTGAGTACCATATATTAAATTTAACATTAAAACTGCAGGAGGCAATTGGCCACCTTCAAGATCAGGTAATATTGGAGTCCGACAATTAGACCAACACTGCAAAAAAAAAAGTATTGGCATTTATATACTTGTAAAATTAGTAGCTAGTCACATTAACTATCATGAAGTGAATAGCTAGCCAACTTAACCTATTCTAATTGTACTTCCATTCCTTCTCTTGGTGCAATGACAAAAAAGTTATCACCCTCACCCCAAATTGTGTTTATCATCAGTGAGTCAATTAAACAATTATCCATGGTTGATTATGTTCGACTTGAAGGTAGTCCAATTGTCCGTTCCTTGTATCATGTGCCTAAATTGAAGGTAGCCAATGATCCACCACTTGCAAACATATATAACTGACTTGAAGGTAGCCAATTGTCCGTTCCATGTATCTGTCCCTAAATTGAAGGTAGCCAATGATCCACCACTTGCAAAATATATAACTGACTTGAAGGTAGCCAATTGTCCGTTCTATGTATCATGTGCCTAAATTGAAGGTAGCCAATTATCCACCACTTGCAACATATATAACTGACTTGAAGGTAGCCAATTGTCCGTTCTATGTATCATGTGCCTAAATTGAAGGTAGCCAACTGTCCCCGTTCTCTTGTACATTGCCTAAATTGAAGGTAGCCAATGTACCACCATTTGCAACATATATAACTGACTTGAAGGTAGTCAAATGTTCGTTCCACATCCAACATAAAGGAATTTGCTGAAAATAAATTAAGGGAATTGCTTCAGTATTCGCGTGGACACATGACTGATAACCACATTGCGGAAATACTCTCCATAGTCCGGTTGATCGAGCCTGGCCCATCTTGTCTCTCTGGTAGATGCTGGTGCAAAATGGACCCATCCTTCTCATCGTATATTTGAACATTATTCAGTTTACGGTAATGATTCACTGATAGCAACTGGAACAAATTCGTACGAATAATATAACTGGTTCACGTGTGTAGGTACAAATAATACGGGCAACCCGGCGTATTTTCCCACGGTCGGGTCCGGCGAGATGCAATTGATTGTTAACGTACCCCACAACAACCCAAAGACTTGTCTTGTGGACGAGGTACAACGCCACATTAAGTCTCATATGACAAAATTAATACAATCACAAGATTTTTTTTTTTACGGTAATACAAATGAAGAAAGAGAGAGTTTTGGAAAGTCAGGTCTATTTATTTCTATTGTAAAATATTAATAACGAGTCTTCCACAAAACAGAAACAACAACAAACGATGAAGAAGAAAACAAGCCAAGCTTTAAAAAAAAAACTTGAAAGTCCTCATGCATTTGTTTTAATGAGAGACTTTGCCTCAAATTAATTAAAAAATGTTGTCTTCTTTCCTTCATCACCTGTTCCACGAATATAATGTCTCGTGAGAATTCTACGAACAAAATGTTCAAGCTGTATCGTCCGCTCTCCGTTTCCTGAATGATTTTCCGTTGCCATTGTCCTAAAAACTTAAAAACTCAGCCAAGCGGGTTAGCGTGCGTGACGTTTTAGAGTCAGGAAGCACAGAGTTCGACTCCCAGGGAGACCGCACCGGATTTCTCCTTTGTTCTATAAGATTACCATTGTAATCATTCTTAGTCTCGACTCAAGATTTTATTTATTTCATTATCTGCTCTTTTCACGCACGATTGGACTAAAAAGTGTTGTTTATTTATTTAAATTACAAAATATTCAGTAAAAAAAAAACAAAAAAACATTAAGGCTACTTTTTTTTTGCCCCGCGGACTATTAATATATTTACACTAATTGGGTGAAGATGAGAAGGTAAGGAAATATCAGCGAATTTGCGGGGAGAATATGTAAAAACCATTTAGGAAAAATTATCTCACTACCCTCGACCGGGATTCGAAAGCTATCCTCCCCATTACCTGCAAACCAAACAAGAGGAGATTGATGTCTTTGTCCACCATTGCGAGTAAACAATAACAATCTCAACGTTATTTCTAGGTGCAAATAAATATTAATTTAGTCTCCAATACACATGGACACGAGTCTATTAAAATTACTTATGGAGCAATTAAAAAATCTATCTATGAGGGCTAATGTGAAGACCAGTGTCCGATTTAGTTGCAAACAACACAACCCACACGACACAACATGGTTTAGTCTATTGCCGGATAGCCCACTAAATTAATGTCACTTTCATCAAGGCTTATATGACGGTTACGGGAAGGTCAGGGTTCAAATCCCGACCGAGTATACTTACTGCAGGTGGTTTCCAACATTAATGCAGGTACATTTCCTCTTACCTTACTTATTCCCGCCACATTTGCTTAATTGATAAGTTATATATCTTAAGTCAACAATCCGAAGGTTGGTTTGATTTGATTTCTATCCATCCGGAGCTGGGCACGCACCAAGCCTTTCAGCTGCTTAGTGCCGTCCGCACCATCTGGTAGAAATCCCGTGTACTAGGAGAGTTCAGGAAGTGTGGTGCTTCCCCGTTGTTTTCCACAGTGAATTTCTATGAGCGAGCGCGAAAGGTACTCCCAATTTCACCGGAAAAAGGTATTTTAAGATACCTTCCAGGGTTATTTTACATGCCACAATCTACTTGGGACCGACGGCTTTACTTACCTTCCAAAGGAAGTTGTGCTACGGATTGTAGCATCGGATGGTCAATAAAATACACAACTGCTATATCGATGGTTGAACCTTACCCCATTTGTCCGTGATTGGAGGCGACGTGGAAGAGCGACCTAACTTCTGCTATGCACACCTTCCTTCACCCGAGAGAAAAAGTATACTGACGGAGCGAATTGAACGGCGATTTAGCGAACCCCACATGTGGGCTGGACATGCGCAGTTATAGTTATTCTCTTCTAGATTGCGCCAGAAAAGAACCACCGGTCTCCCGAGGCACGAAGAAATGCGCATAACATTGTTCCTTGATATTCTAGAATCTTTCCCCTCTTGCTTACCCTTCCTGCCCCTCCTCTTTTGTTGTATCTGTATATATATTTGTGTCTGTCCCAATGTTCGACACAATTGGGACAGAGCTGGTTTAGGACTAGTACAAGCTTCGGCTTTCTGCTTTTGAAAATGTAAGAACCCAAATTCAATCTCGGCTAATTTAACATCTTTTTTTATATATTTTTTTTATTATTTCAAAATTCCTTTTTGGCTTAATTTTTTTGTTATCTTAAAAAATTAAATTTAAATAGAAGTCTGGCAATTGACTTGTAATGGCGTCTAGTCACCGGTTGAGGTGTAATGATTTATTTGTATTAATTACGGTGGAACTCTAAATTAATTATTGCTTCATATTGTGGTATTGGACTTATAAGCCTATGTTGTCTTTTTACAACGCGCAAGGGCGAATTGGGCGTAGTCACAATTTATAACTAATACAAATTGTTATGTTAGGGGAACTATTGACGTTTACTGTCATGTTTATATTAAATAGTCTTGTTGATATAATACTTAGTTTTCTTGGGGTTATTTTGCAACCTATTAATGTTTTCTTCTTGAGAAATATTTACCTTTTAGACTTGAGAGTCAATGTTGTCGCAATACAACACGCCAGCGCTGATAGAACCAAATCAGGATTGATAGGGTAAATAATTTTTAGACCGATTGTATTGTCCATATTTACTATTATTCTATTGTATATATATTTAACCGTACATTTTTTGTTTACTTGTAAAGAAAGTATTACTCTAATTGTAACTTTATTGTTGGCAGATTATCATTTCTGCCCAGACCCGTTATAGCGGGCTAATTTTCAATGTTAAAGTCCAAAGCACTTGTACATAATGTACATATAATTGTTATAACAACAATAATTAGTACTTATTTGAATTGTTAAACTTCGGATTGTCCTATCCAAAATAAATATTGGTTCAACATGACTAATTCTTTTATTTTTAACTATTATATACCATCACATGTCCTAGGTTTTTGGTTGTTTAATGTAATGTATCTAATATTTTTCAGTGGTTAGGAAGGGTGACGCATTTTAAGGCTCTCTAGTGATAGACGACTCCCATATATTTTGATACTCTCAGTAACAGGTGGGAGTGGCGGGATTAGACGCGTAATGTTTCTCTATGGAACATTCCTAGTCTTGAACTCATGTGCACTCACTCTTGTTATTGTTATTTAACCTTTTGTATTTTCCTTGTATTATTTTGTGGCCTCCTCGCCTGAGGACGCTACAAGAAAAGCTGCGCCACTCTGCTATTTTTCAGAGTGAAGGCACCTTGTGAGTTTTGTTTGTTAATTGTCTTTGAAATTGTTTCATGAATCACTCCCGCCATGGACACCACCACCTCTGGAGGCGTAATCAGCACAAGAACTGATGTATACCGGCTCAGTAGCTCCGATCTTCGCCAGGAGCTCAAGAGAAGAGATATTCAATTCCCCCCCGACGCTCCTATGGCCGTGTTGCGGTCATTGCTGTCCGAGAACATTATTAGTAAGTCCAGCGATCCTTTTAATTTAGAACCTCGTGATGACGTTAGCCATCCTTCCCTTGAAGATAAGGAACAGGAAAAAATAGAAGCTGTAAGGATAGAGGGAGGTAGTGGGCTCCCGATCCCCCCTAGTGTTCCCACCGCTAGTTTAGTGTTATCTAATTCACTTGCCAAAACTCAAAGTATTGTAGCTAGCGAGCGTGTAAAACTATGGCCGATTTGCGATGGGTTATCGTCCTCTGATTTATTTAACTTTCTGTTAGAGGTGGACAGGATTTGGAAATTGAGACTTGTAGGAGATTTGGAGTTACTCACGCTATGCGTTGGCAAGACGTCAGGGTTTTTGGCGCATCTAATCACTGAATGCATCCAACTAGGTCTCCCCTGGGTTAGAGTGAAAAGTCGAATATTAGAGTCTCTAATATCTAAGAGAGAGAAGGATACTCTATGTAATCGAATGGTTCGGCGCTTCCAACTTCCACACGAACCCTTTAGATTATTTATTTTGGCCATTTCAGAGGCTATTGGGGTGTTAGATCTCAAAATGCCGGAGGAAGAGGTAGTTGAAATCATTCTGGAAAATGTGTCCCCCCTGACGAGAAGGCATTTTGTGTTTTTGAATAAGCCTTCTACCCTTTCTGAGCTTTACTCATTAGCTTCTTGTATTGAGGGTTCTCTGGTAGCCGAGAGGGAGTATTTGCACGAGTTCCCTACACAGGTGTCCCGTAACTTTAAACAGGAAAGGTCCCCCCCATTTTCAACTATAACCCGGCCTACTGAGGGAGCCAGTTCTAGTTCTGCTGTGAGGGAAGTAGGCGCGATAAGGGCAAGGAGACCTTTTGATATCACTCGCGTCCGATGTTACCGTTGCCGCCAATTAGGGCATCTTCAGAGGGATTGTAATGGGGGAAACGCGTAACGCGTGGTGTTGGCAAGGGGACCACCGCGCGTACGATTCCAAAACATTCTAGCCCCCTTCCCCCCATCATTAAGTTTTCTATCAGATCGGTGTCGGGCTCTGCCTTACTTGATACCGGCTCATGTGGTTCATTTATTAGTAATAATTTTGTGGATATCTTAAAGAAAAATGGGAAGATATCGGTGGAAAAAACTGGTATTAGGACCTTTGTTTTGGGTAATGGTAATCTCTTAAGAGTTAGCGAGAGAGTAGTCTTGTCCATAAAAATTATGGGGTTTTCGTGGAAGAGAAGCTTGTTTTGTGTTCCATTGCTTCCCTTTGACATTATTTTGGGGAACGACTTCCTGTGGGGAACTGGGGCCGTTATTAGTCTAGCGAGAAGGGATTTAAGTTTTGAGTTCTCACCCAGAGTTAGAATCCCCTTTTGTAAAGATTGTATTGTTCCTAGCTTATGTTCGTTTGGAATTGGGGAAGAAGCCATTAGGGAGCTGATTTCTAAATTTTCTGACGTCATTACTAGCAGGTGGGGTAGGTGTGAGGTCCTACCGTACGAAATTGTAATGACTGACAATATCCCCATAAGATCTGGTCCTTACTCGTGCGCTCCTCCCAAGATGAAAATCTTCCGGAAATTGATTGATGACTTGGAATCAAAAGGGGTAATACGCCCCTCTAACTCACCATTTGCTAGTCCCGCGTTCATCATACCCAAAAAAGGGGAGGGATATAGGTTAATTGTAGATTACAGGAAGGTCAATAAGAAAATCCTGTTCGACCCATACCCGATGCCGAGCATTGAGTCGGCATTCCAGCATCTCGGTAGAGCTAGAATATTTAGTCTGATTGACCTCAATGCGAGTTTTTTACAATGTGCCTTGACAGAATCGTCAAAAAAGTTTACCGCCTTTGTCACTCCCTGGAGACAATACGAATTTAATTGTGTTCCCCTTGGGTGTAGCATTGGGGGACAAGCCTTAAGTCGCGTATTAGATCTTGTTTTTTCTGACATTAAATTTGAGTATGTATTTAACTACTTGGATGACATATGTGTGTACAGCAATACTTTAGAGGAACATTTGGTGCATTTGGAGGAAGTTTTGACTAGGCTGCGGCGAGTAGGACTAACCGTGAATCCCGACAAGGTTACTTGGGCTAAACCCTCCATCAAATACCTGGGGTACGTCATTTCAGAGGGGAATCTTCTTATTGATCCCGAAAGGATCAGTCCCATTATTAATTTTGCTCCCCCCTCTAATCTTAAGGGAGTAATGCGTTTTGTGGGCATGTGCGCCTATTACGCCAGGTTTGTCCCGTCCTTCTCGGAGATTACTGCCCCCCTTAATGCCTTAAAAAGAAAAGGAGTGGCCTTTAGTTGGGGTGAAGAGCAGGCACGAGCTTTTAACCTGTTAAAGGAGAAGCTAATCTCTCCGGAGGTTTTGAGAATGCCGGATTTTTCTCTCCCCTTCCTCCTCCACGTAGACGCGTCTTCTGTGGCGCTTGGGGCTGTATTGTCTCAGAGGTCATCGGAGGGAGTCCGACCGGTAGCTTTTGCTAGTCGAACTCTCACCGATGCTGAAAGGCGATATAGCACCTATGAAAAGGAATGCCTTGCCTGCGTCACGGGCATTGAGCGTTTCGCTGACTACCTCGAACAGAGGGAGTTTGAGCTGTACACGGATAACCAGGCCCTTGCGTGGATGCTGAACCACCCCAAGCAACTAGGGAAAGTGGGGAGATGGGTGTGGAGGTTATCTAGGTTCAAGTTCTCCACTCATCATGTATCCGGTAAACATAACGTAGTAGCTGATGCCTTATCCCGCATGGCCGAGGAAAAGTGTCCCATTGGTTCTCTCGAGGTGGCTCCCGCCTCCTGCGTCATTAGATCCATTCCTGAATCCTTTGTGGCAATCGGGGATCACCAAAATAGTGATCCGTGGTGTATTGATATCATGAGTAAATTATCTAGAGGAGAAAAGGTAGGGTCATATTCTGTATTTAATGGGCTATTAGTTGTGACTAATTCGAAAGGGAAGAATAGGAAAGTGGTTGTACCGGGTGCGGTCAGACCAATGCTACTTAGATATTTTCATGATTCTGCCTTTGGTGGTCATCTTGGAGTTTTAAAAACCGTACGGAAAATTTCTAATGAGTTCTTTTGGCCAGGTTTATACAACGATGTAAAAGCGTGGGTTGGCAAGTGTGAGAGCTGTCAGAAAGCTAAACCAACCCAAAATTCCAGAGTTGGGTTTCATTCGGCCGGTGTTGCCCAACGTCCCTGGGATAAAGTCTTCATCGATTATATTGGGCCAATCACCCGTTCTACTCTTGGCAATTCATGTATTCTTATATTAGTTGACGCCTTTTCCAAGTTTGTAGTGCTCATTCCCTTGCGCAATATGAAGGCGACCACTACCGTTAACGCCCTCTGCAGACGAGTTTGGAATCTTTTTGGGGCACCTCGTGTCGTGGTTAGTGACAATGGGCCTTGTTTCCGTTCTCTTGGTTTTAAGAATATGTGCTTTAACTGGGGGATTAAGCACGTGACTACCAGCCCCTACCACCCGGGACCCAATCAGGTGGAAAGATTTAACCGCAATTTGGTAATAGCGCTTACTATTTATCACTGTGAGGCACAGCATAAGTGGGATCAGGATTTAGACTTCTTAAATTTAGCATTTAATTCTGCCTTCCATGAGTCCATAGGCTGTTCGCCAGCCTCTATCCTTCTTGGTCGGGAATTAAACCACCCCCTCTTAGCGATTTGGAACGTTGATTCGCTGTTAGAGAATTCCGATGATTCCTCCCATAAGGAGAGATGTCGGCGTGCCCTGGATCATCTAAAAAGGGCTCAAAAAAGGGTGGCTAACGCCTATAATAAGGGTAGACTCCCCGTCCCTTATATTGTAGGGGATTGTGTGTTATGTAAGGAATTCCCCTTGAGCTCCTCGGCAGATAGAAGATCGGCGAAGCTGTGCCAGAGGTGGAGTGGCCCATGGACCATTGATAAGTTTTTAACCCCCGTGACCGTCTATCTTAAGAGTGTGAAAGATGCGTCTATGTGTAGACGAGCTCATGTCAGTCATTTAAAGAAAGCCTGAGCCCAATTGTCCCTAGTGACATGGTGTGGTATAAATAAAAAAAAAAAAAATTATTTTGTAAATGTTTTTTAGTCTTTTGTGTCGACGATATCTTGATTTAGATTTGCAATACCAAATTCCCTGGGCCCAGGGCAAAGAACTTGAAAAGGTATTAAGAGGAATATTGGTGAAATGTGCCGGACACGTGTATGCTTGATCAAGAAGTATCTACGTGAAAGTGACGAGTGCGCGCCTAATGGACCAATGCGCCATGTGACCATAGACTGGCTGCGGCATATGATGGCTAGTTTGTTAAAAACTTTATATATATATATATTTTTTTGACGTTGGATATAGGTCCTATTAGTTAGGAGTGTAAATTTTTTGGTCAGTTTACTGCTTATGTTTTTTTGTTTGTTGTGCAGCCCAGAGGAGTCCTGTCATCTCCTTCTTCTCCCTCCCCTTCCCTTGTCTTGGTGCGCATGCCTCGTGGGTAGATCCTGAAGAGACGAGCGTGGTGTGGGAAAGACTATGGTGACGGCTCTCGAGTCAACGGTCGGCAGGAACAGTTTGGAGCTCCCACTGCTATTGTGTGCAGTAGAACGTCCCGGCGTAAAGAGCGGTGCCGAATCCCAGCGGCAGCCCAGGGCGGATCAACCCATCCGATCTACAAGGACTCGAAAAACAAAAAAAATGATCTGATGCCAAGGATGAGAAAGATCATATACGATGGGGAAATCCTGGAGAACAACTTCCCGAGTACACCGTTGCTGCCCCATGGGATGTTCCAAAGGTCGAGTAGAAGAATGTGACAACCTTCTCCCTCCTCCCTGTCAACCCTGAAAGGGGGGGAGATTTGTAGCATCGGATGGTCAATAAAATACACAACTGCTATATCGATGGTTGAACCTTACCCCATTTGTCCGTGATTGGAGGCGACGTGGAAGAGCGACCTAACTTCTGCTATGCACACCTTCCTTCACCCGAGAGAAAAAGTATACTGACGGAGCGAATTGAACGGCGATTTAGCGAACCCCACATGTGGGCTGGACATGCGCAGTTATAGTTATTCTCTTCTAGATTGCGCCAGAAAAGAACCACCGGTCTCCCGAGGCACGAAGAAATGCGCATAACATTGTTCCTTGATATTCTAGAATCTTTCCCCTCTTGCTTACCCTTCCTGCCCCTCCTCTTTTGTTGTATCTGTATATATATTTGTGTCTGTCCCAATGTTCGACACAATTGGGACAGAGCTGGTTTAGGACTAGTACAAGCTTCGGCTTTCTGCTTTTGAAAATGTAAGAACCCAAATTCAATCTCGGCTAATTTAACATCTTTTTTTATATATTTTTTTTATTATTTCAAAATTCCTTTTTGGCTTAATTTTTTTGTTATCTTAAAAAATTAAATTTAAATAGAAGTCTGGCAATTGACTTGTAATGGCGTCTAGTCACCGGTTGAGGTGTAATGATTTATTTGTATTAATTACGGTGGAACTCTAAATTAATTATTGCTTCATATTGTGGTATTGGACTTATAAGCCTATGTTGTCTTTTTACAACGCGCAAGGGCGAATTGGGCGTAGTCACAATTTATAACTAATACAAATTGTTATGTTAGGGGAACTATTGACGTTTACTGTCATGTTTATATTAAATAGTCTTGTTGATATAATACTTAGTTTTCTTGGGGTTATTTTGCAACCTATTAATGTTTTCTTCTTGAGAAATATTTACCTTTTAGACTTGAGAGTCAATGTTGTCGCAATACAACACGCCAGCGCTGATAGAACCAAATCAGGATTGATAGGGTAAATAATTTTTAGACCGATTGTATTGTCCATATTTACTATTATTCTATTGTATATATATTTAACCGTACATTTTTTGTTTACTTGTAAAGAAAGTATTACTCTAATTGTAACTTTATTGTTGGCAGATTATCATTTCTGCCCAGACCCGTTATAGCGGGCTAATTTTCAATGTTAAAGTCCAAAGCACTTGTACATAATGTACATATAATTGTTATAACAACAATAATTAGTACTTATTTGAATTGTTAAACTTCGGATTGTCCTATCCAAAATAAATATTGGTTCAACATGACTAATTCTTTTATTTTTAACTATTATATACCATCACATGTCCTAGGTTTTTGGTTGTTTAATGTAATGTATCTAATATTTTTCAGTGGTTAGGAAGGGTGACGCATTTTAAGGCTCTCTAGTGATAGACGACTCCCATATATTTTGATACTCTCAGTAACAGGTGGGAGTGGCGGGATTAGACGCGTAATGTTTCTCTATGGAACATTCCTAGTCTTGAACTCATGTGCACTCACTCTTGTTATTGTTATTTAACCTTTTGTATTTTCCTTGTATTATTTTGTGGCCTCCTCGCCTGAGGACGCTACAGGATTTTTATAGCGCAAGAATAATCCGTCGTGGCTGGGTTCATGGGTGACATTCATGAGGCGAGCACTTTACCCCAAGACCACCGAAGTCAATATAATAAATATATACAGGCCTATATGTTTTTACTTTTACATCCATTACTTTATCCGGTCTGTGGCCTGGGTCAGTTTTTTTTATTCAAGCCATATATTTTTCCCTTACCGGCTGGCTAGGCCTGTCGTAGCTTCATATACCTTGTAATATATCTTAAGATTAGGACAGACAAGCACTACATCCAGTCTCAGGACGTCAATTTATCAATGTGAAAGGGTAAACCCATATTTTCATCAATGATAAATTTTCGTCCATGCCGGAAATCGAACCCGGGACCCTTAGCTCAGTAGGCAGACACGCTACAGAATGAGCTAAAGTGTTGGACTGTTATAAAGAGTACGTCTACTAAAAATAGTCCCGTTCACGCTAAAACATTAATTAATTACCTATGCTAATGAAATATAAATAAGGTATGAGTTTTAAAGAAAATCTACCAGCATTTATGTGGATAGAAAGTGGAAAAGCATTTAAGAAAATAAAAATCTCAGTATACCCAGCCGGGACTGAAACCCCAATCTAATACGAGAATGACGTGCTACACCATGTGACCACCGGTGCGGGTCTCAAACTAATGTACACATTTTTGCGTCTGGCGTACAAAGCACGTGTGACATGTTAGCTTGCGATCCTGTCGGTACCTAGGCGTGGCCTGTAGGAAACATCAGGACAGTAAAACACCTTGCTGTCAAAATGTACTTGTGAGGATCATTGACCTAAAGGGCGGCACCTACTTGAAGGAGGAAATTCTCACGCTACTATATTTCTTATGAAAATAACACCTAATGAAGCCTACAAGTCAAATAAGAAATCCTCAAATGACTTTTTTTTTAATTGTATGTTTATCCCACAGCAACAAATGAATGTATTTGTTTAGGGATGGCTATGTAAGATCTCAGCCCTATAGATCCTTTTTATAGGCCTACCCTATATCTCAAAATGGATACAAGTTACGTAAGGGGGTTAATAAAACCATCGAGAAAGGATATAAGATAGAACGTTGTTGGAAATAAACCTACCATGTATGTTTTAATTCATAGGCCTATCGCTACTACCTTTGATACCATTTTGGTACCAACCATATAAGAAATAACAAACCTGTACCTAAATATGAGATTGCAGAACATCTGAAATGCGATAAATTTTGAGATTTGAAAAGCGGGCATTTTATAACAAGTATGAGCCTTTCTATTTCCCTTATATGCTTTCCTTTTTCGGCCTAATTACAAGGGCAGACCCAGGGCCTTTTGTCGAGGGGGGCGATTAGTTTTTTATAAAGCTCCTTAAAGTATAAATTTAGGCCTAATAATTTTAATTAATCAAGATCTTAATTTATCAAGATTTTAATTTATAATAATTTTAATGATAGTCCTAATAATAATATTGCTAGTTTATAAAAATAGTTTTAATTAATAATTATAATAATAAAAAGAGGACTTGAAAGAAAAAACTCAATTTTGATTAATAAATTTATAATTTTAATATAAAAAACATCAAAAAAAGTCACTGTCACAATAAAAGTAATACATATTTATATGGGCCTAGAATATGTTAGTAGGCATCAATAGAAAAAAATACGTATTTTAATACAAATAATTGGTTATCTTATTAAATTTAGTAATCTAATTATTGGAAAGTTTTAGTTTAAATCCACTTGCTTTTTCTGCACATTAGAGCTAAGTTGAAAGAGTTGTTGATAAGGTCATTTAGGAATTAGGGCGAGGGAGGTGTTAGTAATATTTACAACATTAGGGCATTGGTTTCAATAGTTTTTGTTATTTCCTATGCATCGCCTCCTACTTCTCCTGGGCCGCCACTGCCTACATGATCTATGGTTTGAACAAAGAAATGCAGCATAGCGGGGTATTGTGTTTATACCCTATAAACTTACTACCTAACACAAATGCCGTAAATTTACTCAAGTGAATTTAGCAGCGGTGTCAAGATTTTAAGTAAAAAAATGTGAGAAATTCTCGATAATAATAAAAAAATTATTTGTCTTTTAGAAATTGGGGCGAATGTCCGAAAATGAACATTCATTTTAATTTTTTTAATATATAAAATATCTAGGTATATGGTACCAATAACAAAATCGCCGCTGTCATAGGCCTAATTGTTATACAATTTACTTGCTATAATCCAAAACATATTTCTCCAACAAATATTTTTCCGAGATTTTGTTAAACTTTGAATACTCGCGTGTGTATAGGTCAACTTACACCAGGATTTTGAAAGTTGCTAAAATAAAGGTGAGATTTGCTGTTTAGCAAAGGCGTCGAGATAAAATAATATACTTAAGGGGACGTACAACTTTGTGTCTTCGTTTCAATCGAAGGAGACTCATGAATTAATCTTAATAAGATTATAAATGCGAAAGTTTGTGTGTTTGGATGTTTGTTACTCAATCACGCTAAAATTGCTGAACGGATTCGAATGAAACTTAGTACGTAAGTAGAGTGTATCCTGGAATAACATATAGGACTATTCCCAACCTTTGATTTTACATTAATTTTACAATACTAATGTTTAAACTTTTCGTATATAAGAGATATAAGAGATATATTGTGATTTTAATTTTACGAGTAAATATGAATGTGATTATAATTAAAATGTTAAAGTAAAAGATAACATAATACGGAAATATTATTTACAGCTAGAGCTGAGAAAAACGCATAGATATTAAAAAAAAAATTGATTTATGACCAAAACAGTTTAGTTAAAAATTAAAAGATTTTATCAATTATTGCGGGCGAAGCCGCAACGGGTAAAAGCTAATAGTCTTGATAAACCGTGAATACACACACGTGTGTGAGAATATGTAAAAACGTCTGAATGTAGGCAACTTGGTGGCCTATGAAACCGGTAACTTCAGTGGAGACGAAAGTGCAAGTATTCAAAGAGTGAGTTAAATGCAAAACCGGTTATTTCCTTTCTCTATTTATGCTTTCAGAAATAAAGCGCCAAACCAGAGATAGTTTGCTGTCGGATAACAGAAAGTTTGGGAGACCCAAGAATAAAGAGTTTTAAACAGTATTGATAATATTGAACCAAAAATTACAAATATTGACAAAACCTTTTAACATCTATTACACGAGCTTGGTTCTTACCGTACTGGAATGAACATAAATCTATTTTATATGACCCTATACATAAATATAGATTTGTAAGCACTAAAAATACTTTAAAAAACGAAACTTTTAACTCTGAAATAAACCAAAATCCATATATTTTAAAATACCTCAATTCTAAGGAAACGAAACTTAGCTGATAAATGAGTAGAGAATGGATCTGTGAATTGAATTATGTAATTTAATAGGGAAGGGAGGCGGGGGGGCGGGAGTCACAACACAAATTGTATTGGCATTTGCATTTTCCTCGTAACGTTATATACGTAAACCATCTTGGTTTCTGGCGTTTAAGAATTTCTTCTCGACTATTCTAGAAGTTATTGGTAAATAAAATAAACAAAAC
Organism: Timema podura; assembly: GCA_033556935.1. NCBI lineage: Eukaryota > Metazoa > Arthropoda > Insecta > Phasmatodea > Timematidae > Timema > Timema podura. The sequence continues at coordinate 27,379,041 of JAVRXN010000002.1, read as the reverse complement.
TGTGTCTGTATAGAGGAATTAATTTTTAGTTGTGTATTTTTATTTACTCAACAAAAAAGTATGCATTTTTTATTATTTTAAATTTTTACTGCAAAACTTATTCACTCTTACAACTTCAAGACCAAAAGTGTTAAAAGGCACTTTAAAAAGTCACAACGAATGCTTATCTATAGGCCTTCCTACAGATTAAATATTAAATGGCTTGCATCTGCTTATGTGCGTTGTTGTATAGGTCCTTCTTATTAATAAATAAAAAAAATTGTTGTCCGCTTATTTTCATTACTAATCAATATATCTAAGAGAGAAAAAATCATCCATAGAAACATTAGCATTAGAAATATAAAAAATAATCAAATACTTTTAATTTACATTTTATGGGGGTTGGTAGGCCTAATATTATTTCAACATCGATGGTGAGAGAGTCTGCAGAAAACAGTGGAACTGGCTAGCAAAATAATCAATTATACTTTGTCATATTTAAATAAATTAAATTAAAGAGAACATGAGCTTTGAGCGTCTTTGAAAATTATTTGGGAAACTTTTCTTTGCATTGAAAACTAACCTAAGTTCTAAGATTCAATTTTCTGTTCGAATATTTCATTATGATACGTAGTTTGTAAGCTTAGCATTTCTATTGTGTGTAAAATGTATTATAAATTAAACCTAAAGCAGGTGAGATATCAACTCAGGACCCAGGATAATAAATTTAGTAACAAAATCCTACCATCAAGAGAAAGGCTAGGAAGTTAGCTCTCCAAAAGATATGTCAAGAAGCAATGCTGTTTTTGGTTAACACAATAATATGGTAATTTAAAAAACACAAATATTAAGTTTATTATGAAATGATTACCAAGAAGGTAATGTCAACTCACCACAAACGTTTAGCCATCCTTCAACACGGCACGGATACACCAATTTTGTCCTGCGGCCCATTTTGGAAGGAAAAAACAACAGTTTCAAATATCACCGGCAAGATCGAACAAAATTTATTTAAAAATCACTAATCCGGATATTTATTTGAAAAAAAAAAATCGAATTATGGTTGGTATATTCTTAGGTTATTGTTATAAGCACTACACATTGTTCATTATATTTCACTAAAGAATATGATACACCAATCAAAAATTCAACGTGGACACAAACTCGCAAAAGAATATGTAAACGAATGAGGGAAGAAAGGCATCTGACAGAGAATTCCTGCCATCTAGCTGAGAGCCAAATTTAAAACTGACTAGCACAGCGCGCGTTGCACGAGACACGAGTAGCAACGACGGTTAGCAGACTACTGCAAAGAGTTTCACAAAAGATACACCACTCCTCATAGCGAGACTCTTCAGTCTTTTTTACGCTTGAATTTTTTAAAAGTGCTGTTTATTTGGTTCTATTAGATTATTTAGTATGTGTTAAACAAAACAAAATGCAATACTATAGAGTATATACAGTGACATTTTGTTATTGTTAAACTATCTGTTAATGTATTTAGACCCTCTTTTTCTTTAAAGAGCTTTGCACCAGTTAGATGCCGACATAAATGAATCTCCAAAAACAGATAAAATAGTACATACTATATCTAAAAAAAAAACCAAATAAATTACGGAATGTCGACATTTTTCTCTTGTTTGGTCTTCACTGTCTTGTTTGCCAAATCATTTTTGATGATTTTTAAAATACTATTTTTTTTATTATCTAGTTTATTTCAGTTTATTAGCGTTTATTGCATACATTTATGTTTCAAAAATTTATTACTAAGCAAATTAATTGAAATAAAAATCGTAAAAATCAAACAACAGTAAAAACATATAGACTATAGTAGATATAAAATAACTATAAATCAGTAACTAGAAGCCTTCAATATTGTATAAGCTGCATAGGCTTGATTATAATTATAATAATTATATTTAGCACCGCGTCTTACTACCCGTTCGGGTTATACGCTTAAGTACTAATTACTCTAATGGATTAGGAATTGGGAAGGTTGAATTTAGAGGAAGTGAACCCGCATTTGCGTGGAGGGAGAGTGGAAAACCATTTAGGAAAAACCACCCCAAGTTCACCCGACCGAGATTCGAACCTCGATCTCCCCGTCCTCGGTGGTCGAGCTCAACACGACTAGCGCGTTAGCCAACTACGCCACTGAGGCGGGTCATAGGCTTGATTGATGAATGAAAAAACGGGGGAGGGGGGGGGGAGGTCAGCCCCGAGAGGTGTGGACTCTACACCAGTAAAAAGTAGGGTCCATTTTTGAGTGTTTAAGTGATGATTTACGATTATAATAATTAATCGGCTTGCAATTCAGTTAAAACTAAGACCCTGAAACAGGATTAGACTAACACAAGTTCATTTAAAAACAATTTTGTTTTATTGTAGAACATGAACGAAACATTCTTTGGTTTAACAGCAAACTAATTTAAGGACAGTGTCCAATTACAACATTAATAAATTGAATTCCAATCGACAAGGTGATTTTGCCAGTTCATCTAAAACTTCGTCCGGAGAAATTCTTATTTCTCGATGTATATTTAACATCGCTAGGCCATTCAGCCTTTGCTGCCCTGTTGTATTTCTCAAATAAGTTTTTAATCTCCGAAGAGATGAGAACGATCTTTCACTGGTGCTTGTTGACACTGGCAAGGTTACTAAGATTTTCAACAAAGTACTGATCAATAGGAATATTTCTTCATTGCAGACAACTTAATAGTTCATAGCCCTTCTTGAACTTATTTTCAATTCATTCACTCTTTCGTGCCACATGTAAAGTTCATCAATTGCTGCCATATCACTACACTGCAAATCTTGGCCGTAAAAAGCAATCAGCTTTTTCAACTGTTCCTTCTCTACTTAAGTGATAATCGATTCCTCTGTTGGCATCAGGCACATAAAAATGCCACAACGAAACTAGTTTTTAATCGACTGACAAAATGATCCAAAAATGGCAACTCTGAGGTAAGCCTCATCGGAGTATACTTTTACACTACACCTCTGTGTTTGTATGATAGATAATCTTGCTGTGAAAATATTTGAGCCAAACAATCCAGCATGTGTTTTAGCTGACTCGTAAATAGCTGAAAACTCAACTTTGATGTTTGTTCTTATTTCTTGAACTTTTTTCTTGAGCTGATTTACCATGTTAATGGGAGCTAAAAATCTACATTCTCAAGTTGCAATGATCGGCAAAGTGGTAAGCTCAAAGGGAAAACCTTTGCTAATAATTGTAGAGTAATTAAAAAATATGAGTTTTGTATGGCACACTGAAGTATCTTCCCAATTTTTTTTTTACCCTACTTAAACACTGAACAATTCACAATGCCGCATTATATTACGAATAATTTGAGTGATTATCAATAATGAGGAGTTTTTTAAAAATGGCGTATGTTTATTTTATTTTTTTAAATCAATTGGGGGGGTGTTAAACCCCCAACCCCACCCCCCAGTTACGCCACTGATAAACTAGCAATCAGCAGAGCTGCCTGGAGACAAATGAGGTAAACCCAATTTTAACCCTCCCATTTTCACACTGTGATTTTCCTATCTCCTTCCATGCGAATGTGTTTTCTAAAAAGTCAACTTTCTGTAGTCCTTGTTCTGTTCCTTGATGTTTGAAATACACCAATTGCCAATCTTGGCACAAATTTAGTCGACTTTGATTCCTTCCCTCATAGGAATTCGAAAAGAATTGAAATAATGAAACACTGCCTGACCTAAGTGCGAGAGGTTGAAAACTGTTTGGTTAGAAGAAAAGTAAAACAATATGAAATCAAAAGGTACATAGTCCAGTAAACAACAAGTTTTAAACACCCAATAACTTTATACTGTCACTAGAATGAGTCTTAGATAATATCTATTAATATTTCCAAATAACTTTAGTTAGCCGAATCCGCGTAGAGCAAGCAAACGTGCCTTTGGCTGCTACGAGTCGGGCACATTTACAGACAACCCCTGAATTAGATCAAGATGCAACCCGTTTAACAGTTGAAATATGAAAGAAGCAAATCTTTTGTGTGGCGCATAAATAGATCGTGTCAAGATTTTTTTTTTCTAGAGCTATGATAAGTTAGAAGTGTTCGGCCAATCTACTTGTCCAAGGGCTTACTTAGATCATATGAGATCGATTTGGGAGAGTCCCACAAACGTCCCAAAGCCCTGATCGGATAAATGAAAAGCTGATCTCCATTGGTCCATGGTAGGTTCTCGCCCAGTCCCCTGTAAATCTAGGGTAACATACATACAGTTTTTTGTTGTTTTTTTTGCAGGACAATTATATAGTTTGGGTTGATTTCCTGCTGTCCCCCAGAACAGATGGTAGTACACCCAGAGTTACTAGTGGGTTTTTTTTCTATTACTTCAAAAAATACTTCTATTTGAAGTTATAAAATAATAATATTTTGAATTGGAGCGTGTTAGTGCAACAAACACATCCTTGAGTTTTATTTCTTTGAGACGTTTTTATTTATAAGTTATATTTACCAAAAGCTATGTACACGTGCAATAACAATCAAAGTTGCTATAATAATATGTGATGTACAGTATATAAATTCCAATGTAAAGGGAAGAAAGTATAAACTGATTTTTGTAAGAAGTCCGTTCTTAAAGGTCTTTTTTCCCTACCAGAATTCTAGTATATAGTATAATTTTACTATGAAAGAGGAACTTTCATAACGGACTTTCGACCAAATTTAGTGTATACTACCTATGTTGTACTTTTTTTCTTACATATGTTTTTCAAAGATATTTCAAATATATTATTGGTTTCTAGGATAGAGTTGTTTTGCTTTTAATACAATATATTACCATAAATTAAATTCAGTGGCACAGGAACATTTTTATTTGGGGGGGGGGGGGGGGGATATAATCATGTGCTGTTATGGATAATAGCACATTTGGTATTAAAAAAAGACCAGGAAAATGTAATATTTAACAGTCCCAATGTGCATTTTTACTCATTTATTCTAGGCATGCCAAATATTCTAATAAACACACACAAAAAAAATTAAGAAAAATATCTGATTCGGCTCAACTAATACTTAGCACCGCGTCTTACTACCCGTTCGGGTTATACGCTTAAGTACTAATTACACTAATGGATTAGGAATTGGGAGGGTTGAATTTAGAGGAAGCGAACCCGCATTTGCGTGGAGGGAGAGTGGAAAACCATTTAGGAAAAACCACCCCCAGTTCACCCGACCAAGATTCGAACCTCGATCTCCCCGTCCTCGGCGGTCGAGTCGGCTCAACTAAAATTATGAAAAATTAAAGTAGGTTTCCAAATACCTTTGCCCTATATTTGTTACTAGCTATAAAACCACTAACTATTTTTGCAATTTCAAGTTTGTTGAGCCTCTCAGGTTATGCATTAAGCAGACACAGCCGATTTAGTCTACGTTGCCTCATCGTGGAGCGAAGATAGTTTTTTTTTTTTCGTATAAGCATTGAAAATTTTATTTCTGCAGTAGCTGATGTAGCTGGTATCACTATAATAGTGTACAAAATCTCTTCAATGGTTGCTCCAAGCACATTTTATTTTTTATTATGTTAACTTAGTGTGAACCTTATATCATGCATCAACAAGTTTACACTATCTAAAAGTTGTATTATTAGTTGTGAGTTTTTTTTGGGGGTGGAGGGGGAGGAGGAGGGTAAATTTATCCTCATACCCCTTCTCCATTCCTGCGTCACTGAAAACTAAAGTCCTGAATTATTAGTTTGAGGTGATTAGCAACCAATACCCTAAATTTATTTATAATCAATAATGAAAGTAGAAATAAAGTTATATTAATATGTATTATTGTGTCTACGAGCAGAGTTTTTCTTAACATTAATATTTGGTTCCTTGAAATTGACGATTAAATTATTATTTGACTTTATTTGACTCAGTGTTACCTTGAATTAGCAATTAAAAAAAAGTTTTTATAAATAGTTTTGTGTTTCAAATTATTTTTCTTCCTCCTATTAGTTTTACTTTGTATTCTCTATTTATCCATTTTATTGGATCATGACAGTACATGGCATGTTTGATATATTTTTTGTCCTGCTTTTATAAAAAAATATGCTCACTATAAATATGTCACAAATATCTCTAAAAAACCTTGTATGTTCGATATGGTTTTTTAAAATTTGTGTTCACTATTAATTTTTTTCTTTTCCTTCTTTAATTTAATTGCAAAATGTGACTTTAATATACAGTTAAAATCATGGTTTGAGATACATTATCAGTAAACAATTTAATTTGATTTCAATTTTTTATTAGTCTTTTCCTTTCTAGATAAACATTCTTATTTATTCTGTGTGTCTATACAAGGCCGTAGCCAGCCAATAATTTCAGGGGGGTTTTGGTGGGCCCATCCCCCAATTGACGGAGGCTAGAAAAAATTCTAAATAATAAACACCTCTGGAAGCTTTCTGAAGTGCTTTTTATGGTAACACAGCCCCCTAATTTGTACTTGTACCTTAATTTTGATATTGTTTGAACCATAAATAAAGCCATATATATTTTGTTCATAAAATTTCGGAGGGGGGGGGTTTGAACCCCAAAAACCCCCCCGACTACGGCCTTGTGTCTATATAATTTTATTCTCAATAGTATTTTATTTTTTTATTAGGAGCATTAAACGTGCACTTTGTGACCCAATAATTTAAATCAATTTCAGACCCACATCGCTGGACACGCGGACTAAATGTCAGGCTTGCTGGTGACGTGGGGGTCAGGGTTTGAGTCATGGCTGGGTGTATTTTTGCTGTTTTCTTCCTAAATTGTTTTCCCCTCTCCCTCCACATAATTTGAGTACACTTCCTCTTAAATCTATTTACCTCATCATTACATCTCTAGAACAGACCCGGACAAGTATCTATATGTGCTGCAGATTTATTTTAGATTGAAACATAACTTACAAACTAACTTGATTCTAAACTGACACAAAACAAATCATGAATTTACAACTGCAAAAGAGTTTTTTTTTTATATCGCGTCTTACTATCTGTTTAGTTTATACATATATTTACTAATCACGCTAATGAGTCAAGGATGAGGGAGCTTGAACTTAGAGGCAGTATACCCGCATTTGCACTGTTGTGTAACCCCCCAATTACCCTTCCCCCCCATCTAACACAATGTAGACATTAGAGCTTCCCCCCCCCCTTTACAAGTATAACTTGGTTTATGGATGAGGTTAACTTTTCCACGCTGTTTTTTTTTTCTTTACAATTTTGGTTTTGTTCAATTAATAATCTTTAGTTGTTATATTGTTATATAAAATATAAACTGCAACTAAATTGATAGGCTGGGTTTTTCTTAGGTCTGTTCTGTATTATTTGCACTATAAATTAACTTGACTAGTGCATTTGGCTGCTAAAGAATTTGTGTTTAATATTTTTGAGCACTTTAACCAATTAAATTTTAAAATGCAAGGTTTATGTTAAAGAGACCAATTTTTTAACTTTAGGTTGTTCTAATTTCAGATAATACCTTTCTAATGTTTTAACTATTTATTACTTTTGTCAAGTGTTGAATACATGATATGTATTTAATACTTTGTGTACTACTTTATTTGAGAACCAGCTTAAATAAATAGCATTATTCAAAAATTGGTCACCCATTATATATGTCTTCAGTACCTTTGACTACCTTTTGTTTGGGCCTTTAAATTGGGAGTATGACACCCCTGAGTAAACTAATTGTTGACTAAGTGTAAGTTTGTTAAATGACTGATAATTCATAAGGTGTTAAGTTTACTGTTATTTATTTTTGCTAACACTCATTTAAATATTTTTGGTGAAATTCATTAATTCCAACATTTAAATATGATGTTTACAAAATTCACAAAACAATTTAAGTACACAAAGATTTATTATTTGTTACACTCATAAAAAGGTAGACAGACATTCAATACAATGTAATATAGACAGAATATGAATATTTTTTAACTAACACATCTTCACAAATGTTGAAATAGGTCAACCCCCCTCCCCTTACTATAGCTATATATTATTAGTTTTAATTAAAAAACCATATAGAAAAATGTCATTTCTAATGTTTTGATTAAATTTTTAGAGTTTTATGATCCATTTTAATGGATTAATTAAATTACATAATTTATAAAGTCACATATTACAAATGTAACTTTCTTTATTTTTAATAAATAGTATATGTATATATTTTGTGTGTATATTATTATTATATAGAAAACATTTCTTTACATTCCAATGGAAAGCATAATTTTTTTGATGTTTTTTTATTTTGAGATAAAAAGTAAATTATTTAATTAATTTTTAATCTAGCAACAAATTTACAGTAAAAGATAATATTTCTTTGTCTACATAAAACATTTATTTATTTATCTCTAAAAGATAAAATACAAAGTTAGTGCATTTCTTTTATATTAATAATAAAACTTGCTCAATATTTTCATTATTGTTACTAAACCACAATTTTAATAAAAATACAAGTTTACCAAAAAATTGTTTTTATAATGATTAATCAATTAAGTAAGTGTGTTTGAATATATCTATGAATTTGAGAGTAATGTATAAATATACGTCCTGTCCTTTAACTGAAAAAAGAGTGCATTAAGGTATAATGCACCTAAATACTGAGGTCATAGGATTCAGAATATAGATTTGATTACTATAAATCAATTTTATACCACCTAAGGTCATATCTTTTAGACATCCATAAATGGTTTTAAATCTATAAAGTAAAAAAATTATGAATGAGGTCCTAATTTTAACATATAAATGAAATGAATTATGATGAAGTCACACTCTTAAAATAACATAAATGAATTACTATCCAAAAGCTTCCTTCAAAAATCTAAGTACAAAAGTAATATTATTTAAATAACATGCTACAATAACTATTTCAAAGGCAATAAGTAGCCTTTATCATTGGCTCATTGATAACAGAGTGAAATACAACTTTGAAAGTATTTATGGTGTTAATGTTTAGTATAATATTTGTGTATAACTTTTTTTGTTACTGGGTATGGGTTAGTAAAACGTTAACATAGGATATTACTATTTAGATAATGGGGGAGATAAGAATGATCATAGACACTGCATTACCCTTACTAAAAATGATGACTACCTCCTTGCCCCTTCGCCCTCACCCTCTAATCCCACTCCCCGGCCCCATGCCGTTCATGGTACAAATCAGCTGCAGAGTCCACTTGGTAAGCGGCAGATATGCGAGTCCGACACATCGACAAAGCGATAACACCACCAAAGAAATACTTTGTATGATGAACCAATAAGGCCCTGTTTTTATAAAAAAAAATTAAATAAAGCTCTGATAGATGCATGTGGGAAATGACACTTTTCTGAAAAGCTTTCTTTCTACATGTTCATACCCAGAAATTAATTTTTTGGGATGTTCTACTTGTATTTACTTATGGTGTATTCATGAACAGGCAATAAAGCCTTTTTTTTTTATACATTTACAGGTGGTGTTATGAATTTTATATGACTGCAACTGTCTACTAGCATGTCATTGAGAAGGAGGAAGAGAATGATGGTTTAACCCCCAAATTATCTCCTTTCAGTATCTACAGCCCTATAGAACCGGGTCCAAGGAGATAAGTCAACTAGCGAATCAATGAACCACACTCCAGTTCCAGTAGTTATTAACAATAATAATGATCGAATCTAAAGGGAAACATTATGTAAAAAAGTGAATATGAAAGAACTGCTTCAACCTATTCCTATTAAGTAAATTAAAATGTATATTGTTTTTAAAAAAAACATCTCTAGCGAACCCAATAAGAAATCTAACTCCAGTCTTGCAATTCAAAATCTACGAAACTTTATGTGCAGGACTAACAATAAGTTTCACTATTTATTTCAAATTGTTTATGTATGGTTCTTAAATGTTATTGGCATTATCTTTAAATGTGTCTAAAATATTTATACAACACATTTAAACACTATATATATGTATGTAATGTATGTAATATAAGATATTTTATAATGTTAAATGAGTACATAAATATGTAGCTCTAGACTAATTATATTTTGTAATGCTCTTAACATAACTGAAGGCTATTGATGCCTACTCATATGTGAGCTTTGAACCAATCATATTTCAAGTGATTCCTCACCATGTTAGGCTCCTTAGCGCTCTTACCCATGGCACATGGTCAAATATGTAACAAAAAAATGCAATGAACTGTTCTTGGGGTTGACGATTCAAACTAAAAATTGTTCATGAATCACAATCTAAATTGTGAGGGGTAGTATTTTATGAGAAGTATATTTACACATGTAGGTGGATAAATACTAAGTTTGCAGCAATGGTGTGAGCAAGCTATTTTTAGAGGTGTACCAGCCACATTTTAAGCAGATGCTATCTATCTACAGTCCAATTTTCATAGGGAGAACCTATCTGACAGCTAGAAACGTTACTAGATATAATTTCACATATTCATTATAGTCAATTTTTGTGATCTGTTGCTCTAATTTTGGATAGATATTCTCAATACTTATAAAATGACACTAATAATTTAGTAGAATGTTATCAATGGTTATACTTGTTATATGTTTGAATTTTCTCAAATTTTACTCTTACCAAAATCCTACTATACATCACTTGTGAAGGTGATAAAAAATGAACTTAGGTGATTTAAAAAAAAGTTTTTTTAGTAGATTTTTAAAATGAGCCAGACAAACTGAAATTATCAGCAATGGTAGGATATTAAGGTAGGTTTCCATTTTCCTTCACCCCCCCCTTCCCCTTATTTATCCAACTCAGCTGCAATTAGTCACTCTCATAAAACCCCTCCAATTATTCCCCCTTCCTTTAGTACAAATAACACTGCTGTTAACTTGTTAAAAAATAAACAATTAGCTTGCCTTATTTAATATTTCTAGGCCCTTAAAATATCATAGATTAGTTATTTCCTTGTTTTTATAATACTAATCACATGTGTGCCATACAACATGTTTTTCACTGATATAATTACACCTCTAGTTATTTTAGAAGCGAATGAAGTGTCATTTTTTTTTTAATGTGAGATAGTAATGTGGGTTCCACAATCAACATACATACTTAAAGCAGATATCAATAACATAAATTAACTTATCATTGATTAAGATTTTCAGAAATGATTGTCATTCTTTAGAAACTGTGTAGGTTCACTGAAATATTATAAAAGAAATTATCAGTATTGAACAATAAACCCTACAACATTTATAATCAGTCTTAATGATATTTAAAAACTTTTCATTTATTTTAATACCATAGTATGCTTTATATGCACATACTTTTCTATACAATTTCTGAAAAAAATAAAAATAATGTAATGGTTTTAACATCATGTACAGTACCTAACTCAATTTAGATTAGAAATTATTATGAGATTTCAATTGTTATCCAAATATATTATTTTTGTTGTGAAAAACAAAAAATTAAAAAAAAAAACTGTAATTAATTAAATATTAACAAAGGATATAAAGACATGACTTGCACTCTTAATAGAAAAAAAAATATATTAAGGTTCACAAAATATCTAAGACAAACAAATACAATTAGAAAAAAATAGACTTGTAAAATGCATCAGACTCTTTCTTTATCAAATAATTGATCACTGGTATAGTAAATATTGTTTTATTGCAACAAAAAAAATCAAAAAATTAAATATACCTTAAAAATTTATATTTTAAATGGTTTTTTGTTTGACTTTATTTTGTTTGTGAACCTGAAGTATTTCCCGGGAAGTGTACAAAACCTTTCCTCACATCTTTAATTTCTTTATTAATATAAATTTAAAAATGGGTTGACTAAATTTTAATCCAATGTATTATAGGATAAAGCCAGAATATAATTTTAAAGTGGGGATGTAGAGATTATGAGAAAACATCAGTTTTTATAGAAAAACTTTCTTTGGTCAAATGAAATTAAATATTTCTACAGTGTAAAAATTCACATCTTGATAACAACACTTCTTGAATATATGTCAAATCTGTCCTGGAATTTAATGGGAACTTTTTCTCTTCTTTTAAAAAGTTTTTCATCTAATGCTGCTTTGCTCATGACAGATATTCAAGAAATGATAATATCAACATGTGAAGAAAATTAAAATTTATGTTTCTACTGGAGCAATATTTTATTTATCTTGGCCAAAAAAGTTTTGCTACAAAACCTCCAAAAACAGAGTGTTTAATTCATGTTCCTTACACACCCACCTTAAGGTTTCATTTTATTCAAGCAGTGATTAATCAATGACTTACTTTATACGTACCTAAATTACATTAATTAATCTAAAAAGTGTAATATGGCCTATATAGTATTTAGAATTAGATTTAAATTTTAAGACAAAATGTCGAATAAAATTTTGTCTACAAGATTTTATGATGACCATTCAATATTCAATAAATTTAACTTCAACAAAAAGTTGTATTTTCTAGGGGTGTGCAAAGCTTTGGAAATAAATGAAGTTTGACAACTAGGAACTATGCAAAAAAGAATGAACCTAATATTATTAGCTCAAGCAAAATATGTTCAAATTTTCAAATATTTTTTTTATAAATGATGTGTTATGTCTATGGTTTATAAAACATATGTCTCCAACCTTTTTTTAAATAAAGGAATAGAAAAAATATTCAAATATCAATTCAGCTTTGGGAATATTTAATTTACTCGATTCATCTTTGCTCCATATACAAAAAAAGTGTACTTTGCTCACCCTATTATTTTTTAAATAAAACTAATAGTTATAATCACCTTAGCATGAATTTAAATTGCATTTATATTATGTGAATGAATGGCTATAAAACATTCTATTAGATAGTATCTCTTTTGGGCGAGATGACATCTGTGCGATCAATTTGACAGTGAAGGCATAACACATTGGAGATTGATAATAATGTTTTACTAATCACATATACTAAATAAATCTATTTTCAAATAGAGCTTAAAAATTAAAAATCAATTAATAAAGTATAAGTACCTGTGTGAAACTAAGCTAAGGTAATAAAAAGAGTGAAATATATATTAGTTTACTAGCCTAAAAATGTTGATCAAAGTTTGCAAGATTAAAAATGAGTTCTGTGCAAGACAATGATGATTATTTGATAAAAACTTAGCATTTACTTACAATAAAACTTAAAAATGTACTTGTTATAATATATCCTCTGGTTAAATGTTTAACAATGAGGAGGCCCAAAGGAAATGATAAAAATAAAGAAATAGAAGAAAAATAAACTATTAAGTGCAAATTTAATGAACAGATTCTTTTTTAATTCAAAATGGAGTAGTTTAATGTAAAGTATTTCCTCGTCCCTCCTTTTTTGCTTGATAAAGGCAACAATTCTGAAATATTACTCTATTTGTGTTTAAATGTATGACTACTTTTAGTATAGAAGAGAAAAGAAAATGTTACCTTTGTTCATCGGTTTCTTCCCACATTTTTTCCCTCCTTCAATAGGTGGGCTTTCTTCATTAAATTTGCACATTTTAGTGTGTTTTTTAAATCTTTATTTTTATAAATTTCTATTATCATAAAATATAATCTGGTTCATTAAGCATTTATTTTAAGCTAATAAATGAACAAACTTAAAAAATAGTACTCATTATATAAGAAAAAATGGCGCCACACAGCTTTATTTAATAAACATTGAAGGGAGGATCAAGGGCAAAGGTCTGTCTGTACCACTTGCACTAATTTGAACAAAGTAGTTAATAAGTACATAAACACGTCAATGATGTTTAGACTATTTGAAATTGAGAAAAGCACAATAAATAGTGTTATTAAAATTAGGCCATAGTAGAAAATGTATTTAATTTGAACAGACATGTGTAGGGCACAAAGTTCACAGTTAAAACTAGCCTCAAACAATAGTAGACAAACATGAAATGGGAAGCATGATGAGGCAGAGGTGGAAGTAGAGAGCGATGAAGGGGAAATGTTTTATAGTTGTATAAGAAACTGATATGGAGAAGAAAATGTTCTTGAAGTATTAGGCATACTTAATAACCATTATCACATATGATGCAGAAACATGGACATTGAATTTAAGAGATAATAGGAAAGTAGAGGCCATGGGAATGAAGCTTGTGAGGAGTATGTTAGCTGTCACGAGGAGAAACAAGATTAGAAATGAAGTTATTCGGGCAAGAGTAGGGGTACAGGGAGTACATGAGATGGTAGATGAAGCAAGACTGAGATGATATGGGCGTGTAATGAGGATAGAGAAGGAGAGGATGGCAAAGAGAATGATGGAGATGAAGTGTGTAGGAAAAAGACCGCAAGGGAGGCCAAGAAAGAGATGGGAGGAGCAGATAACAAAGTATGCAAGTGGGAGGAGAAGAATGAAGAAACTAAAGGATGAAGAATGGTGGAAGGATGGAGGAAGATGAAGGTAATTTACTAAAGTGACCCAGCCAGTGGCTGGAAAATGATGATGATAATGATGCATCAGATAAAAAGTATTTCAACCCTACCAAAATTTATATCATTCTCATGGTATACACCTTTAGAGGCATATCATCATCTAAAATGTACATCCTAGAACCTCAAGCCTCAGCAGCACTGAATAAATGATGTATTTTTTTATAAGAAATCATTAATTTATAATAGGTTTTACTTTATACCAGAGCACTTGTGTATTACTTTTAGTAAACTAGTCCAATATTGGATTCAGTGGTGGATTTAAAAATTTTGCGCGCACCTCCCCCAACCCATTTTTTTTTTTTTTTTTGTCAAGGGCTTTAGGAAGTTTCGGTGAAAATAGGTGTTGGGGAGGGGGGAGGTGGGAGTTAGTATTCAAGAAAAGATTTCTACGAAATATAATCAGGCATGTACAGTACATGCCCTAAAGTAGCTTGAGCTAACATTATGAAGAAAGGGAGACTGACGTCAGTTACAAAGCGATTGCAAAGTATAGTTATTTAAAAAGAAATATTGTCGTTCTGACCTAAACTTGAACTATTCCGATAATGTTAGTCAATAATTTCTAAACGTATATACTAAAAACAAAATATTATAATAAAAATAAAAATAATGTTATCCAAAATGTGCCACCCGCTAAGGCCACCGCCGCCCTTAGGCCTGTGCCTAGTGGGCCTATAGTGTATGTCCGCTTCTGATTGGATTGCACAATTTTAGAGGTGGTGAAGTTATAGTACAAGTGCTATCTAGATCAAACAGTTGGCAACAGTGCACTGATTGCACTATGGCTAGAGGTTGATCATTATTATTTGGGTTGCCTTTTCAAAGTTGTGTCTTGATTTTTTAATGTAGATGGATAGGTTTTTATGCTTATGGTTATATTGACTTGTGTGAGTAGGCCGTCTTGGGGGGGAAAAGGGTAGAGAAAGAGGGTATTAACTTGTGTTGGGTTTGGGGAGGAGGAGCGGTCTGTATTTGGTTTTATTATAGGACCCATATTATTCTAACGCTATAGCACAATTTAAAATCTAAATGGCATATTTTGGCATAAAGTGCTATTGGTTTGTCTAAGTTAGTGTGGTTGGTATTAGCAATTTTTTAAAATCTATATTCAAAAACTAAGAAACAGGTTTGAACATGCAGCTACAGATTCCAACCAACAACAATCAACCTTTAACCACAGTCCAGTCAGAGTTCCACGCCCTTCTTTTGAAAGAGGAGTATGATGTGCCCCAAAAATTACTGTGGTGTGTTTTGTTGTGTTTTAATTGTGAACTCTAAAAACTACATTTTTTTGGGGGTAAGTGTGTGGGACTTACCCTTCTTACCAACTCTCAATGTTCATTAAATAGTAAATTACTTAGGTTAAAATGCTATTTCAATTTATATCCAAATTTGAACAAAGTAGTTAATAAGTACATAAACACGTCAATGATGTTCAGACTATTTGGAATAGAGAAAAGCACAATAAATAGTGTTATTAAAATTAGGCCATAATAGAAAATTTATTTAATTTGAACAGACATCAATTTGCTCACTAAAAATCACTGAGCAGTACAATTATTTTAATATATTTAATGTATTTGTAAATACAACAGCTATATCAAGTTAATTTTTGATACACTCACTGAATATTTGGCAATAAAAAGTTGATTATAAACAACAAAAAACATTATTTGCATTATATAATAATAATAATCTATGTATTATATCAAATGTAATGTGATGATATATTTTTTGTAGAACCATTTTACATATTTTTATAAAAGACAAAATAAAATATCAATTTACAGCAAACTACCTGTTTAAAAGCTATATCATTAATAAACTATCATAACTACTTATATCCTACTGAATGTTTATACATAATGATTGCAGTGAAAGACACCGTGATGGCATATATTATTCAGAACACTTGGCATGCCAAAGAAACACAGACAACACACACACAGCGAGCAACAACAAAATAGTTGACGAGACCAAAAGAAAAATCAGGCAACACATCGGTGTTCCAGAAGTACAGATTAGACTGGCTCAATCATGTCATTGTCGTCCAATGGCCCGACTCTAGGAGGATCACTATCAAACACTGGAAAAAAATATAATCAAAGAAATACTAATTAGGTTATCCTCAGAGGTAGAATTAGTTTCTGTACACAATAATTTACCATGGGAATGAACTTTGTGAGGAGTATGTTAGCTGTCACGAGGAGAAACAAGATTAGGAATTAAGTTATCCGGGAAAGAGTTGTAGTACTGGGAGTATATGATATAGTAGAGGAAGCAAGGCTGAGATGGTATGGGTATGTAATGAGGATGTAAAAGGATAAAGCACCAAATAAAATGGTGGAGAACTACTTAGGAAAACGACCTCAAGGGAGGCCAAGAGAGAGATGGAAGGAGCATATAACAGAAAGTGTTTTTAATGAATGAAGAATGGAAGTGACTAAAGGAGAAAGATGGAGACATTATACTAAACTGACCCGGCCACAGGCTGGAAACAGTTGTTGATGATGATTATTATTACACAGTAATTTGACAAGAAAGGGGGACCAAAAGAGGCAAAAGAGTAGTTATAAGAAATAAATTAATAGGGTAACTTATCATTATTGATACAGTTCAAAAGAAAGTAACCATATAGAAAGTTATGAAGCCTCATCTACAGTCCAATTTACCTAGGAAAGGCCTTTTATAAAATAAAAACACATATTTTGCACCAAAATTAATAACCTTTATGGTATTTTATTTGTGTTATTTTAAGGGTGTTGATAATATATATCAAAATCGATAGCTCCTGATCACACGACTTGATGTATGAATTAATGAAATTAGATCTAGTAGCTTCTCTAGCTGTCAAATAAGACCCTTTCCATGAAAATTGAACTCTAAATACTCCATATTTGTAAGGTCTTTAATTCAAAGTTTGTAAGAGAATGTCTCCAAAGTAACAGAGTGGAGTGAAACCAAGATTCAAGTGAATTTTTTAAAAGTTGGTTAGTCAGTAAATATCTGTTGCAGTTGATAAAACATATAAGTACTTACATCTTATTTTCCATATATTATTTTTGCCATCATTTCAAAGAGGACCGCTCTTAGGAGTGTGCAAATGGTGTGGCCGCAAAAGGTCCCACGATTTGGGGGTGAGGAGGGGGGGGGGCTCCTCACGCATGCTTAAGTGACAGAGGGGGGAAAACAAGTTGGGGCGGGAAAAAATTGCTTGCGCACTTGTAAAGAAGCTCCCTCTATGGGAAATCTAGTAAATATTTCCAGAGTATAGAAACCAATAAAACATAATCATGTGGTTTGATTTAATGAACAAGTGAAGCAAATTCTCTATTTTAACTCCACCAATTTGTATATGTTGCGGTGGATATGTCTCATGATGACGTTTTAACACAGTAGTCAATTTAATTCAAACTTGCCAAAGTTATTATTTATACCTCTCTACAAATGAAGTTTGTTAGAAAATGAAATAGAACTAAGAGTTTGAGAGAAATCAACCCTTATTTGTTTAAAATATGACTTCTAGCATTATTTATTACAAGTATTTACCTTTTAGGGTATTTCCTGATACCTTATATGGATGAAAATTGGTTTATAAGTGCAAACTACTTGTAATAACATTAAATAAAAACTAAGTTTTTGTATTATTTTATTGGGGAGATATAGGGTAAGATAGATAACTGGGGGGCCCGCAAACGTAGTTTTTCCAAGGCCCCGTGTCTGCTAAGGGCATCACTGATTTCAGAAATACACGCAAATTATATATGCTGGTCAAATCCAAACACTATGAAGTAAGCGAAGAAGAAAAAATAAGGTGCTCGTAGGATATTTTACCTGCGTTTAGAGTGCCTCAGCGTGATCACTCCCCGGCCAAATCCTAGGTTTTCCTTGGGATTCCCAAGAAAGGTGTGATCATATCCATCGGCAAAGGGAAAATAATAGTAGAATTCTTCTCTGCAGAGATGGTGTTCAATGTTTGCAAGTAACGAAGCTGCACAAATTACAGAGATTTAACAGACAAGTCATCAACTACTTACACAGAAAAATAAATTGATAACTTCATAGTTGATTAACAAAATTTGCTAGATTATTTTTAAATATAGAATTATTCATGGAAGAAGGTAAACATATGCTGAAACCTATATGTTTCATAGCAAGTTTTCAAATTTGTAAAACATAGTTAGTACATGTTACAACGGGTTCAATAATTTAAGTAGATCATTTATCCTTTTATAATAAGACACAACAATATTTAGGGTACATAGACTAGTCAATGATGACTTTGGGTCCAGTGAATATAACTATTTGGTTATGTGTAAAAAAAAAGGCAAACTAAACCTTGATATTTATAAGAAGCCCACTTTTGACCACCAAAATTGATTGAAAGTCACTAAAATTTGGCATTCTAAAAATAAATTTGATTTGATTTATTGATTAAAAAGTTCATATAAAAAGTGTTCACAAGCTTACAGTAGTACTTACTAATTACGGTATCTCTTTAAGTTTAATGTTTAAAAATGAGGTAGCCCAATGGCTAAATAATTTTATAATAATGGAAATTGATAAAAATAAAGAGAAAGGGAAAATAAACTAGTAAGAGTAAATTTAATGAAGAATGCCCACCTAGGCAAAGAGGAAAATGTTGGAAGAATCCAATGCACAAAGGTGACATTCTTCCTTTTCTGTCTTCTTCTTCTGTTTATCAAACACAAAAACAACAAACACAAAGGCAACAATACCGAAATATTACTATATTTGTGTGTGTGACTACTTCTACTATAGAAGACAGAAGAAAGGAAGATGTCACCTTTGTACAATGGATTCTTACCATATTTTACTTTTTCCGTAGGTGGGCATTCTTCATTAAATTTACTCTTACTAGTTTATTGTCCCTTTTTCTTTATTTTTATCAATTTCCATTAGGATAAAATGTATCTCTTTAAGGAAAACCTATTTTCGCTTTTTGAGGTGATTGTATTATATTTGGAAGACTGTATAGGAGAGGTGGATAGAAACAAATAAAATGAATGAACACAATATGGCTTTTACAGTGAAAAGAAGAACACAGTTCACACTTTACATTGCTGTCATTGGACAAAGAAATAATGGCTTTTCCTTGAATAAAATCGATCATTACCTCCCAATCCCCTCAACTAGGATTCATTCTAACGGAACTCATCAGGGAGGAGTGTTAAATGTGCAACACAACTTTCTCCTCTTTAAGGAAGTTGCGTTGTGCGTTAGGAGTGTGAAACGTACAACGCAACTTCCTTAAAGAGGAGAAAGTTGTGTTGCACATTTCACACTCCTCCCTGATGAGTTTCGATATAATGAAACCTATACCTCAGTTTTAGCTTCTGTGGTGCTGATGACAGCTCACAGCTGACTTCTGACGGCTTTGAAGCTACCAGACCAAATTATGTATCCACGCCGAACCATATGATCTGCAAAACCTGTCTTTATCAGTTGTCACTTCTGACAGTCAAAATTTAGGTATATACCTAACTGTTGACTTCAGAGTCAGCTGTGACTGTCAGTCAGCACCACAGAGATAAACTGAGGTATAGGTTGGGGAAATTGATGCTAACCACAATTTTCTTCAAGAGGCACCCCTTACTCTTTGTCCAATGACGGTAATGTAAGGTGTGAACTGTGATCTACTTTTCTTTGTAAAAGCCATAATGTGTTAGTTCCTTTTATATGTTTCTATCCAACTCTCTTATACCTTCTTCCAAATATAATACAATTATTATAAATTAGTGTAGAAATTATCTTTCTTAACTAATTAAACATAAAAAGAATATAAATGAAATTGTATTTTTTTTTTATTCACACCAATGTGGCAACACAGGTTTCCAGTTTTTTAAATTACGGGCTTAATTAGCTTTAACAACAGATTTAGATTAGTAGTTATTTATTGTAATCTACTTTAAGGGATGTAATATGAAAGGTACCCTGTCAAACATTAATACAAGCGCTCTTTCTTTAATATTCCGCACACATTGCCTAAATAAATGGGTGTGGGAAGTGCATTTTTTTTCAATTCGAAGCGATCTCGAATTGCATATATTAAATATGTTTGAAGGCTAATTGAAGTTTGAATACTTTGTGTTAGTTGTTTTATGAATAAAAAATATTATATTGTGGTAATTTATAAAACTTTATGCACTAAAATTACTTGTAAAATGTTTTCTTGCACAATTATTTGTAATAATTTGTTTTTTTTTTTGATAAAGTTACTATCACAATTTACAATTCAATTACTTTAGATTTTTTCATATTAATATTGATTTGTAGTGTATATAACAGCTCAGAATGGCAATAATTGACCATAAAGTGAGTATTTTAGCTGACAATATTTGTATGGATGGAAGCTTTGTTGTAATTGTTTAAGCCGGAATTTTTTCTAGGAGTTAAGTCGAAGCTGATAATTGTTTCGAAGCCAAGTCGAAATTTTGAAGCTTCGCAAACCCCTACATAGATATTTCACACACACAACACATATACCTAATGGAATGTAGTGATGATCAGGCAGTTAATGGGTCAAAGTTAGTGTAGTTGTGTTAAAATAAAATTCCAATCAGATTTTCCCAACAATATTCAAGTTTGCATGAACCATAGTAATGTACCTGCAAAGCAGCTGGGCTCTCTCCAATCACATCAGCTGCCTCCTTAAGGGCGCGGGAAGCCTTCATTTCTCCCTCTGCAGCAATGACCTTGGCACGGGCTTCACGGGCTGCTTCAGCTTCTGCAGCCATAGCCCTTTGAAGTTGAACTGGTAGGCGGACATCTTTACTATAGTGACGATACAATAACTAACATGTAATATATAACACAATTCTTTAGGGATTGCCGGAGGAAAGTTTAACTAAGGAACTTTAGAAGATTCGAAATATTGTCTGAACAAGTAGGGCTAAATAAACAATATAATAAAGTGCAATTACTTTTTCATGCCCAAAAATTGCCCGCTAGTACAATATGGAACATTTATGATTAATTTAAAATGTTCAAAGAAATAAATAAATACATTTTCAAATATTTTTAATCTATATTCAAATAGTAAGAATGGTAAAATTATATATGTGCTAAAGAAATATGTGTTTAAATAAATAATACAAAGGATGAATACTCAACACAAAGTTGTTAGCTTTAGAAAGATATGATCTATGTATAATTCATTTTATTATGTATTTTTGTTGTCATCTGATGAGTTTGAGCTAATTATTAAAAAAATAAAGCTTTATACACAAGGGATAATAATGTGTGATATGTTTGTTGTAGGAATATAAAAGAAACTTCTGGTCATCATTTTCTTAATTTAGGGCACATTTTGCCTATTTACTATTACTTATTCATATCAGTGATCATATAGTAAAAGGTGCCACTCTGACAATAGGCTGAGTTACTGGTGAGAAGGAGCTCTGGGTTTGAATCTTGTTCAGACATACGAGGGTTTTTTCCCCTAATTTGTTTCCCATTCTTTATCCATGCAAATGGGAGGTACACTTCCTATAAATTATACTTTTCTAATCTTTACTCAAATTGTGTAAATATGTAAATAGGGGGGATTAGACATAGTGTACAAAAAAACCTATTGCTTTGTACCTTTTCTCTATAACATCACGGTTCTATTTTAAAGCTCCATCTGATAATGAACCAAAGTCCCAGTAAAAGATGGATACTCCTACCGATAACTCACATTTCCACACGTTCCACCTTAACGCCCCAAGGGTCGGTGGCCTCGTCAAGGGATGCCTGCATGGTGTGGGAGATGGCCTCTCGCTCAGACAAGATCTCAGACAAGTTGCGAGTTCCAAGAACGTTGCGGAGGGTAGTGGCAGCCAGAAGACGAGTAGAATGGCTGAGAGATAGTTGAAAAAAATATATATTCATATAAGCCACTTGTACATTAGCATAAACTAATCAATTAGATAGTGTAAATTTATAAAAAAAATTAAACAAAGCAAATTTCACACAAACTCAAATGAATTATAAGTTGTGTTATTAATTAAAACCAATGCACAAAATATTATGAAAAATAAAGATGTTGATCATTTAATATTATGAGTGATTATATAAACATTTTTTTTTTTTTTTTTTTTTTAGCACGCGTCTACTACCCGTTCGGTATACCTTAAGATAATTACATAATTTTAGAATTGGGAAGGTTGATTTAGAGAAGTAACGCATTTGCGTGAAGGAAGTGGAACCCTTTGAAAACCACCCATTCACCCACGAGATTCGAACTCGATTCCGTCCTCGGCGTCTGGCTAACACGACTGGTTAGCCAACTACGCACAGAGGGTGATATAACATTTCCTCACATAACTTAAAATCAATATTTTTAATATTGAAATAGATATCTACACAAAATAATACTAAATTATTAATAAATATTTAACCTATTTAATAAATAAATCAATAATAAATAATATACAATTTAATAATTAATTTATGTGTAAGGCCATTTAATAAAACATGATATTTAAAGTTTGAGTTGTGAAAATTAAAATTAAGAATTAAAATTTATGAAAACGCCATGCTTATTGTTACACAAGCTATTAAAAATTATATTTGAGAGATCTTTTTAATATGAATCATGGAAAAACTAAATTTAAAATAAAATTGTTAATGCCAAAAATATTAAATCATATATTAAAGTTAGACTTTTGTTATTTCAAATCACCTATTAAATTAATTTAGACTAGGGATGGAGAACCTGCGGCCTTTGAGGTATTCAGTGCAGGCTTTTTCCACATCTTTTCAACAATCTATCTTCATTATTTATAAATCAACATCCTAAAATGGAGTGTATTCTAAACAAAGGAAAAATAGCACCAAACGGCTATTTTAAATTAAACTTTGAAAAGAGCATAAAAGGACAAGGCCTACACACTTACAAGAAATCTGTAGGCCTTAAAATTCACAGTTAAAAACACAACAAATCACATAATTATGAAATTTTTAAGGTACATCAGTCCCCTTCTTAAGCAGAACAGAGTAAAACACAGACTGGACTTTGGTGGCATGGCCAGAAGTAGATCGTGGTCACTTAGATTCTGTTGTTGCTTGTTTCTTAGTCGTTTTTTTGCTTGGATTCTGTAGTTGACTGTTCAAACTTGTGTCTCGACTCTTGGTAGATGGAAAGAATATTTGTTAATATTATATTTAATTATTTAATTATTAAATTATCAGTTATTATATAGGTAGAGCCTAAGGGGGTGCCTGGATTTGGTTATATATTGGTGAGCAAGCTCCCACCTATGAAGCTGGGAAGTAGTACAATTTTGCAACTAGAGTAGTCTCAGAATCAAACACTCAACTGTATAACTTCTCAGTTTGTTTGTGTAGTGGAACAGCCTTACTGTGGTGTTTTACAAGTGCTGTGTTTGTTAGTGTTTCAATTCAGTTTATGTGATTTTTGAATCAATACATATTATATGTACAGTTCTGTAATGCATTTTGTATTTCATATATATATAATACAATATATATATTAATATAATATTATTATATATTAATATATATATATATATATGTGTGTGTGTGTGTGTGTGGAAACTATGACTGCTCCACAGAAAAGCTTGTATACCAGTTACAATGTAACTACTGCATTGCTGAATAAATTTACCTCACCATAGGAACACTCAAGACAGCAGATGAATGGTCACCTTTTTGATACCAACCACGACTCTGACCAATTAGCACTTCATACCTAAACGCATAGTGCAAATTTTGACTCATGCTATGGTACTAGTGTCATACGAGCCCGCCCCAATAGTTGCAATGCTTCCTAGCATTGTAGGTGGGAACTTGCTCACCAAAATGTAACCAAATCCAGGTAGCCTCCTGGTCTCAGGCCTTAGATAACTTTCCTTTTCTTCTAAGCAGGCCTACTCACACCAGTCAGTCATTTCATTATAGACAATAATAATATATAACTGTAATTTAATATAGTATAAACACAATATTTTATCTATCTACTAAGAGTCAAGACACAAGTTTGAACAGGCAGTTACTGAATCCAAGAATTAAAAAAAAAAAAAAAAAAAAAGGCAACAACAGTAACTAAGTGACCATGCATGATCTATCTATCTCTAGCCATGCTGCCATAGTCCAGTTGGTGTTTTACTCTCTTCTGCTGAAGAAGGGGACTGATGTACTCCAAAAATTTCATAGTTAAGTGTTTTTAGCTGTGAACTTTGGGGCCTATAGTTTTCTGGTAAGTGTGTAGTCTCCTCTATCTCTGCCCTTCTATCATCTTTTCAGAGTGTATTTTAATTAATGAATTCCTACAACAGGATAAATAAAGTGTTTTATTAATTTTTAAGTTGTTTTTTTGTAGAACTCCATTATTTTTATTTTATGTAAGATTTTATAATCCTTAATGCTTATATAATTTTATAATCCTTAATCTTAATGCTAATTAGATATGCTTGGACAGTACATAACAGTTGAATTTTGAAATGGACACAGATTCATGGAGAAAAAACTGTTTCCATCAAATATTTAACTAGTTGTTTATTCTATTTTATAGGTATACTTCATGAATATATAATAAATATATATAAAAAAATTGAAATTTGTCCTCCTTGAATAAAAAGGTTTTTATTAATAAGCTAGAGATTCCTGAAAATGCAGTAATTTATATTTAGGCTAGCTATTTCTAATTTTGTCAAACTGTATTGTACATAAGTGTGTGTGGCATTATAAGTAATCCATGAAGTGACATGCGGCCTTCTAATGCAAAGCAAGGTTTACCACCCCTGATTTAGACTAAAACTTGTTCTGCAGAATTGTTTAGTTTAAGTTGTGCAGAAGAAACAATTCTGCACATTGAATCCTATTATCATAAATCTCTCAAAGATACAAGGTGAAAATAATTACAAATTCAATTACCTGTAGTTATTCACCTTGACGATGGCGCCAAGTGGTTCATTGACGCGGTAGTAGACAACAGCATCCACAGTTACCGTGACAGAGTCCTTAGTGAGAACCTACATGCACAACATCAAACACAATCGTGCACAACTTGATAACAGGCACACTCATGCAACAATGCACACAAATTATTAGACTGGGATGACAATCAAATTCAGGATAAATCATTTTAATGAAAAATAGTTACAACAATTTGTAAATAAAATATGGCACCCTATTGACTCTTGATGGAGAAGGAACATTTTAAAAACTTTGAACATTTTCAAATAAAAAAATAGTTGGGTTAACGTCATTCACCTAATTACTTTAAAAACTTTAGGATATGTTTCAAGTTTGGTAAGGAGAGTTAATTTACTGGTAAGTGTTGGATGATAAATTATTATATTATAAGTAGGTTATAAATTAACTTAATTTGGTCTTAATTACTCAACTGTGGTGCATCAATGAGTCAAGAATTTACAAAAAATCTTGAATTTTTAGTTCTAAGTACCCTTCGTTTACCCTTAAAGGTATCAAACTTACCTTGCATTGTTCCACTATGATGTAGTTCGTCAAGGTAAAACTGCTACCTTTCAGAGTAAATAGAGTGTACAGTTACAATAACATTCTCTACTGAGGTTTTATTAATATTCGGCTGCTTGACGACTTGTTGCAACAAACTAAGTTAATTTAAAGCTTATTTATAATATAGTTTAAATTATTTAAATCGGCAACTCCCGTGGTCCAGCACACTTTGAGTCTGCTGCCAATAGCTTGATGGCTGGCCACTATGACTGTGCTATTAGCAGTACAAAGGGGCCAACGTTGTTTACACCTACAGCCGAGTGTTTTGGTTATACATCTTTGTTTTGGCTTGTATTCTGGCTGTATTTTAGCCCTTAATTATGTCTTCCAAGAGACCAAACATTATGAAAGGGGGTGTATTATTTCCTGTTTAAGCTTTATTCTGCCTTGTATGACATAGCAAAAAGTATGTAGCGTGATATGGCAAGACTTGGAGATAGGCATAAGGGGTATAGGGTTCTTAGGAGTAGAATTCTGTGGTCTGGTATTTGTCAAGTACCAAGAGTGCCGGACTGAAGAATTTCTACTCTATAATCATTTCTTAGCCAACACTTAATTGCTTACAGATAAAATATCATATTTATAATAGTGATCAACGTAAAATGTAAACGTTAACTAGAATAAATTGATTAGCACCATTGTACCAAGAATAAATTAAATCATTTTTACAGGGCATACACTAATTTTGATCATATACACTGTAAAACAATTATTTTCTATTTTTTAAATGTTGTGGAATTGAAATTGTATTCATCAAAAATTTTTATTATCTGTGAAGCTTCGACATTTTGAGTATGAATCTGGATTTAACTAGGATTCATAGTAGGTATATTATTAGAAATTCTTACTATTAATATTAAAAAGATTTTAATTGGATTTGAAATGTCATTAGTTAATTTATTTTATCATCGCAGCTTACTACCTGTTCAGGCTATATGCAGATATAATTATTACTATAATAGGGTAAGGGTTTTAAAAGTAATCTCCGGAAATTTGTACATAAGAGTTGGAAACCATCTAGAAAAAAATATCCTCAATAGACCCCGACCGAGATTTTAAACTCGATCTCAACATCTTTAGCAGGCCAATCTAACACTAGAGTGACACCTTAGACTGTTAAACAACTGAAACGGATGACTCAAAATTTCAAATTCAAATATATCCTGGATTCAAATTTGATAGAATGTAATCCAAAATTCACAGAAAAACTTTTCAATAATCTAATTCATTAGAAAAACTAAAATCAATTTATCAAAATATCGCTAACAATTTCAATGTAACATTTCAGATGAGTCATGTGGTGAAATTTACATTTAATTTTTATGAATCAGCTCACATTTATTTAACTTGACTATAGAAATTTGTGAGTTGTGTGAAATAATAATAAAAAAATTTATTTGAACGCAGTTTCGATGACTATATATTTTTTACTACGCTTGATTAAAAAATGAATAAATAAAATTTGGCTTGGTATTCAGTTAGAATTCAATAGGTACTGCTTCATGATAATCTCTTTGATTCGATAAAATTCCAAAGCTTTATAAGTTTTTGATTTGGAATCAATTTGATTTAGTAAGCAAGGATTTGAATTTGATTCAATTCGAAATTAAAATCTTAAAATCACATTGATTTAATTTTCTGAATAATATATAAGAAAAATGCTAGCCATGAAAGAGAGTGTCATCAGATATTTTAAAGCCAGTTCAAATAAAAAAATAGCAATACAAAAGTGTAGTTCAACAAAAATAAAATACACAAGATAAATACACTAGCACCATATTATATGGTATATTAATTAAAATCAAATTGAATGAAAAAAATTATGTAGAATTCCAAAATACTACTGAAAAATAAGTTTAGTGCTAATTAATAACAATATTACAGAGCAAATTTGAAAAATGAATTCAAATACATATTCATAAAAGAAAACATGCATATGTTTTTAAAAAAAATGCACAAAAAATTCAATATGTATTAAATTGAAAATAATAAAATATGAGCAAAAAAAAGGTTGAAAACATCTAAAAAATTTGCTCTGAAAAAATCTATTAAACTGGAGTGTTGAAATATAGCTGAAAAAAAAAAGTTTTTCACATTCAGGTGATGAAAAATGCAGCCACATTACTTAAGAACACAAGGTGCGAAACAAAAACCTATAAATGTTGTCTGTTGAGCGAAGAGTGTAGAAGTGATTTGTCACCTGTAGTCCTCCACGTTATTAGTTGCCATGATAGGGCTGTTGACCCGGTAGAAGACAACAGCGTCAACATTGACGGTGACAGAGTCTCTGGACAATACCTGCAAGTACATCGGTCTGCCAGACTAGTGACAGGGTGGAATAACAAATTGGCTGGGTTAGTGTGCTGCGGTGGGTGGGAGAAGCGGGAAATACACTTCAACCATAACATGGAAGTTTGTCACAAAAACACAAATTTAACAAACAAGTGCTAAAAAAATTGTGAGGTTTTTTCCTTTTAATTTTACTAAAATTAAAGTTTAATTATTTCAGAATTTATTAATATAGTAAAAACAAGTGTTTTCAAAAGTATTGGTTATGTGTTTTAAAGATGACTAAGTACTTCTAAGGGACTCCTGAGTTTTTTTAAATCTAGATAAATGAATTCAAATGGATAATTACAAGAAGTTTGAAGTATTTTACAACTAAAAATCCTAAAATCTTATAGATATGTAAAGTGTCTATGAAACTAGATCAAATAACTACTGCCCAAAAATAAGAATGGGTTAATAGTGGGGCAGGGTGACCTGTCGGTATAGGGGTAAGGTGTCAGACTTCTGTGCTGGATTTCCGGGGTTCAATCCTCGGTCCCAGCACAGATTTATCTGATTGACAAACCCTTTTTCACCTCTGACAAGACGTGTATTAATCACAACTTGTAAATGTGTGGAATGCCAGGCCTCCACCGTGGTTCGGATCCCATGTTGAACTTTAGGTCCTCCATTTCATCTCACAATAACCCTAACATTACACATTAGCATAAGTGTGTATAAACCGAACAGTTAGTAATACGTGGTGCTAATAATAATAATACTGATACTGATCATGATGATGATGATGATGATGATGATGATGATATATGATAATCATAATAATAATACCAATAATAACAATAACAACAACCACAATAATAATAATAAAAGTGGGGCAGAACTCAAAGCTGTGAAGACCCTTGGGGTGCAAACAATTGGAGGCCCCAACATTAAATGAATATTTTTCTTTTGGACATTTCAACACTATCATTTTTTCTTTATTTAAATAAGGAAATATTGTCATCACGATAAATTAAACTTTTTTTAAAACAAAAATTAACCACTAGTAAAGTGGTCAGAAATGTCAGAAATAAATAAAATTTGATATGGTAAGTTAAACACATATTTTTAAAGATCTTACCATGACTGCAATCTATAGAGACAAAATATAAATATTATTTTTAATGCAACAATTTGCAGAGGCCTTGATTTGTGGAAGCCCTGGGGTGTTAGCCCCTATCGTCCTCCCCTAAATCAGGGCTTGGTTCTTTGAATCCCTAAATATAATCAAGATTCAACGGATTTGAAAACATTTTAGACTAAAGGTTTTAAAAAATGTATATTTTTTGATCATAATAAAAGGACAAGCTGAGCAACCAGATCCCAGACCATTAATTTATCACTTGATTGAATGTTAATTAAATAGTGAAAAAAGTTATCATTTAGTAAACATTTATTTATTTTTTTTACTAAAGAATTAATATGAACAAACTAGGATTTGAAGAAAAAATAGTAATACCAATTTGGGAAAGTTAAGCTTATTATGTTTTTTAAGATTCAGATTCAACACATCTACTGAAAGAAATAAACAATTTTAAATAATTTTAGTAAAAAAGTTAATAAATTTAGATGAAGAGTATTCATATAACCAAACAATTTACTTAGGTATAAGAACATGTAGCAAATTTGGACACCAGATATGGCATCAGGTCATCAGACATTTTCTGTAATTATCGCTCAGTCTCTACTAGAAGTGTCTTGATTTGTATGTGTAATATATATATCAAATCAAACCATCATATACATGAATTAAAGATATTAAATAGTGTGTTTGGGTACTCTTGTGCTTGGTAGAAACAAGTGTCCAGCTTGGTGCGTTAGAGAAAGGGAGAATTTGTAAAGTCAAAACCAATGAATATAAAAACTACAGTTAAAACCTCTTTAATTGCTTCCTAGAAATTTTTGACTATTATTAATAGTAACGTTGGCAAAAAAAATTTTAAATTCAAACAATTCGATTTTAACAAGTATGTTTGAAATGATAGGTAATCTTAAAGGATAGTAAATGTATCAGATCTTGAACTATAAAAAGTTTTGCACTTCAGATTAAGGAAATAGTATATAAATACTACCGTATTTATGAGTGTAGGGCCTATTCATGACTAGCAATAGTAAAAGGAAAAAACACAAACTTTCAATCTCTTTTATTTTAAAATAGAAACATTTACTAAAAACAGATAAGATTTGTGAAACAAAATAATATACATTATTGCAGACACACTCTACTGTGACAGAACCACTTAGAAAAGAGGAACATCTCTGTCCGTCAAAGAGCATACCAACCATTATTTAATTTTCAAGGATATCCATAATTATATATGCACACACACACACACACACACACACACATATATATATATATATATATATATATATATATATATATTATGAAATATATTTGTGTAAAGCCCATAGTTGCTAATAGTTCTGAACTATATATATATATATGAAATATATATATATATATATATGAAAATAATATATATATATATGAAATATATATATATATATATATATATAAATATATATATATATATATACATATATATGAAATATATATATATCATATATATATCATATATATATATGAAATATATAACTTATTGTAAAGTTATAATGCTATAAAAAATAAAAAGCTTTTATTTGAAATATATTTTTACAAAACCAATAGTTCCTGAACTATAAGCAACTATGGGCTTTATACAAATATATTTCAAATAAAAGATTTTTATTTTTTAATAGTATTACAACTTTACAAAGATAAGTTATTTCATATCTGAAATAATTGTAGAGATATGATCAAAGTAGAAATTTCTGTTCATGTAAAGTATCTTCAAAGTCATGTTTATGGGTAAATGAGAATTTCCATTTTGTTTGTAATGTTAAATAATGTCTAGATACAAATTGTAATCAAAATCGTTATAGTAGACTTTGAAAAAAATTGATGTTTTCTCTTTTTTGGCCTATAATAAGCGACCCTTAATATTAGGGTTGGATAGCTAATTCCAAAAACTCCTCGGGGGGGAACCTTATGAAAACTCTTAAAACCATGTTTTAGACCGATCGCCAAAATGGTTTCAGCTCTAGGCTGAGATACAGTAACACAGACAATCAGACAGATGGACAGACAGACATAAAGATATACAGAGAGATAGACGGACAGAAAAATAAACAAACATACAGGTAGACAGACAAGCAGAGTAGCTAAAACCACTTTTTTGGTTTCGGTAGCCATGAAACATTGATCATTTATCAAAATCTCGAGTTCAATTTTTTTTTTTACGATCACAGAACTTTTCTCTGAGGGTTTGGAGAGAAATTAAAAGTAGGTTTGACAGTCAAAATGCTATAAGTAGATAGGTTTTAAGTATGTAAGACATGAAAACCCAATGTTGGTAAATATCAGGAGGGGTACAGTCATGACTTTGTTATTTGTTATTATGGTTCTTGCATCTTACAACACATCTGGACTGGTCACATATTTACACTAATGGGGTATCGATGAGGAAGGTCGAGCATAAACAAAATGTACCCATATTTGCTTGACAAAGAGTGGGAAACTATTTAGAGAAAAAAAAGTCTGTATTTATGACAGGAATTAAGCCCCTGATTTACCCATTAATGACAAACCAGACTATACAAGACTGAAGCCTTTGTCAGTGTGATCCCTGGTGCGTTATTGAATTCAAGGTTTGGGGGAGCAAATGAAAAAAAATTCTCTTAGTCAGGTTTTAATTGTTGGTACAGCTTGAGTCAAGTTTGTCCGAGTTAGGTAAGCACTGACATGCATGACTTGACCCTGAAGGCTATGGTTTGATTTATGATAATATAGACTCAGATTATTTTCTCTCTCTAAAGTATAGTTTTCACTATCTTTCCAGTTCAAAGCTGGTGCATCTCCTTAAAATAATTCCCTTCTCATCTTTGCCGATAAGATTAAATAGTTTAAACCAGAAAAAGGGCACTATAAAACATATACTTCTTTTTAAGTTCGCTATACCAATTGAAGCATCCAATTTTAGCTCAAATTGAGCAAGTGGCACCATCTGTTAGACAATCAAGAAACCTTTATAATGGACTTGAAATTATGGTTAAAAGAACTCTTGTCATATTTAAATTAATTTAAAAAAGTATTTGCTGTTGCAGTATTAATAATTTACAATCCTATTAATTAGGGGACCAATCTAATCAGTGTCATATCTGTCTCTTGGGCCAGCTTGGATTTAAATATCTGTTGAATTAAATAGTAGTGCCATTCAAAGAATTCCTGAGGAAAAGATGAATCCTGGCTAGATCAGATGTAGATAATTGATGTGCTAAACCAAAGATCATCGGTTTGATTCCCAGGGTCAGATGTCATTTGTCAAATAATGTAGTATTAAGGATAGGACCCTAGAGACTTTGAACACCTAGAATTCCTTGGAATATTCAAAATTCAAAGATTTGAGGTTAAAAAAATTATATATATATATATATATAAATTATATATTATGTATATATATAATATATAAATTATATATTATGTATATATATATATAAATTATATATACATAATATTTTTAACTTCGAATTAAAAAAAAATTAAACTGAAATCAGTTTTAGATCTAACAGTGCTGGTTCAGCCCCAACATAATTATAGAAAAAACTTAACAACCAGACCCTAGACCATTTATTTAACACTTAAATGATATAATGAGTATTTTAGCACAAACAATTTATGGTCTAAGCGCGTATAACCCAAATGGGTATTAAGACGCGGTGCTAATGAGATGATGATGATGATAGTATAAATATAAAAAATAATAATAATAATAATAATAAAAGCACAAACAAAATTACACATAACACATAAAAGATCAAAGAAAAGATGTCATAAAAGCATTAAATGCCTTTTAGGTCAACAAAATCATAAAATTTATTATTTTTTAACAAAATGTTAGTGAAATGCTATGATAATCATAGATACAAAACTCAATAACTTAGTTACCAATTAAAAAAAAAGTTTTATGGTGACTCAGACTATTTTCCATGAGGTATTAGAATTCAAATCGCAATTTAAAAGAAAAATTATTAATTAGTAGAGTGAATCATACAACAGGAAATGGTTAAGTTCCATACATTACTGATATTACAAAAGAGTGCTTAGTAAAATAGAGCTATTTAAAAAAATCAGAACTTATTTAAGCTCTTTTGGTAATGTAGTTTTCTAGTTCCCCCTTGTACCTGCAGGTGTCATAACAAACATGTGCCCACATTTTTAGCATGTGCGAGCCCTTTCTTAACAAGCAGTAGTTCCTCCTACAATGTTAGTCTCCACTTATGTGTGAGTCTACTCTTAGCATATCCTATTCTTTATCCCCTATCAATAACACAGGTTAGCATAGGCTTGCGCAGCGTGAGTGCATGGCACCCCCAATAGTCCTAAAGAAAGCAAGAAAAGTTGAGCGACAAAAGAAAAAAGTACTTATATTTTTTTTTAGAAAGTGAGTCAATGAATTTTCTAAGGGTAGGGTTATGTAGGCTTGAGAACCTGCTACAACACCTCATGGCCCTTTTCATCGAACAAAGGCTGGCTATGGATAAGGCTTAGATGACATTAGTGACTAGTTAAAAGAAAGTTTACTTTTCAGTCGACAGATGGCATTGTTTGTTTATAAAGTTTGTCTTATCAAAGAACAATCTTGTAAAATAAGAAATTGATTCTTTTTTTGTTTCTAATTTATTGTAAATGTTGATTAAAAAAATCAAACATATTCGCAGGGGAGGAGGGGAGTCGATATCATTCCCTTCGTTTTCAAGGTAGCACTCCAATCAGCCACACCCTGGCACGCTTATACATGTTAGTCCTCTCTGATCCCCTCCTAATATGTAATAGTCCCCTTTTAACTAGTGCTAATCTCCTCCTAGCGTGTGTTAGCACTATTTTAACAAAGGAGTTACTAGCTCCAAACCAGACCAAATTTCAAACTAGCTGTGCAGTGCCAACTCTACTTGCTATTTAAACACATTCAGAATTGAAGAATAAACATACTAGCTTTCTTACTCACTGCAAGGCCTGGGAATCTTAAATCTGAATTATATCACTAACAGATGAAAAAATATAGTTTAAATTAAAGTATGGGCAACAAACCAATACATAATATAGATATACGTATACAATATAATAAATAAATTTAGGAGGACTTGTAATATCAAATATAAGTGTGGGATGGATCAAGCTACAGTGGGCCAGAGGTTGTCACTAATAGCCTACAAAATTAATAAACGAGATGATATAACAGAGCATGACTATGATTAGAAATTAAAAAAAGAATAACAAATGATTGTTCCCTCTTTTATACCAATGTTAAGGCCATATTACACGTAATGACTTCCTCATAGGCTTCCTGAAATGGCATTCTTTGTGGGAAAGTTGGTATGTGTAATGCAGCAAAACCATGTGGGAACGACAATATCGATTTCCCCATGAATAACCGGATACTTAGATATTTTCAAGAAGCCCATAGGGAAGCTGATGCGTCTAATAGCAGCTTGGGCTTCTCCATGTCAACTTATTCTATTGCGCATGCGCCAGTCTCCAGTCTCATGTGTTTACCTGCAGGCTCTTATCAGTGTATATAACTGCAGGGATTGTTTTCTTGTTGCTAAGGGTCAACTTGTAGGTTTGTGAGTGTTCATTTTTCTTAAATATGACTGATTTGCGTTGTCACACTAAGGAGTTTCTAAGTAAGCGACCTTTATAAAACTACGCCGTGTTTTCTTCCTTGCTATCAGACATTTTGTCACTAGCTAGACAGGAAGTAAGACTCGACCCACCAATAGACCTACTCTTACAGAAAATGTTGGGTAAGTTGCTAAGTGTAATAGGTAAATGACCTCCAGTAACTTCCCCAAGAAGAAGCCCATCTCAGGAAGCCTAAGGGGAAGTCATTACATGTAATGCGGCCTTAAGTGACACATTAGTTGTTTATTATGTTTATTTGCATTGCTAAGAATTAGTGTGTTGCATGGTTGTAAAAGTTGTCAGAGCTTGACTAATTTCCACTTTTATTTCTACTTTCTCTAATGAACGTTAGAAATATTCATTAACCTTCCATTACAGGTCACTCCAATGTGTATAGATCATCAAAATAAACCATTATCCATACTTTCTACTTCCCTTTCAATGTAGATTGAAGTGCTATGCTCCTTGACCTTCTCTCATGAAACGTTACGTATCCCTTGATTATTTCATGGTTGTTTGTGTTTTAATTAAACAAGAAAAATACTTTTTAATAGCCTTATTGTATTTTAAACTAAACATGGTTATAACATTGTAGCACCACGTTTAATGTTGTTTATTTCAAATATTAAAGTCCATATACCACACTGAAAAGAATGTTGTCTACTTCAAAGATTCACCAAGAGAATACCGACCATGCTGAGAAACGTGTGGTCTACTTTATAACTTAACAAAGAGTGCCCAAGGTAAAGTGTGGTTCATATTTGTGTTGTCTTCCACTTCCATAATACCTCTATCACAGCCCTTTATATAACCTATCAAAGATGGATAACTAGTCACGTTCGACTTACAGGGAAAGTGAACTAGGTCGAGCTGTAGGGAGGCTTCTCCAAAGAAATGCTGAAAAAACATTTCTACTGTGTCTCAACGTTTGAGCAGCTCCTTAATAAATTAAATTTACTTTAATATGAAATAAAATGTATATAGGGATTAAATCAAATATGTGTTAATTTATAGGCCTGGTAACTATACCCCATTCATGGTAGGAATTACTCTCTGAAAGGTCTTTTTTCCTACCAAAATCCTACTATGTATAGCTTTCTGGTAGGGAAAAAGGCCTTTCAGAAAACAATTCCTACGCTGAACAGACTTTAAAGGGTAAAAACAGTGTTATTACACGATAAACTAACAAAACCATCTACCACGTGTTCTCCCTCTACATCCGTTCAATTATATTAACCATCAGAATCATCCATTATTCAGTTTGTACAGCTACTGACCTCTTGGGGTGGAACGTCAAAGGACACAGTTCTGAGGTCCACCTTGCAGTAGGTGTCTATGCATGGCAGCACAAAGAAAATCCCTGGGCCCCGAGCTCCGCCCTTACGAAGTCGGCCAAGCCTGAAGATAACGGCTCTCTCATATTCCTGCACCACCTGGGAGACACGCAAAAGCAATAGGTGGCATATGTGTGTTAGTAATAGAGTGGGACATGTAATAGCCGTAAATGTGTAGTTATTCCTTATACAAACATTGAGGAAAATTATAAATAATATTTTTAAAAAAATTTCTGTAAGAGTAACTAACATTGGCAACATGTAATTATATTTGGCTTCCAACCATTAAAATTGCCAACAGCTATAAAAAGTGAGAGTCGAAGTATACTTTCCATTACAAATAGGTGCAAAGGAATAGACCTAGTAACTTTTTAATCTATCAAAAAAGGTTCAACTCTCCAATTGAATATGGATACAATAAAAATAAACTGAAAAACTATGCATAAAATATTAAATAAAGATTCGGAGGCATGGTCATGTTCTTGGTTTTGAAGATAACCCTTTCTATGCTTGATAATGTATACGTGTGTGCACTTATTGGTCAAGTATAAAAACCTTCTCATGTATGTAGGGTAGAGCAAATGTATAGTTGGTTAAATGGGGAACACAGTGGTTAAGAACCTAGCATTAGTACACTTCATTTACCAATTATCTGGAATGTAACTTTTTTTCTAACTTTTTCAAATTAAATTTGGAACAATATTTACCAAATAAAAGTTACAAGAGATGTCGAGATTCAAATTAAACTGTTTCAAAATTTCTGAGAAGGAACAAAATTCTTGATCCCATATATTTAAACAGATATGAGGACTTTGATACTTGATATTTATATTGTCCCCTGATATAATTAATTATTCTTATCAACTAGAGAGATAAATAAACAAACAAAATGATATAATTATTCTAAACAATGTCTGCTGTTATGTTTATGACAAAAGTATTTTTAGTTGTATTTAAAGATAATTTGACAGTGGCTCACATTGGTGTTCATGTGGTCTAAAAGTCAGGCTCATGGTTGGTTGTTGATGAGGAGGTTGGGGTTTGAATTATGTTTGGGGTTACTTAAGGTGTTAAGTATATGAAAGCCAGTGCTAAAGCTATAATTTAGGTCAAATAACCAACGCTAAAGTTATAATTAGGTCAGAGAGACCGTGCTAAGTTATAATTTAGGTCAAAGAGTCAGTGC
The DNA here is from genome assembly GCA_033556935.1 of Timema podura. Lineage (NCBI taxonomy): Eukaryota > Metazoa > Arthropoda > Insecta > Phasmatodea > Timematidae > Timema > Timema podura. The sequence goes on along the minus strand of JAVRXN010000002.1, from coordinate 27,341,589 downwards.
TAAATTTAAAATTTAGGTCAAAAAGCCGGTGTGGTTATAATTTAGGTCAAAGAGCCAGTGCTGGATATAATTTAGGTCAAAGAGCCAAGTGATGATTACAGTTTAGGTCAAAGATACAATGCTTAAGTTATAATTTAGGCCAAAAATTCGTGTTTAAGTTATAATTAGGTCAAAGAGATAGTGCTGGTTATATTTAGGTCAAAGAGCAATGCTGATATAATTTAGGTCAAAAAAGCCAAGTGAGGTATAATTTATAAAGATACATGCTGAAGTTCTATTAGGCTAAAAACTCGTCTAAGTATAATTAGGTCAAGATGGTGGGTTATAGTATTAGGTCAAGGCCAGGCTGAAGTTTATTAGGCAAAGCAGAGATGAGGTTATATGCTCTTAGCCAGTGAACTGGGGAATAGTATTACGGCACTTCAAATAAGACAACCTAACAAACCAAGACTCGATAGTTTAACTGGTGGTAATGTATAGATTGCCCATGCACTTTGAACATTTTTAAATTTCTTTTTTTGACACTTGTGTCTTAGTACTCCATTGGACTAACCCCATAGTTACACTAATTAGTAGGTATGGATCGAGGAAGATATAATTCAGAGGAAATGTACCGCATTTTGTGTAATATATACCCATTTAATCAACATAAAGGATTGAAAACTTAGTCTGGAGTTAGTAATAAAAACAGACATATTCTACAACTCTAGATGACTGCTAACAAAATAAACGGTGTGTGAAGCAGTATCTAACCTTGAAGCTGAAGCAGAGTGAGAATGGGAAGGTGAAGATCAAAATAAGAATGGAGCCCAGTGTAGCGATGATCTCCACGCACCCCATGGGCTCCGGCTCAGCTGGAACAAGCAACTAGTTACTATTATTATTGTTTATTATTATTATTTATACATTGCTCTCGATTTTGTAAAACTTTTTTTTATACAATTTTGTTAAGAAAATATTCACATCTGCAATTTTTGACAGTCATATAATCCATCACTGGAGGATTTTAAAACATTTCCTCCAAAGTTAATTTTATTTACATCCATAAACCAGTATTGAAGAAAGATTTTCACTCATGTGTAGTGATAGTTTAAATGCAGTGGTTACCAAAGTGTTCTGTACCGCCCCTCAGGAGATTACCTAAGAGGGGTGCTAAGAATAATGGGGATTGATGAGGGGTGCTGAGGTGGTGATATTTATACTCTTTCTGCTAAATAACTTTGGGAAAGTGTAATCCCTTCAACAATGCCCATCCATTGCTTTAAGAATTTATTGGACAGTGAAGTAGTTAGCTAAAAGTGTATTTAAGTGACTTTCTGTGTAACCATCTGACTTTGAAAAGCTGGATTCACAGAGTGAATCTATCAATTTTGTTAAATTAATCAAACTAAATGATTTAATTGGAATTTGAATAAATATGTCATTAAATGTTATGGTTTTGAATTTTTAAATCTATCAATCTTGCTAAATTAAATAAACTATAAAAGCTTATTACCATGTTTTAACCATTTTCTAAAATTATTTATGAAGTTTATTAATTATAAATGTTTCATTAAATGTTATTGTTTTGAATTTTGAATACATCAATTTTGCTAAATTAACTAATAAAAGCTTTACCATGGTTGGAGTTTTAATAAATGTATATTCATTAACTGTTATTGTTTTGAATTTTTAAAGCCAATGATTTTGCTAAATTAATTATATTAAAATGCTTTAATTGGAATTTGAATAAAGTGTATTAAATGTTATTGTCATGAATTTTACTGTGTTATCATCCTCAGTTGGTCTTGTAAACCACTACTCTGAATAATGTTTTTTAAGAGTAGGGTAGAAGAACTTGGGATGAATTTATGGAACTAATGGGGTGATGGCCTTAAACATTTTGAGAACCATTGGTTTAAAATATTGTCTGACACCTTAGTTCAACTTCAATTGATTATTATGTGTTTTTTGTAGCACTGCGCCCTACTACACTTCAGGCTATACTCTTTTGTACTAATTATGCTAATGGTTTTAAGGGATGAAGAAGATTATATTTAGAGGAAGTTTACCCACATTTGCATGGAGGGAGAGTGGAAAACTTTTTTTTTTAACTCAGTACACTTGACCAAGATTCAAACCTCGATCTTGTAATGGCAGTCTAGTCTACTGAGAGAAAGGACCCTTTAGACCATGCGGCCACCGAAGCGGGTATGTATATTGTTGTATTGGTTAATCCCAATCTTGGTTCAATTACCTGTGAGGGCCTAATATTAATAGCTGTTGTGAAATATGGTTTCTAAGAGGTAAAAGTGAATCATGCGATTGCCACACAGTCTATATATCAGAGTCATTTAGTCTGATTTGGCTTAGATGAAGATTTTAGGGCTCAAATCCCGGCTGAACCTATTGATAGTAGTTTTTTTCCCCGTATTGGTTGCCCACTCTTCCTTCAAGCAAATGTGTGTACATTTTTTAAAACTTTACCTTCCTCACTTTGGTGTAATTAATATGCATGCGTAAACCCCCCTGTATCCCAAAAAAGAGGTAAAATTTTCATTCAAGTCTTATTTTTTTACATAATTTAATTAGTCACTATTACAATGAATGTATCAGAAACAACTAGACTCGAACCCGCCTCGGTGGCGTAGTTGGCTAACGCGCCAGTCGTGTTGAGTCAGACCACCGAGGACGGGGAGATCGAGGTTCGAATCTCGGTCGGGTGAACTGGGGGTGGTTTTTCCTAAATGGTTTTCCACTCTCCCTCCACGCAAATGCGGGTTCACTTCCTCTAAATTCAACCTTCCCAATTCCTAATCCATTAGTGTAATTAGTACTTAAGCGTATAACCCGAACGGGTAGTAAGACGCAGTGCTAAAAAAAAAAAAAAAAAAAAAAAAAAAACTAGACTCGAGTATAAACAAAACAAAGGAGATGAACCTGTCCTGTTATATAATCATCCTGTCACGTTTTTTTATCTGGATTCCCATTTAAATATGGCGACAGATCAAAAGATTTTTCGTTTAGTAGTTCTTCTCAAGTAATTTAAATTTATAGTTATAATCAATCAATCGAGTACCTTGGGAGTTTTTTTTTTTTTTTACATATTTTGACGAGATTTAAGTTTGAAAATGAGTGAACGGTGGTTATTCTTTATGAATATATCCGTGTAGGCTACTATTTAATATAGTATTCATTTGTTTTATATATTCTAAATCACCAAGGAAAAATACCATGTCCATTTCATCTGTTCAGGGCTGCCTTTAGCAGATATGGGGCTCTGGGAAAACTACTTTTGCGGGGCCGCCCAGTTATTTGACTCGCCGCTCCCCCCACAAACAAATAAATTAACTATAAAGCTTAATTTATGTTTATTGTTCTTACATAGTTTGCATATATGTACCAATTTTTAGCCGTATTATATATCAGGAAACGCCCTTAAAGGTAAGTACATGTAATAATTAAAGCTAGAAGCCATGTTTTTTAAAATATAAATATAAGGGTTGATTTCTACCAAACTCTTCGTTCGATATTTTTTCCAAAGAATTTGATTTGTGTAAAAAAGTACATAGGACAACAGTGCCTAGTTTGAATTAAATCGGCTAATGAAATCAAAAGTTTTCGTAAGACATGTCTACTACAGACAGACAAATGCAAATCGGTGGAGTTAAAACGTAGAAATCGCGTCACTCGTTCAATAAACCAAACCACATGATTATGTTTTTCCACTCTGACAATATATAGCCTATACAGGAAGCCTATACAAGCGCGCAAGCAAATATTCCCCCCCCCACCCCCAAACTTTTTTTACCCTCTATCACCTAAGCAAGCGCGGAGGTCCCCAAATCGCGGGGCCTTGTGCATAACCCTAAGGACGGCCTTTAATTTGTTTTTTAATATAACTTGATCACCAAGGGAAAATATCAACTTGAAATCTTAAAGACTGTAATAACGATAATAACATTACATAATTCTTAATATAAAAAACCAAGCATTTTTTTGAATGGAGGTAGCGAAGTATATTGTTCATAGAACAACAAGTTACTAAACTGATAAAAATAAAATATTACAAACCTATTATTTTAAACGGTTGTTTTACTTATGACAAACAATTTATTTCCCATAAAGACTAAAGTTGTAAGATATCAAAACACTTTCAGCAGGGCATCATATTTAGTTTTTGTCTTTTCATTGACCTCCATATATTTTTTAAGCACCGCGTCTTACTACCCGTTCGGATTATACGCTTAAGTACGAATTAGGCTAATGGGTTAGGAATCGGGAAGGTTGAATTTTAGAGGGCGTAAACCCGCATTTGCGTGGAGGAAGAGTGGAAAATTATTTAGGAAAAAAAAAACTTCACCCGACCGAGATTCGGACTTCGATCTCCACGTCCTAGGGAGTCAAGTTTAACACGAAACTTGTGCGTTAGCTAACTACGCCACCGAGACGGGTATCTCCATGTATGTAGCTAGCTAACGCGCAAGTTATATATATATATATATATATATATATATATAAAACTTGCGCGTTAGCTAGCTACATACATGGAGATACCCGTCTCGGTATATATATCCTATAAGTTATATATACATATATATATATAACCTATAAGATATATATATATATATATATATATATACTATAGTGAAAAATGACATGGAAAAGAAAATCTAGCTAGTGTCCCGGTTGTCATTTTCCCCTTTAGCGAATTTGTTTAAGCTATTAATTAGCTAATTAGTTTCTATAGATAAGGGTTGTAAGGAAAGAAAAAGCTGCAAAAAAAAGGGGAGAGGGGAGCGAATCGAGAAAATTTCGAAACTACATTAAGCAGAGAAATTGCACGAGTTACGTGAAGCGGGCGGCCACCGAATCAGGTAACCAGTTTGAAACCCAACTTATTTTGAAATTAAACGAGCTACGCGAAGCGGACGAATAAGAACTAAACCCAGTTCGAAACCAAACTTAAAACTCACGAAACTCGATGGCACATTCCAAACCTCCCGACTCGGTCCTGATGCAATCGAAATCCATCCACCGGTCACGAACTGCACCACGCCGGGACTAACAAGAGTCCGGCGAGTCCGCTTCCAATAACCCACACTTCATCTCGCGCTCTTTCAAACGATTACGACCAGAGAATCCCGCAAACCGCAAGAGGCAATAATTAGACCGGCAGAGAGAGCTATAGGGAAAACGCGTTAGGAAGGTACAGTCTAATCTTTATAGGAAGAGCCTTTCAGAAAATACAAAACACATATATATTTTTGCAACCAGCATTGATAACGTTTTGCTTTATTATTAGTGTTATTTTAACGGAAAAGAAAATATTTATCTATTTATTTAATGATGGCTAACTCTATGGTACAAAAATGGCCCCCTTAGGGAGACAGCGAACTTATGGTCAAATTTATAATTGAATCCATGAGTATCGGACCAAAAATTCTTGCTTTAGATAACATTAATTTGGTGTCCCTACAATATTTTTTCAAATCACGGAAGAGTATTTTAACTAAGAGTAGGCCTACGTATTCTATTATTTATTTCCTCAACTCACAAGGCCTGGACATAAGGACATTTTATACCATGGTTGCCGTGAAATATGGGGGATGCATCAAAGGTACAGTCCTGGTTGAAAGTCTGGCACACTAATAATACGACTACTAGTAGCCCCGACAATCTCTCCGATTAATGATGGGCGCATTTATTCCATCTACAGCAGTGATTCCCAAGCTTTTTAGAATCACAAACCCTATTTTTTAGAAAGATACATTTTTGAAACCCACCTACTGTTAATGGGCATGGGGAAGGTGGGGTGGTTTTTAGTTTGATTATTCCTTTACTGATTTGTAGTTTATTATTATTATTATTATTTTACCACCGTATTTCATTACCTATTTATGTTTTACGCATAAATGATAATTAGGCTACTCTGATGGGGTAGAGATGAGGAAGGAAGCATCTTAGAGGTAATCTACCGGCATTCGCGTGGACGGAGAGGGGCAAACCATTTAGGGGAAAACCACCCTTAGTAAACCCGACCAGGATTCTCGAGCGCCAATCTCCCCGTTTTCAGCAGGCCAGTTTAACACGAGAGTGACGCCTTAGACCATTCGACCATTAAAGCGGGCTTAACATTTTTTAATATAATTTTACCAAAAAAATTAATGCATTTCTGATAAAGAGGTGTGTACGAAGGGTGTGCCTCTTTCAGGTTTCTGTTGATGAAGTCATTGACGGTCCACACCGCAGGCACCAACTTAAAACACGATTCCCGTATATTAAGATCCTTCATTTTTTCCCTTTTGTAATTTCTTTTTACTTTCGTTTTTTCACTTTCTCATTTTTTTTAAATAATCACAAAATTTTCCTATTTCAAAAACTTTTCGCGACCCATCAAAAATCGGCTCGCGACCACTTAATGAGTAGGCCTATATTCATATTCAATTCTTGGAGCATAAAACTGCCAAAGCGTTTACTTGACGTCGTGATTTAGATAGAAAGTAACTTTTTTGCCAATTATATAAATAACTAAAACAATTTTCATAGATGTATATGTAAAAACCATGTTTTGATAGATATTATCAATGAGATAGTAGGCCTACTAATTAATTGGTAAAATGATTCAATGTTGACCACAAAAATTTTGGTATTTTCTAAACGTTCCTTCCAGCCAGAATCACGTTGACTATAATAGCTGGCCTAATGGCCCACCATGCATCTATATTACAATTACAGCTCTCAAATGTAACCTTTATTTAGATTTTAGAAATTCGAATCAATGTAGGCCTTTTCGCGTTTAATTTTAATAAATAATGAAAATAGGTTGGGAATTATTGTCAAAAAGAATCGCCTCACGTTTTAAATAATATCGATTTACTCAATATAAAGAGAATATAAGGTAACACCAGATGGAGAAATACACCTTATCGAGCGTGTGACGTCACTCAGTCCACAAGCCAGCGCGTTACATACACAAAACTGTATGCCAGACAAACTAAGTTGTTAAAAATCAAGTTACATTATGAGACTTTAAATAATAAATTAACCTTTACAATCCACACCCATGTTCAATTAACCTCAATACTCTACTTAAAAAAACAAAAAACATGAACGTGTGGCTGTTTATGTATTAAAATAGAACAGCTGTGTACTGGGTGACGTAAGCGTGGCATAGTCAAATTCCTCTAAGTGTTGCTACCTTTCTACTATCTTTACATTGGATTTACCAACGTAGCTATCTATCTATTTCTGGCCTTCAATGATGAATAATTTATTAACCTATATTCATAGTGAACAATGAAAGTTGTATCAAATTTTCAATACCTGATATTTTAGCTGTCTTCAACTTACGCCTAGTTTTATGTATTATATTCAACCTTTCTTAAAATTTAAATAATAAGTTTAAAAAAAACCCGCCTCGGTGGCGTAGTTGGCTAACGCGCTAGTCGTGTTGAGCCCGACTGCCGAGGACGGGGAGATCGAGGTTCGAATCTCGGTCGGGTGAACTGGGGTGGTTTTTCCTAAATGGTTTTCCACTCTCCCTCCACGCAAATGCGGGTTCACTTCCTCAAAATTCAACCTTCCCAATTCCTAATCCATTAGCGTAATTAGTACTTAAGCGTATAACCCGAACGGGTAGTAAGACGCGGTGCTAAATTAAATTAAATTAAAAAAATAAGTTTAAAAATACTACATACAACTGGTCATTTTATTTCAATCACTGAAATAAATTCGAGAGACCCGTTTAGTATATTAAAGGTTAGCTTTTTAACGCGGCTTTATAAACCCTCCTTAGTTATGGAAAGAAGGAGGGAGTTGGAAAGATGGGGGAAGGGGGAGGGGTCAAACTCAAATCAAGTTTAAAAGCTGAGTCAACGACCACCCTAGATTAAAAAACAAATATGCTGTGCTCGGAAGTAAATTTAGTTTTGATTTACGATGGAACACACCTTAAAAGATGGAAACACGTGAAATCGTGTTTACATACTAAATCACTGAATTTAGAATTTCGTTCAGACGCTTGCGTTTTACGTTCGGGTTGATTGGCGCGTTTTAAAACATCACTATGTGATTTGTTGGTTTTCCTTCTCTCTCAAACAGACACTATCCAGAAAGAACTAGGGCAATACCTGCCTGAAGGGAAACATCCCCACAAACCAGTGATTCTTTAGAAAGCTTGTTATGTGAGGTTTTTCCTATAAATTATATATTATTATTACTATATCTTACCACCCGTTCGGGTTATACGCACTTACGCTAATGTGCAATGGTAGGATGATTGCGAGATGAAATGGAGGACCTACAGTTTAACGTGGAATCCGAACCACGGTGGAGGCCTGGCATTCCACACATTCACAAGTTGTGATTAATACACGTCTTGTCAAAGGTGAAGGAAGGGTTTGGCAATCAGATAAATCTGTGCCGGGACCGAGGATTGAACCCCGGACCCTCAGCACAGAAATCTGAAACCTTACCCTTAGACCACCAGGTCACCTATAAATTATATAAATAAGTATTTATACCTTTTCATCTCCTTTTTGTAGTGAGCCATATTTTAAAAATAACAAATCCCTTATTAAATAATGCGGTATTTCTACACGTTAACGCACCAGTAGATGGTATCCTTAAGTCAATTCTGAGTACTATAATTATGTATAGGTCCTGTTGAAATGTAGGACAAAAACTATCGATCCATACGAGATAAAAATAGACACGTCTTTTTTCTTTACTACTACAATAGCTTTGTTCTGGTGTGTCTCAACCAATATAGGCCTAAATTATATATAAACTAACGATCGTTGCATTCTCATTAATTTTGACGTTGACGGTGGAACTGTTTAATCGGTCACCATAGCAACTGGGTTAATAGAGGTCAACGCAAGAATAAACGCCACAGTCACAGCTAATCCACCAATAACTCTGGCTGGGTTTCACAAAGTAATAGTCCTACAAACTAAAATAATATTCCTGTAAACATATTATTACTATTTTATTTATTAATATTATTATTACTATTATTTGAGGTATTTAACTTGTACTTTATGGGCCGACTGATTAAATCAATACATGACTTATAAAGTAACTTAAATACACGACACAACATCCAGCCCCCAGTCGTTAATTCATCACTGTGAAAGGGGGATCCCATATCTCTTATGTGTTAAGTTTTTCGACCATGTCGGGAATCAAACCTGGAACACTAACTCAGTAGGAAGACACGCTACCGACTGAGCTTAGGTGATGAAATTAACCAGTTTTTTAAAAAAATAATAAATATTATTTTAGCATCACGTCTTGCAGATCAGGTTATGTACCATGTACCAAATACCATATGTACCAATTACGCTAATGAGTTAAGAATGAGCGAGGTTGAATGTAGAGGAAGTGTACTCACATTTGCATGGAGGTAGAATGGAAACAATTTCGAAGAAAAAACCTTCAGTATACCTGACCGGGATTTGAATCCCGATCTCTCTGTAATCGGCAGTCTAGTCTCTAACACTAGAGAAACGCCTTAGACCAGGCAGCCACCGAATCAGGTAACCAGTTAATTAAAACAAAACATCTTTCCAGACAAATATCTAATAAAATGACAGATTTTTGTGATTTACTTTTCCGTGCTACGCGTCTTTGTACTCCTTCGGGATGTTCGCATATTTACACTGACGAGTTAAGATTTACGAAAGTAAAATTAAGAGTAAACGAACCCGTATTAGCGTGGAGAGCTCATGGGAAACAGAAAAAAAAACACTTAACACTTCCTTCTCGGGATACGAGCCCCAACCTTCTCGTGATCGGCATGACGAGAATGACGACTTTATCTGTGTGCTCACTGGTGCAGGAAAATTTGTTAAGGCCTAAATTACATCTTAGCAGGGATTTTAAAACACAGATCATTGACGAGTCAAAAAACAACACGTACTGGTGAGCACGCGGACAAAGGCATAAGTCTCGTCTTATCAAATATGCCAGTGATGGGTAAGTCGGGATTCGAATACCGACTGGGTGTACTGAGGTTTTTTTTTATTGTTTCCTCCTGGAAGGGAAGGCGAGTTAAAAGCATTGTTTTTGCCATTTTTATAGCAAAACTTTTTTTAGCCAAAATAAATTAAATACTGCTCCAGTCGAAACATAAATTTTAATTTTATTCACGTGGTGTTATCAACAGTTGTTGAATATCTGCCATGAGCATAGCGGCATTGGATGAGAAACTTTTTATATTAAGATAAAAAGCTTTCATTAATATCCAGGACATCCTTGATGGATATTCAACAACTGTTGAGGTCAACATGTGAAGAAAATTAAACTCTTATATGTTTATACTCGCTTTGCTGGTTGGGGGCTCCGGCCCCAAACCCCCGGTGAGTTTTCTTTGCAAGTGGATGTAAACTGATGTAATTCCAGCGTTGTTTTGAACGTAACAACTTAAAGTTACCGGTATTGTATTGTATATACCGCACCGACTTTAAAGTTGCTCCACCATTTAGAATTCTTTACGGGGGTTAAATTTTTTTTTTTTAACTTTGAGGAATTTTCCCGTCGGTTACAGGCTAGAAGCTATAAGTTTGCCAAATTTCAAGTTTCTAGCTCATCTGGAAGTGGGTAAACATTAATGTCAGTGAGTGAGTGAGTGAGTCAGTCAGCCATGTGGCTTTATAGTAGTATAATTTGAGGATTACGTTGCACACGAATTGCGGAACTTGTCCGAGCTCGGTAATACCCTTACACGAACTGCGGAGTAAAAATTAAATTAATAATGACTTTGTTCAAAATGGAACATGGAGGTTAGGTTAGGTTAAATTAGGTTAGATTAGAATATGTTATGTTAGGTTAGGGGTTAGGAGTTGAATGGGATTACAGGTTGTTCCGCAATTCGTGTGGACCAGCTGACAGGTATACCTTATTACGCAATTCGAGTGCACCCGATAATTATTTGATTTCTTTTGTCCAAAAAGATGTGTTAATATAAAAAAATTGAAGAAAGACTGCCCATAAATTCACCTTCCTTTCCACCCGACCTTAACGCCATACTTCCTATAAATTATACCTTCCTCATTCTTACCCCACTAGTGTTGTATGCGGGTAGAAAGGCGCATACAAATAAAAAATAGTAGTAACAATGCTTACATCTTCCCCTGCTACAAGGCCCTCCGCAAGGATTGTTGCAATTCAACATGGCGGTAGAAATACGTCCGCCGGACGCGGGAGTTCCGCCAATAACATCCAACTCCACACCGCGGACTCGACCAAACTCGACCTACTAAAGGTTTTGGTAAAACAATCCCACTGGCTCTATATATTTGTAGTTCATCTCGATGCCTACCTCCCATCCACATAGAGATCTTAAAATAGTTGCCAGTTTATTGCGAACTTCCAACAAACGAACTTAACTGCCGTTAGGGCTAATAAAACGCTCTTAAATAGCAGCTGGAGATGCCAGATGCATCCATATTGTCGCTCTGAATTAGTCGAGAATAGATCATTTTCTCGTTCCATAAATAGGCCCATCCCTCGGATTGATATAGTTGTGACTTTTTTCGATAAGTTTGGCGAGTGAAGCTATTAAGATAACTATTTAAATTTAATGAATGCAATGCAATAAGAGGAGCTTAGGAAGGAGGAGGATTCAAATATTGGATGACTTGAAGGAAATAAGAATATTCTATGAGTTGAAAGAGGAGGCAGAGGACAGGGAACAATGGCGGTCTAAGTTCACTGGCAAAAGTAATGGACCTGTCGTCAAACAGAACACAGAATTAATAATAGTAAAAATAATCATTGTAACCAGAGTTTTAAAGTTAAGCTATCCAAATAACGTTACAGGAAACTATCAAATACCCGCTTCAGTGGCCGAAAGGTTGCAGGCGTCAATCTCGTTTAAGACTGGCCTGCTGATGAGTGGGAGATCGGGGTTCGAATCCCGGTCAGGTATATTGAGGGCGGTTTTTCCTAGATGGTTTACCACTCTCCTTCCACGCAAATGCGGGTAGATTACCTCTAAAATTCTTCTTTCCTCATCCCTACCCTATTTGAGTAATTATCATAACATATAAATTGAACAGGTAGTAAGACGCGGCGATGAAAAAAAAACCTATCAAATAGGATAAAATAAAGCAGTTAACAGCGATTGAAGTTCTCACACTTAAGTATACATTACAGCGCTTGGTGGTTGAATGTGTTACTAACATCGGGGCCATTTATAATATATCGATACTCGAGTACAAAAATCAAATCCTTTACAAACACATTTCTTCCCCTGTGATTCAATGATATAGAATTAAAACGTTTTATAATGTGTTTTGAACTATTTTTAACATTCTACTTTCTGTTGGGAAACCATTTGTATTAGCCTATTTTAGGACAAACGTTTATTATAATAAAGGGAAAATGGATTCGCAACAAAACCACAAAATGCTAAAGACAAATTGGGGACGAGTAGCCTTAAGTTGGGATGGAAGAAAAAGCTAGTTTTTGCTCTTTTATGAAAAACATTTTTTAGACAAGATAAATAAAATATTGCTTGAGTAGATAGATTTAATTTAATTTTCCACACATAGGATTCAAATACTAGATGACTTGAAGGAAAGAAGAAATTCTGGGAGCTGAAGGAGGAGGCAGAGGACAGGGTGTATTGGCGGTCTAAGTTCCCTGACAAAAGGAATGGACCTGTCGTAAGACAGAACACCTAAAAAAAAAATTGCAATGACTTTTCAAAGCATCCCGGTTTCATGAAGTTTTTGTAATTTTTAATAATTCATTTTTGAGAAGAAAAAAATATCAGGACCTTACCATGCACGACACTTACGACCCTGGGTTTGGGAACCGTTGCTCATGAATCATGACAGATATTCAAAAGATGCACAGGTAGAAAGGTCTAAGGCAGTGGTTCTTAACCTTTTATTACTCGTGGTCCCTTAAATATCCTAAAATATTTTCGTATTCCCCTAGTCTTTACTAGCATATTAATCATTAAGATTTGTTCTAAAATAGTGGTTTTATTTACTGATTTTAATAACAAATAAAAAAACATAAATTAACTTACCTAAATGTGTTTAATGGGACCTCTGCTGTTGAACACTTTCCACTAATGTGTCTATTCTTGTTTCGATTGTATTACGCACACAGGAGTCGATTCGTAGTCGATTTCGCTGCTTGGTTTTCATATTTACCATCGTGGAAAATCCTTTTTCACATAAATAAATATAAACAAAGGGCAGAAAATTTTGAATGGCGGTGGTAAACCGATGGGGATTATTTGAACTATCCATGATTTATATTATCCGTACTTCTCCCTCCCCTCCATTACACCGGAAAATCGAGTCTACTGTACTTACATGCGTACGATCATCGAATTCTTTCTTCCAAAACGATAAATTTAAGATAATAATTTACTTCAGTAATAGACAAATAACATTTTAAATTAATTTTTCGAGGCTCCCCAAAAAACCTTTCGCGGCCCTCCGGTTAAGAATTGCTGGTCTAAGGTGTCACTATCGTAATAGACTAGACTGCGGATGATGGGGAGATCGTGGTTCGATCCGGTCGGGTGTACCGAGGGTGGTTTTCCCTAAACGGCTTCCCACTCTCCACGCAAATGAGGGTACACTTTCTCTAAAATCAGCCTTTCTAATACTTAACCTACCATCGTAATTAGGCGTATAGCCCGAACGGATAATAAAACGTGGCGCTAAAAAAAAAAGCTTCAAAAATTAATATATGGCGAAAATTAAACTAAAAAGATCTATTGAAGCAATATTTTATACATATCAGTCAAAAAAAAAAGTTTTTGTCATGAAAATTCGAAAAGTACGAACATTAATTCGAGTTCCCTTCCATCCCATCTTAAAGTTATTTTCTACAATTTTGTTTAAAGGTTTTTTTTATCCAGGCATAAGGTAACGGAAATGAGTCGAGGAGGGGGAGGGGGGGAGGCCTTATATTGCAAGATTAGAACGTTTCCTCCCCCAGCCCCCGTACGTAAACACTTTTTAAAGAGGGGTAGGGAACTTCGATCGACTTCACTCGCGCCAAAATAAACAAGAGGAAACGGCGGGGGTCGCCGCCGTTCATACCAACATCAATAAGAGACCAATAATGGCCTCTCAAGGTCCGTCAGATCCGTGCGAAGACCTAACTCATGCGTAGAGGACAGAGGACCTAGCTCATGTGCTGAGAAGTTGTATTCAAATTAATACTAAGCTAATAGTTCAAACGGAAATGTTTTTCTAGCTGAACTATTCGAACTACAGTTTGATCTGAGTAAGAATCCCGTTATTTGAAAATTTGACATTTATGTTACTACAATAGTGGGAGGGGGAGAGGGAAATTACAGCTAAATTTACATTATTAGTAAGTTTAATTAGTGATGTAAAGAGAAATTATAACGTAATCCATAAGGAAGTATTTTATTGGAAGTTTTTGATAGCTTTTTAGACAAGCTCTATGATTCATAAATACTTTTTTTTTAAATATACTAGAATGCCCAATTTTAGTGACTTTCAATCAATGTTGGTGGTCAAAAGTGGGCTTCCTATAAATATCAGGGTTTAGTTCACCTCCCAGACGCGAAATAGCTCAAATTGAACTACAAGATGAAGCGGTACAAGACGATCGTGGTCGCAGAAACGGATTGATAAGAAATGTATCTAAGAATACGATATCTAGAAGCGGTTATAGCCGTAATCATCTAATATAATAGCTTTGATATTTAATTCATCATGATATGCGCATTCTTACAGTTATAATTGTACTAATGGCAGCATGAATCCCTCCTGAGTCGAAGGTGGTTGAGTTATCTGATAGCTTGTGATCTTAATTGATCACACACTTGTAGCTGACGATTTCCACACGTCCATTACAGACTCTGCCTTAAAATATGAGTGAAGAACGACCCTGGGCAAGGAACGATTCTTGGATAGTTCAGTGGTTAGAGCTAGATATGAAAATTTTCTGCAGTCGCGGCTTGCGGTGGAGGGGTTAAATTGTAGAGGTGGCACTTAGAGAATATTATACTTTAAAATATAGTGTGTTAAGAAACTAATGGATTATAAGAGGGGGAGGGGAGTGGGGAGGGGTAGATAGGAAGCACGGAGGATGGGAGGGGGGAGATAAAGGTCGGGCAAATCTTAAAATTATTTTAGTTGACTTATAAATGACAAAAAATTGGCAAAGGCTTGCATTCATTTATTTTTCTTTGCTACTTTTTTTAGCACCACGTCTTACTACACATTTGGGTGTTGTACGCCTATGTACTAATTACGCTAGTGTGTTAGGGATGAGGAAGATTGACTTCAGAGGAATTGCACCCACATTTGTGTGGAGTGAGAAAACTCTTTATAAACAAAAATCGCCCTCAGTGCACCCGACCGAAATCGAACACCGATCTCCCTGTCATTAGCAGTCTAGTCTATTGCGAGAGAGTAGCGCGATGGACCGTGCCGCCACCAAAGCAGGTGACGAACACCACCACCACTACAATTATTAGACCAATTTATAAAAAAGGAAAGCACTTAGATTATGGAAATTACAGACCTATAGCAATTCTACCAGTTTTAGACAAAATAATGTAAAGATACGTTGCCAACTACTTGATAAATTATTTAGATAAATATAAAATAATTGACCAAAAACAATACGGGTTCCAAAAAAACAAAGACACAAAAATACTTTTACACACTTTTACCAAGCAAATGCTAGAGAAATTAAACCAAAACAAACACATAGCTATAGCATTTATAGACATGTCAAAAGCGTTTGATACGGTGGATAAAGATATTTTACTATATCACTTTATAAAATTGGTATCAGAGTTAATATTTATGAATGGTTTAAAGATTACTTAACAAATAGGAAAATAATAGTTAAAATAAATAATATAGAAAATGAAAAATTGGGTATAAATATTGGGGTACCGCAAGGCTTTATTCTTGGGCCAATACTATACTTAATATATATAAGAACCATGTCAAACTGAATACAAAACTGCGGTATATTTATTATTAATGTTACTAAAACAATTTTAATATATTCATATATCAAGTCATGTTATCTGCAGCTATCACTTTTGATCGATATTATACCTATAAAATAACACAAATAATGTAGTCAAATGTTATCAATGTTGGCCACAAATAAAAGTTTGAATTTTGTTAAAATGTTCTTCCAACAAAAATCAGGGTTTAAACTTATTTTTGTAATAGAACAACAATTTACAGTGAAAAGTTATTCCGTGCCTCAAATAGTTGCGGAGATAGGGAAAATGAGAAATGAATTACCATTTTATTTGTGATTTTAAACAGTGACTAGATACTAAATTTAATCAAGATTGTTAGAGGAATTAGGAGAAAATTGATTTCCCCCCCTTTTGTAAACTACCAAAGTTTAGGGCTAGATATCTAATTCTAAAAACCACCCAGGGTTTTATAAAAGATTTGTAAAATATAAAATATGTTTTAATGAATCGTCAACGTTACATAATATTTATTTACTCAAAGAATTTATCAAACTTGTATAGAAGACATATAACAAAAGCGATAACAGGGCTATATTTTATTTGAACAGAGTGTAAGAGCTATTATATTAGTGATGGTTTTGTACTAACTTAAACAAACACGGCGATTATGACGTCAATTAAAACGAGCTTTTCCCTGTTCGGTCAAAGCGTCTTGACAGCTATCAATACACACTCAAGTTGCTAAGGACAAATACGTGAAAGATGCGAGCAAGAACCACCAAGTCACATTATTAAAAGTTGAATAAACCATCTTGTGTCGACGAATCGACTATATACAGCTCATATTTTTTTATAGGAAGGGCCTTTTAGAAAATACATTTTTTATCGTCAACATTGATAACAATTTACTATACAATTAGTGTTATTTTATAGATATTAATGATATTCATAAAAAGTGAAGTTTCAAATCGAATGATTTGAGGTATGAATACTTTCTGTCAAATAGGTCCCTCCTATCCACTTCGGTGGCCGCATGGTTTGACGCGCTACTCTCGCAGTAGACTATACTGCCGATGACTGGGAGATCGAGGTTCGAATCTCGGTCGGGTGTACTGAAGGGTCATCCATAAAACAATTAGCGTAATAATTACTACATAAACGTTTAACCCGATTGATTGGTAAGACGCGGTGCTAAAAAAAAGACCCTACTAAAAATTGGATTGTATGAGCGCGTCTCACTACACATTCGAGTTGTATGTATATTTTAACTACTCCGTGCTAGGACGAGGAAGGCAAAACTTAGAAGAAATGTACCTATATTTGCGTAGTTAGAGTGGGTAAACAAATAGGAAAACTCACCTCTGTACACCCGACCGGTATTTGAACCTCAACCATCTCGTCACCGGCAAACCAGACTAGCTGAGTATTACATTCAGACCACGTGGCCACCGATGCGGGTGGATAAATGTATTTTTTTTAAGTGTTACGTGATCGAATGCTCATTTGAAATATGTAAATATTTTTTTAAGAAAACTGGCCTTTATTGAAATTATTAATTTTTTTTTTATGAAGGGAGGGTTAGCCCCTTGTCCGCCCCTTTTGAGTACGCCAATGAAAAGAGTAATCGTCGTAAAAAAAAAAGACAGAGATAAACCAACAACAATCACAGTGCGTAAAGCAGCTTCCAGCAAGGATTCAAACCTTATCACCCGAAAAGTTCTGGATCAGTGCCGATCCTTCCAGTCGAGTTCACAGTACCAAATTAAGTTCCAGTTCCAGTACTAACCGTTATCGACTTAAAACTATCTAGTTAATTTGCATCAGTGGGCACACATACTAAGGAGTCAGTCTCATCTCGTCTGTGTCGAGGACAGGTTAAAATCTCGGCAGAGCGTATTGAGATGTTTTTTCCCTTCATGGAGGGGCGGGTACATTTCCTATAATTCTGCCTTACTCGTCACTACCCTAGTGGGTAAATGTGTCGATAGCTTGGACGGGTAATAAGGCGCGAAGCACGAAAACAGCACAAACTTTAAGTAAATATATTAATTAAAATTTTAAAACTAAAAACCAAAGCCTAAACTGAATATTCCAATGATTATTTTTTGTTTTAAAACGATGTGATCTTTGATAGCATGTAACCTTCACCTTCCAAGTGGATTAAGGCTCGTCAACGAACGGAAGACATTTCGAAAATGTACATAAAAGGAAAGGTTGTCAAAAGAACTAGATCTGTAGAGGGATAAAGGAGTGCGGTATTTCAAATGAGCGTGCAAACAAACACTTTACTTTGGCACATAAAAAAAGTTAATTAAAGGTACCAGATGTCGGACACGTATCTCTTGACTTTATCGTATAACATTCCTTCATCTCACTTGTACATCTAGTATACAGAACATCCTGCCTCAGTGGTCGCATAGTTAGTAAAGCGCTAGTTTCGTGCTAAGCTCGACTTCCGAGGACGGGGAGATCAAGGTTTGAATCTCAGTCGGGTGAACTGGGGTTTTTTTTTCTTAAATAGTTCTCCACTCTCCCTCCATGCAAATGCGGGTTTATTTCAACTATATTCAACCTTCCCATTCCTAACCCACTGAGCGTTATTAGTTTTATTATTATATTATTATTATTATTATTATTATTATTATTATTATTAGCACCGCGTCTTACTACCCGTTCGGGTTTACGCACTTACGCTAATGTGTAATGGTAGGGGATTGTGAGATGAAATGGAGGAAACCCACAGTTTAACGTGGAATCCGAACACGGTGGAGGCCTGGCATTCCACACATTCACAAGTTGTGATTAATACACGTATTGTCAGAGGTGAGGAAGGGTTGAGAATCAGATAAATCTTGCCGGGACCGAGGATTGAACCCCGGACCCCCAGCACAGAAGTCCAACGACAATAACAAGTAAATAATTAGAATTTTTAGTACTAGTTTTTTACATCTGACTTTTAACTGTGAGAATGTTATCAATAAAATATATTTGATCGAACTTAGCTTGTTTCTCCCAGCCATTTTCCGAAAATTGTGTTAGGATTAGTAGAAATTTCGGCTATGGTACCAGGGTTCAGTCTTTACTCTCTATTTAAATATGCATTTTTTTTAATACTCTAAAATTGTCTTTGGGAAACAAATTTGTATTCTTTGGAATAGCAATTAATTTTTTCTTATAAAATAAACGTTGTTGGAGAAATTCTCTAATATTGTTGCTATATGAAAAATACTACCATACTTGATTATTAAAACCTATATAAATACATTAAATAGGCCTAGATATTTTACCTAAGTTTGTTTTCATAATACTGGAGTTGAGTTGTGAAAAAAAGCATCGATACTTTACTAATATCGATATTTTTCTTTCGATACTAGTTTTTTTTTTACTCTATAATACACCCCTCTATCGCCGACCATACTTTTACTGAATAATAATATTCACGACTCAAAAGCTAGTATAGTTATTGAATGGAAGTATAAAAATATATTATCTATACAGTCGGACGTTAATATTATCTGCAGTATGAAAATATGTGCTAGCCATAGCATCCTCCTTTGTTTTTCCTGTAAAAAAAAACGAGGAGAGGGGATATGGCCGATCAATATGAAAAAAGTAAGGAGGTTGTTGAACCCCCTAATCTCCTAATGACTACACAACTTGGGAATGGTAAGCTTCTTACGATAGTTTACAAACACTTTTTCTTTGTCATTACGTCATATAACAATTAAATGATTTATTTCACACAACAATATATAGTGTGGTTCGAATAATCCTTAGATTAATAATGTTTGTAGAGTTTCCAGTATTAAAAATGTACACCCTTAAATCACAGGAGGACGTAAATATTCAAACAATAGAATAGTCCCAGCATGGCACCAAAAGTATTTTAGTAAAATATCTCTCAATAAAATACCATGTTTCAAAAAAGCCATTTTGATCTTCAACATTCAAAATATTTAAAAAAATAATTAATAAACCAAATTAACGTATAAACCGAACGGGTAGTAAAACGCGATGCGAAAAATAAAAGTAGATTTCTTAAAATTTATTGACACACTAAGGTTAAGGTTTGTTAGGTTAGAATATATTAATTATCGTGTACTAAAATATCCAAGACTGCATTTAAATATATTACGTTGATAGAAAAAAACGCCTGGAATAATTGTTTGGGCAGATTTCTGGAAAGGGTATTTTTATTAAGTCGCTGACAGCCTGTTGAGCTCTCAGATAGACACATTCCAGGCATTGTTACATAATTCAACCAAAAGCTATCCCGTGACATGAGTATATTTTTTATATTTTTTAATGCTAGATAACCTACAAACAAACAATATATTAATTATACCCATCGTATTCTTGTTATGTGTGTAAAGAATAAGAATAATTTTTTTAATCGTTATAAAATGAGAAGTAAAATGTGTTTGTAAACTGTCATAAGAAGTGTAGGCTATATTTCCTGATAGTGGGTGTCAAATATAAGTGTCTTTATTGACTTGTATTTGTTTGGACCATCCTGTGAAAGTTTTGCACTCTTACCTAGCGACAGCTGTGGCGATGTCAGTCCAGCCTCCGAGTATCCTGAGATGTTGGAGTGTCCTTCAGGCGCTGCCCTTCCACGGGATCCTTGCATTCTGTCGATCTTTGCTACAGGGGGAATGGGAACAAGTGGTCGCCGCAATAATCCACAATGTCCGCTACCTTGCGTCTTTAACCAACATCTACTTAGTTTACAAGATTAATACTCGACACCGCAAGAACTGGGGAGATAGTTTCAAGATAAGACGAGAGTCTTCTGATAAGTCACAAAGTTTCGATTAAAAAAAAAAAAGTGATAAAGTTCGGTGTTTTATTCATCGAGTTGACTCCCACGGCGAAAATGTATGGCGCTAAACACGGAAATATACGAATATTCACACGTGAATATTACCCGCTTCGGTAAGCGCGTGGACTGAAAGTGAAGCTAATTTAGTTTACTTTGCCAATGACAGGGAGAATCAGGGTTCAAATCTTAGCTGGGTGATTTTCCTTAAATTGTTACTCACTCTTTCTCTCTCCACGAAAATGCGTGACATTTCCTCGAAAATTCTACGTTTCTCATCCCTACCTAATTAGTGTAAATATGCGGACATCCCGGACGAATATGACGCGGTGAAAAAGACAACACGCGAAGACTATTTTTTTATTGCTACGCGTTTTAATGCCTATCCGTACTATCCAAATATTTACGAAAGGGATAGGAATAAGAAAACAATTATGAGGAAATGCACACGAATTTTCGTGGAAGAACAGTGAAAAAAAATAAGGAAAAACCCATCCTCAGTAGGCCCTACAACCAGCCAGGCTTCGAACCGTGACCTCCCCGTCGACGACAAAACAGATCACACCTAGCTAGCGCCTTAGCCCACATGTGGAAAACCAGCCCCTTGGCTAGACCGACAGATATTCTAAATCGAGCTTTTCGACACTGACGATTCGATCTATTGCGAGCCTGACGCCACGTGATCACCGGTACGGAGTGCAGTGCTCTATAAAATGTAATTCTGATGTGGCACCGATTCCAAATAAGGTTGGTTACTTATGCCTATGTACATTTTATTTTACGTCAAATGGTTGGGATAGTTTTGGTATTGAATAATATCTCCTCATTTCTCGGTACGCCGGTCGGGTGTAATGAGGGTGGTTTTTCCTTAGTGGTTTTCTTTCCACCACTCTATCCTCGATAACACACTTCCTCCTAGTTCAACCTTCCTCATCCATAAATAATAATAATAATATTTAGCACCACGTCTTACTACCCATTCGGGTTTTACGCTTAAGTACTAATTACGCTAATGGATTAGGAATTGGGAAGGTTTAATTTAGAGGAAGTGAACCCGCATTTGCGTGGAGGGAGAGTGGAAAACCATTTAGGAAAAACCACCCCCAGTTCACCCGACCGAGATTCGAACCTCGATCTCCCCGTCCTCAGCAGCCGAGCTCAACACGACTAGCGCGTTAGCCAACTACGCCACCGAGGCGGGTTAGTCTCATCCTTAAAACTTTAGAGTAAATAGTACATATGCGTATAAACCGAACGGGTAGTAGGACGCGGTGCTAAAAACAACAATAAGGTGTAATTTATTTGAATAAAATACGACAATAATCAACATAGTTTAAACCCACCTCGGTGGCGTAGTTAGCTAGCGCGTAAGTTTCGTGTTCAGCTAGACTGCCGAGGACGGGGAGATCGAGGTTCGAGTCTCGCTCGGGTGAACTGGGGGGTGGTTTTTCCTAAATGGTTTCCCACTCTCCCTCCACGCAAATGCGAGCTCACTTCCTCTATATTCAACCTTCCCAATTCCTAACCCATTAGAATGATTAGTGCTTAAGCGTTTAACTCGAACGGGTAGTAAGACTCGGTGTTTTATATATATATATATATATATAAAACATAGTTTAAGTAGGCTTTAAGCACTCGACGGAAGTATTTACAAAACATAGCATATAAGCCTACTACAATCGTGTTAAAAGGGAATTCCTTGCTTACGCGATAACCGGAGCGGAACACATGACAGTGAGTCAGTGAAGCTAGCGTCTCTTCACTCATGATAAATTTACAGAACCATCAGAAATATTATGGTTTTCCATCACACGGTTAGCTTAGCGCCTATTCCGATGTCATTATACTCTAAGGGCAAGTTTCCAACTCTCGAAGCTAAAAATAGTTTCTCGTCAAACAACTATATATATATATATATATAGCTAAGCGCATTGAACAATTTAAACGCGTAAGTAATAACAAACTAACTACGCTTTAGTAAAAACTTAAGCGGCGGGAAATCGAAGTTAAAACAAATCCATCATAGTGGATGCAACAAAAAGAAGAAGAAAAAAAAACATGTTGATTGAATTACAAACTGATCGACTTACGAATCGACATGTCCTGAAGGTCGTAGGTTTTATCTGAAGAAGACGCCGCCACGCTGGTGTACGCCATATTGACAACAAAAACAAAATATTCGCAGGAAAGAGGGGAAGGTGGGTGTATAATATGTAATAACACTACCTGGACCAAAATTCACCGCCCACCCGATATTCGGAGAGAGAAAAACACAAAACTATCACAACATTACACCATCTCCCACACAGAGATGCACTCTTGTGTGACACAAAGCGACAGGACAGGGTTGCCAACTCTCTAGTTTGTAGAGTAGCGATAGTATATCTCGATTTTGGTTGTAAGAACAGTAGAAAAATTCCGAACTTTTTTTTGTGGCCAACATTGATAGTATTTTCCTATATTATTCGTGTTATTTTATAGGTATTGCTAATATCTATCAAAAGTTACACCTACAGATAACTTGACTTAATGTATAACAATATTAAAACTGTTTTAGTAACTTTAGTAACTAACTTCTGTTCTTCATACCAAAATCATACTCTACACGTTATTTTTTTCCTATTTAGATGCTACTTTTGTTTCTAGAATTATGTATTTAAAAAACTAAAGAGGCGTTTGATGAACAAGTGATGACGCTTTTAGGTCAGCAATATTAATCAATATTTTAAAAATAAAATATTGTTGGTTTATAGTCCCAAGATGTTATTTTTTAGGAAATATCAAAATTGTTGGATTATAGCGGTGTTGAAATGATTAGTATCCAGACCGTAGAGTTGGCAACGCTGCAGGCACACAGAGGCAGGATCACATTAAACAAAACGACCGTGAAACCTTACAAACAAGAAACACGCGAGATCTAGCGAGCTCTAGGCCAGACAACTAGAGTCACAAGAGAAGAAAGCGGAGATGCGTCACGTGGGATGCACTGGCGCCATCTGAGATCCAATATAGCAGAAAATACAGTTATGATTACTCATGAGGGCTCATCCAAAAAACCACGTTACGCTTTTTTATTACCTAATTTTTACTTTCTCTCTATCTTACAGGTAGAGAAAGTATTGTGATCGTCAAAAAAATCGAACTCGAGATTTTGATGAATTTTGACGTTTCATGACTTCCAGAATCCGAAAAAGTGGTTTTTGAATTTCCGTCTGTCTGTCTGTCTGTCTGTCTGTCTGTCTATCTGTACCTCCAACTAGAGCCTAAACTATTTTACCGATTGAGCTGAAACTTGATATCTAGGGTTTTCATAGGGTTGCCCCGAGGGGTTTTTGGAATTGGATATCTACCCCTAAAATTAAGGGTAGTTTACTGAAGGGCAAAAAGAGAAAAAGTCGATTTTCTCAAAATCGGCTCTAACGATTTTGATTAAATTTCATTTATGAACATAAATAAATATTTCAAACAAAATGGCTACTCTCAATATTTCGGCAAAATCGTTTTAAGGGCTCCGGTCTGATGCGTAAATTAACATTTTTACTTTCTCTCTATCTTACAGGTAGAGAAAGTATTGTGATCGTCAAAAAATTCGAACTCGAGATTTTGATGAATTTTGACGTTTCATGACTTCCTGAATCCGAAAAAGTGGTTTTTGAATTTCCGTCTGTCTGTCTGTCTGTCTGTCTGTCTGTACCTCCAACTAGAGCCTAAACTATTTTACCTATTGAGCTGAAACTTGATATCTAGGGTTTTCATAGGGTTGCCCCGAGGGGTTTTTGGAATTGGATATCTACCCCTAAAATTAAGGGTGGTTTACTGAAGGGCAAAAAGAGAAAAAGTCGATTTTCTCAAAATCGGCTCTAACGATTTTGATTAAATTTCATTTATGAACATAAATAAATATTCCAAACAAAATGGCTACTCTCAATATTTCGGCAAAATCGTTTTAAGGGCTCCGGTCTGATGCGTAAATTAACATTTTTTATAATAGCTCCGAAACTATTTGAGATATGAAATTACTTAGCATTACAAATATGTATATATATTTATAATACAAATATTTTATTCGAAACATATTTTTATAAAATCAATAACTTTCAATATATACGCAATTATATATATATTTTTAACTTTTTGGGCATTAAAGCTTAAGTATTGCGACCGTAAGAAAAACTAACCTGAAATGTTGATGGATGTCGACGTCTCATGACCCCCCGAACCCTTAAAAATAGTCTTTGCAATGCCGTCTGTCTGTGTGTCTATTAAAACTTAAAATTAAGGGTAGTTTACTGAAGGGCAAAAAGAGAAAAAGTCGATTTTCTCAAAATCGGCTCAAACGATTTTGATTAAATTTCATTTATGAACATAAATAAATATTCCAAACAAAATGGCTACTCTCAATATTTCGGCAAAATCGTTTTAAGGGCTCCGGTCTGATGCGTAAATTAACATTTTTTATAATAGCTCCGAAACTATTTGAGATATGAAATTACTTAGCATTACAAATATGTATATATATTTATAATACAAATATTTTATTCGAAACATATTTTTATAAAATCAATAACTTTCAATATATACGCAATTATATATATATTTTTAACTTTTTGGGCATTAAAGCTTAAGTATTGCGACCGTAAGAAAAACTAACCTGAAATGTTGATGGATGTCGACGTCTCATGACCCCTGAACCCTTAAAAATAGTCTTTGCAATGCCGTCTGTCTGTGTGTTTATTAAAACTTAAAATTAAGGGTAGTTTACTGAATGGCAAAAAGAGAAAAAGTCGATTTTCTCAAAATCGGCTCAAACGATTTTGATTAAATTTCATTTATAAACATTAATAAATATTCCAAACAAAATGACTACCCTCAATATTTCGGCAAAATGGCTTTAAGGGCTCCGGTCTGATGCGTAAATTAACATTCTTTTAAATAGCTCCGAAACTATTTGAGATATGAAATTACTTAGCATTACAAATATGTATAATATATTTATAATACAGATATTTTATCCGAAACATATTTTTATAAAATCAATAACTTTCAATATATACGCAATTATATGAATTTTTTTAACTTTTTGGACATTAAAGTTTAAGTATTGCGACCGTAAAAAAAAAACTAACCTGAAATGTTGATGGATGTCGACGTCTCATGACCCCCCGAACCCTAAAAAATAGTCTTTGCAATGCCGTCTGTCTGTGTGTCTATAAAAACTTAAAATTAAGGGTAGTTTACTGAAGGACGAAAAGAGAAAAATTTGGTTTTCTCAAAATCTGCTTAAACGATTTTGATTAAAATTCGTATCTAGGCGTTGATTAAGATTATAAATAAACTGGCTATTTTCATTTTCCTATGAAAATGATTTTTAGGGTACATTACAGAAGCGTTAATTTCCGTATCTCCACAACTATTGGAGAAACTAAACAACTTATCATTGCAAAATTGTAGGACTATTAGAAATAAAAAACTTTTATTTGACATATATTTTTATAAAAACAGCAGTTTCTGAGATATTGGCAAATATATTAATACAATTTTGTGAGCTTTAGTTGTAAACATATACTACTTAAGTCTTAACGCAATAATACTCCAATGCCATAGAGTAATTAAATATAAGTAAGTATCTAAAAAAAGTATGTTATTTTTCCTTAAATCTCTTAGGAGAAATGTTTGCATAGCAATGATCTATCTCCATTTTAGACTCAATAGTCAATATTTACATTTTTTATTGGTCAAAATGTATAAATGAATAATTAAATATCATTGCGATGACTTGAAGATCTGCAACACCTTTTAAAATGTTAAAATTTTAACCAGAAATCGAAATTTTAAACCGAAGTGTTGACCCTTGTGGAAGACATTAAACTGTTTGAAATGTTCTTAGGTGGACGCCTCTTTTCTCATTGATTCTATATCATTGTATATTATTTTATGCGTGTTCTTATGTGGAGTGGTGATGATACAATGTACATTATTCCGTTCAGAAATCTTACGAGTTTATAGAAAGAGAGAGAAAGTCTGTGCGGTGCGCCGTACCATTTATTTTACTCTTCTTCCCCCATGTATCACCATGTAGACATTTAGCCCAAACCATCCCCCTCCATCCTGTGTTACGTAACTTTTCACATCAAGAGTTTTTTATTTTTTATTTTATTTAGCACCGCGACTTACTACCCGTTCGGGTTATACGCTTAAGTACTAATTACGCTAATGGATTAGGAATTGGGAAGGTTGAATTTAGAGGAAGTGAACCCGCATTTGCGTGGAGGGAGAGTGGAAAACCATTTAGGAAAAACCACCCCCAGTTCACCCGACCGAGATTCGAACCTCGATCTCCCCGTCCTCGGCAGTCGAGCTCACCACGACTAGCGCGTTAGCCAACTACGCCACCGAGGCGGGTCACATCAAGAGTGAATGTAATTATTTCATAGGGAAGTTTTTGTGTCATGTTTGTTATATGCTTTAGCCAAATAATATGTTTCTACTATAAAAAAGTGCAAAAACAAATGGTCTTTCCTTGCGCCCCCTTCCATACCACCTTAAAGACTTAATCCAAGAGATAGTTATTTAGTAAGGAAGCTTCAAGGAAATACACCCGCATTAGAGTGAAAGGGAGCGGGAAAACTACCACCAATGCACCCAGCCGAGATTCAAATTATGACCTCACCATCATCGGCAATCTAGTATATTGCGAGCGCGATTCCTAAAACTGTGTGCTCACCAGTACAAGTTGGCTAGATAATTCATATTCAAGTAATTTATGAGAAAAGCTTATCTCTTTAAAATATAATAACTTTTTTATTACATTTACTTATTATAGACTACCTCTGTGGTCTAGTGGTCAGCGTTCTTGGTTACAGATTCAAAAGTCCCGGGTTCATCCTCGGCGCTGATTTTTTTTATGTGTGTGAAGCTGTAGGTACGGAACGGGGTCAAACTTATCCTCGTGAGGACAACTAATGGGGAGCTACTTGAATAAATAATTAGCAGTTCCGGTCTAGAAAATTGAGATTAACGGACCGGAGGGTTCATTGTGCTGACCACAAGGGACACCTTCTATCCGCAAATGTTAGCACTATCATCGATAAGGCGGTGGCCGCTCGGTTGGTATAGCTCGCTTGTGGGCTCACGCTAGAGCTCATTAGTTTTTTTTTTATTTATGTACATGGATCAGTGGTAAGGGCAAACGCCATAAGGCTTTGTTGGGCTAAGACATATTGTTATCAATTTTGAAAAAGGGCTAGTAATGACAAAAAAACTTCCAAACAGCGTTAGTATAATAATAATAATAATAATAATAATAATAATAATAATAATAATAATAAACACATAAGTAATTAGCATGTCATATTACGATTATCGAGTTTCTTGGGTTCGAATAAAATATCCCACTCACATTTTCTCAGGTTGGTTAACACTTCCTTCCATATTATAAAACCATGACAATGTTTTTTTTTTCAAACAGCTAAAATTCCAAATAAGTGTTTTTTTTCTATCTCAACTTAAATTTACTTTAATTATTGTTTGAGAAAGGGAAGGCAAGGTTTGTTATCTGGGTTTAGTTTCTAATTTATTACAAATGCGCGAATTATAGCTATAGGATACAAAATGTACTTTAGTGTATTTTATAGTTTTTTTAGATTGCCCCGCTGTACAGTGAATCATGAACGATACTTCATGGCATTAAAATAGGCAAGTTTAGTAAGTATTGTGTTATACAATAAACTAATAATCTTAATACTTATATGACATGTGTTTTTATGTTTTCATTATGATTAATAATGCGCTTTGGTGGTGCTCTTAATGTAAAAAAAACCACCCTTTTCCAAAAGTAAATAAAAAAAGCTTTCCCTTTATTATATGTGAAAAAATGTAACCCTATCTTGGGTGTCGAAGATCATAGGAATGAGCTCTTGTTGGATAGAAGCTAACAACTACTCACATTTTTCAGATTAACAAACTTCCGGAAGATCTTTATTTGGACTTCTCAGAAGTAAAATAAGATTTTTTAAAATTCTCAATTCTAGTGCATGAGTACAGGATTAATGAAAAACTTTTCAAAAACCAAAATGACCTACTCCAAAACTTATTACCTTATCAAGAGGTGGCAGCAGTATGTATGGGTTTTTTAGTTAGGCCTAATATACTCAGATAAAGAATAACATACATTTTCTCCAGTTTTTATGTGTAGTTGATCATTTTGGCTTCTGGGAGGCTCATTTATACCCAGCTTGTACTGTATTTTTTTTGTGAATAAATAAATTGGTTCCCTCTTGACTATGGGTAGTTTATAAAAACTTTGAACGGATTTGTTTTTAAATTTCAAGTTTCAACATAAATTATTTATGTACGTTCAAATCAAATTAGAATATATTCTGAGTTTGATTATGTCAGGCAATTGGGTCATGTAAAGCTTGCCAAGCTATGGTTATACAAAAAATAGTGTCGAGAAACTTTCTTTTTGTTTTCGCGTCATAATATCTACCCGCGTGCGCTTGTCACAAATACATTTTTTATTGACGATAGATCGAGTACAAAGCCCCGTTGAGGGCTGCAGATCGTGCATAAAGGACTCTTGAAGCGTGGAGATCAAGCATGATGACCTTTTGAAATGTTCAGATCGAGCATGAATCATTCTTGAAGGGTAGAGACTGGAGATCAAGCATGAATCCCTTTTGAAGGGTTCAGCTAGAGCATGAAGCACTAGTGAGTCCTCTTTAGGGTGCAGATCGAACTCAAAGCACACTTGAGGAGTAAACACAGAGAATTAATCCCTCTTAAGGTGTGGAGAACGAATATAGCACTCTTTAAGGATGCAGATAGAATATACAGCACTCCTGAGGAGTACAGACAGAGAATAAATCACTTGTGGGGTGCAGATATACATTTAAAAACCCTCTTGATGAGTGCAGCTCGAACATAATTTCACTCCTGTGGGGTGCAAACAGAGCATGAATCACTCTTGATGGGTGCAGATTAAACACAATTCACTCTTGAGGGGTGCAGGCAGAGCTTATATCACTCTTTATGGGTGCAGATTACACTTAAAACCCGATTGATGAGTGCATATCGAACATAAAGCACTCTTGTGTGGTGCGGACAGCGCATAAATCACTCTTGATGAGTGCAATTGAACATAATTCACTCTTGAGGGGTGTAGAAAGAGCATATATCACTCTTGATGGGTGCAGATAAAATATAAGGCACACTTTAGGGGTGCATATTGAACATAAAGCTCTCTTGAAGGGTGCAGATCGAGCAAACAACCCTATGAAGGCTTCAGACCAAGACGTACCTTTGACCTGCGTGTTGGAGTCGAACAGTCTCATGCCGTTGTAGCTGGCGACGTCGTCGTTTCTCCCGATGATACGGCTGAAGCTGGGTCGACTGGTGCGTTGATGAAGAACCGACGCCGGCTGCATCGCCAGTGTCGTCGTGTCCATGTCCATCCGTCGCCTACACCCCAGGACGCGCCACAACACAAACAATTTAGACAGGGACCTCGTGACCCCGCCCTGAACGAGGCAGCACGTCGGATGTCAACCCCACACCCGGTTAATGGATAGGTCAGTAAATGATAAGACACGTTTCTTTAGTGAACAACTTTTTCTATAGTTTTTATTTAGGTACTATTTATCGTGTCTAGGAGAGAATTCGCCTAATCCAACTTTCTTCCTTGTCCAAGTCACAAGGTGTGTAGTAAACCCCAACGATAGTTAAGGTCATTTGACCAGTAAAAATTTTATTGCACAATTTTGACAAGTGTATAAGAATTAACTAATTATAAGCTATAAATAGAAATTAAATTATTTCAAATCATTAGAATTCACGAGCTATAAGGGGTCAAACTTACTATTTTATGCTTTTTTTTTACTTACCATTAAGGTAAAGTAATTAATGTATGAGGCTGAAATTTTTTAGGCCTATAAATATACATTTTTATGAGGTGTAGAGAAATCAGGAATTAAAAATTGAGAAAAATAATGAATGATCCAAAAATCTATATTTGAATGAAAACATACACGGTAACTAATAAAAAGTCAGGGCTTGTTCAAAATATCCATTTTTATATTAGGGTGATTGGAATGATAACAATAATAAATCGAGAATATTAAATCATGTTAAGGTATACCTTATATTAGAAGTAAGCTTACCACCGGAGGTACGCGTACCATAGGTTGAAAATCACTACTCTAACCAACACTGCGTGTGCAACCCAGTAGTCCAAATATTATTAACATTATATAATTTATATCAAATGTCCAAAGTAATTCAAATGGTTCGAGTATAAGGAGACAAACTGCTAGCTTATCACTGTAGATGTCAATCCCAACCCCAAATTGATGTCTTAAGCGCAAGCACTCATTTCCATATGCAATCAGTCATAAGAAGAAGCTACTAGATACACTTTCACATATTCATACGCCAATTCACATGATCTGCAGCTGACATTTTTGATTAAAATTAACAATACTTATGAATTAACACTAGTAAAATGCTATCAATGTTGACCGTAAAAAAATAGGTTTGTATTTTTTTTTTAAAAGGCCCTTTCTATTAATTTGACTTTAGAATCTCTTTATCGATTGACGAATATTTGAAAAAAGATTTTCGAAGTAAAGTTTTTGAAAAGTATATTATAAAAGCAATTTCTTAACCAACTGATTACACCAGCAAATGAATAACAAGTTAATTATTCTAAAAAAAAGCTCCATAAATTTTACGACTTTTTAAGTATCAGGAAGCGAACGTGAAACCTTTTTAGCTCTATTGGCAGATAAACTACCGACTGAGCTAAGGAGCAGTGTTGCCAACGACCATATAAGTGTTGTAGCTTGATTAGTATCAAAAAGGCGCTAGATTATCACAAAAAAAATATTAAGTCATCAGATTTGTCGCCAAACAAAAAATGCATACATTAATCCTGAAAAAAATCAAAATTCAACAGTATTAACATTTTAAAATAATATAGGTTGAACCTGGCATAAAATTAAGGAAAGTCTCCATTTCGCCAGGTTTAGGTCGCTAAGAATTAAAATTAGTCGTTTCAGATACGTAAAAATTGCTAGGTCTAGCGACAAAGTCGCTAAATTGGCAACACTGCTATGGAGTAAGACTAGTCAATCACTTAAAGGTGCTGAAGAAAGTTTTGAATTATGATTTTGTTGGGTAGCCATTTACACTCTACTAGTTAACAAACTTTTCTTCTAAAATTAACATTGTTAGTGACCTAAGCTAATATTTACATCGCTATTTACAAAATATTTCCATATTTATTCATTATTTATTTATTTGTGAAACCTCGATAGAAAAATGTTTAAGGCGGAATGTAGGGGATGCGAGAAAATGTCAGTGTTTTTGCAGTTTTTATAACCAAACTTTTTTTTGGCCAAAATAAATAAAATATTGATCCAATAGAAACATAGAGTTTAATTTTCTTCACGTGGTGATATAAACAGTAGTTGTCAAATATCTGTCATGGCTCATGAGCATAGCGGCGTTAGATAAGAACTTTAAATTATTATTATTATTATGTTATTTATTATATATTTTATACTTATTATTATTATTATTATTATTTTATTAATAGCACCGCGATCACGTTAACTTAATTGTCATTACATTCCAGCAGGACATCCTTGACAGATATTCAAGAACTGTTGATATCACTATGTGAAGAAAATTGAACTCTTTATGTTTCTATTGGAGGAATATTTGATTTATTTTGACAACAAAATGTTTTGTTATAAAAACTGGAAAAACATTTACCTTTTAACTACAAAGTTTTTAAAGATAGGTTCTGCATAAATATTTTTTCTAAAAAAAAAGTTGTTAATAAGGATTACAAATGGCTACCCAAAGAAAAAAAAAGTCAAACGTTAAAAAAATTATTTAAGATTAGCTAGAACACTTTTAAGCTCACGTACACTCGCCGAGAAAAAAAACCCACACAGAATCTTCCCAGCTAAACATTGCTGTAAAAATGAGCCATACTTGATACTTCGTTGGGTTAGCCTGCCAGTCTAACAATTCCTGACGCCCTTCAATACCCACCCCCCGCCCGCTCCCCCCCTTCCCCCATCACACTGACGATATTTTCGCGTTTATTTCATAGGTAAACTTGTGAAGAATAATGATTTAGCTACCACGAAATAATCAGCAAAGTAGCAACAGATTATTCAATTCGAATTCTCAAGGTCATTTTTTACAAATCATTTCAGAAAATAGTTTTGTATATCTGTTAACTATCACTTTTGTTTTTGCTATCGTCTGCATTTTTTTTAATGTAAAGAGATATCCACCATTTCAACAATCCATTTAAATAAAGTTTTTAATACTCTTGATACATCAATTTAATATATTGTATCGACTTATATGTATCGAATGACATCCCTAATATGTTGCACTCGTACAAATAAATCGCGTGAAATGGTTGCTACTGGGCGTGAGCCCAAATTCCAAAGATTGCCTTTTAAAAACGATAATCATACTGTTATTTTTTTATTTTCGGTAAGCTTCGGTGACCGCGTGGTCTAACGCTCTACTCTTGCAATATACTAGACTGCCGATAGCGGGGAGATCGAGGTTAGAATCTTGGTCGGGTGTACCGAGTTTTTTCCAAACTGGTTTTCCACTCTCCCTCCACGCGAATTCGGGTCCACTTCCTATTAATATAACCTTCCTAATGATCTAATTTGTTTAGTGAAGTGATTTGAGAAATCCACATACAGAACTGCAGATAAACATTACTATTACTAACATAAACTGCAGATGCTGTAAGACTTTATTTTACACATGGATACAGTTTATTGTGCAACCCAATTTTTTTGAACTTTTGTAAAATGTGTAAAAATAATTAACACAAAAACGTACTGTGATTTTCTGCTCGCTGGGGAGAGGAAAAAGAAATAGTTGTTAAAAAGTGACTTTAAATTTACCTTTTTTATACAAAAATAATAATAATAATAATAATAATCAAATTTTCCGTGTACGCCTTGATCAGCGTCCCGACTCTAAACGACTCGAAGAATGGAATGCAAAGTGCTCCGAGAACAAGGAGCAGATCGAATCGGTGAACGTCGAATGACCACTTTCCTTCCTCCCTCCCCCCCCCCCCTCTTGACTCACTTCGACCAGTGACAACCCTTAATCGACCTGTTTGCATCCCCCCCCTCCTATATATATTACGTGGGGAATAACGGGGAGGGGGAAATGCTATCTACGCCACGCGGGACTATAGGAGTATCATCAAAAGTCACGCAGTTTTCTTGAACCCACATGCGAAGGAAATGAGGGACTATAATGATTTGTGTTGAGAAACAAGAAATATAAGAGTTCCCAACTGAAAATAATTATGTAATTAAGAAGGAACGTTGCTCAACCACGAGCAGAGCCGATATTAGCAGACGTGGGGCCCGCAAACGAGGCCCCCAGTTATCTGCCTCACCCGCCCCCCAAAAATATACTTAAAAGCTTGCTTTGTTAATATTATTAAAGTATTTTGTACTTAAATACCCATTTTCAGTCAGATAAGGTATCAGGAGATGCCCTAAAAGGTAAATATAAAGCTGCGTCCATATTGAGTCAACAACGTTGTCGAGTCGGTTGGGGCGCTACAATAAACTTTGTCGATCGACAAAATATGTTCCTCGACGTGTCGGTAAATATAAAAGGTCGAGTCGACTCTAGTAGTGGGGACGTGTTTCAACTCTCGGTCGACTTTCAACCATCGTAGGGAAGTTTTTATTTTTGTATTCTAGAAAATGGATTGGAATAAATAAAATATGCTTTCTTTTATTGAATTTTTTCGATCCCACACACACATTAACACAGTGTCTACTCAACTTCACCAATGAAATGAAATTCCCGACTTTTGCCCTGATCATTTCCTAAAACTCTCGACTTAATTATTGATTTTTTTAAAGAATAATAATAAGTTTTAAAATTTAAATAAACATGTTTTTCTTATGTGTATTAACAAAGTCTACTAGGAATTATAAAATATATTACACAGCTTAAAAAAAAAAGACAGTTTGATCACATTGTAATTTACTGATTTAATGATTATTAGATTTCATATTTTGGATTAAAACTTTTTTTTTAATTTACAAAATTACCGTCTTATTCTCGTTTTCCCCTGACCACTTCACATTCCCGGATGGTAGACACCCTGATTAAAGCATCGTAGGGTCAAAGCAAGACATTGTCTGAAGTTGGTGTCCTGTTTACTTATCTTTGGTACAATTATATGAAATACATTTTCTAACTCCCTTTAGGATATTAGAAAGAAATTTCGAAAGACGCCGTTACATCTGTACACAATTAAAATTCAAAACATCGGGATAGTTCTGTTTTAGATCTTATATCAAATAATTACCATTGTATCTACTTCTACTTTTAATTTATTATTATTAGCACCTCGTCTTACTACCCGTTCGGGTTGTACGCACTTACGCTAATGTGTAATATTAGGGTGATTGTGAGATGAAATGGAAGACCTACAGTTTAACGTGGGATCCGAACCACGGTGGAGGCCTGGTATTCCACACATTCACAAGTTGTGATTAATACACGTCTTGTCAGAGGTGAAGGAAGGGTTTGGCAATCAGATAAATCTGTGTCGGGACTTAGGATTGAACCCCGGACCTCCAGCACAGAAGTTCTACTTTGAAGACTGGTCGTAACCAAAATCTTCTTTTACGCGGTAATATTGATTTTTTTTTCTGTACATGAAATTATACATATATATTGTGTGTTTTATACAGCCAGCATAAAATGTATTTATATGTAGCATATTTTTGGAGGTTATTGATTTTTTTTGTAGGCCTACCAGCTGCCTCAGTACTCATAAAAATTGTTAGTTCGAATTTTGGATACTTCAAATTATTTTAGATGTTCCTTGGACTTTTAAGTTAAAAAGGTTCTACTGTAATTAATACTAGAAGCTGTGTTTTTTATACATATAAAGCGGTTGGCTTTTTCCCAAACGAACTTGATTTGTATAAAGGTAGGCCTACAAAGAACAACTGTGCCAAGTTTAAAGTAAATTGTTCAAAAGTTATCGTGAGAAATATCCACCAAAGACAGACAGAAAAATGCAAATCGGTGGAGTTGAAATGGAGAGCTCTCTTCAATCGTTCAATAAATCAAACCAAACGATTATGTTTTTAATTGTTTTTATACTCTGACAATATATGCTAGATCGGCTATACAGGGAGCCTAATATGCGAGCGCGCAAGCAACCATTTCCCACCCCTTAACATTTGAGGAAAAAGTTAACACTTTTTTCAGGCTACCAGCCCAAATAAAATGACCATTTTAGAGGTAATCTTCTTGCATATGCGTGGAAGGAGAGTGAGAAACCACTTAGGGAAAACCACCCTCGATAGACCCGACAGGGATTCGTACCCCTATCTCCCCGTCATCAGCAGCCGGTTTTATTCAAGAGGACGCCAAAACTATAAAAATAAATCGATTTTAAATCTGAAAAATTGATTCGACAGCCGGAAGGAAGTATTAAAAATTTATTAAACGTATTAAAAAATTTATAACAATAATTTATGTGATATCAATACATAAATGATTTGTACAAAAATGAACGTAGAATTGCAAGGAAATTTTTTAAAAACGTAGATAAATGTTTATGAGTTTATAAGTTTGCAACCAGTTGTAAATTCAACTATTATTTAATGAAAACAGCAAAAATCTGCTGCGTTGGTGCAAGTTTTTGTAATTAAAAAACAAATGTCTGAAGACGCTCAAGTGTCTAGTAACAAATATGTTAAAAAGTTCAGAGAATATTTTGAGAGGGAAAGCTCCGGATATCTTTACAGTTGAATCAACTGACTGCGAATCAAATTATTCTTCTGATGACGGTGCATAAAGTTATAATTGACTTTATTTTAATAAATATAAATTTATTTTGTACTTTTCACTTTTAATTTCACTTCCTTTCTTCATAAGCAACTACATATTTAATAAGAAATTTAACGTTAATCTTTAATAAATAACCCAACATTAAAAAAAGTTGTTTTTCTATAATAACTTAATATTCAGATAATAGAATTTTGACAGCAATCTCAATCTTTCTTTTTTCTATTGTTATTTAGAATTAGAATTTTAATTAACGATCATTGAAAAGGGAAGAATTTATATTTTAGCCTTAATAAAAAGTTTGTTCTATATAAGTCGTACATATATGAACCCCCATTTTGATTTTTCAAACTTTGGCTTCGGACTCGTCATCAGCGACCCCAAATACCCCCGGGTAATGAGTTTTATTTAGATTGAAAATATTTTTGAATAAATTTTCCACCATATTGAATCCGCCATTTTTTTTTTAATTTTAACTTTGGATTCGTTATCAGCAACCCCAAAACTCCCCGGGTACTTAGTTTCACCCAAAATGACAAAAGCTTTCGACTTTTGGCCAGCATTTTGGGATTTAGCTCCACAGTGTGACGCCCGGTTCTAAATGTATTAGCATTTTTTTTAGCTTCGCGTCTTATTACCTGTTCGGGTTATATGCATATGTACTAATTATGCTAATTTGTTAGAATGAGTTTTAATTTAGAAGAAATGTACCCACATTTGCGTGGATAAAGTGGAAAACCAACGCCAGTACACCCAACCGGTACTCAAACATAAATATCCCTGTCATCGACAGACTAGTCGATTACAAGAGTGACGCCATAGACCATGCAACTACCGAAGCAGATATGTGTTATTTTATAGGTGGTGATAAACCTATCAAAAGGGACGCTTTAGATAACATTACTAGATTTAGATCTAGTAACTTTTTTAGACGTCATAGAAGGTTATTCATGTAAAAATTGGTCTGAAAGTTAGGTGTTATCCGTGGCCATTTTTTAAGATTATCCATGGATAATTAACTGTTGTACCTATAATTAAAATACTATTAAAATAAAACCTAACTTATTTAAATGAAGAAAGATGTGACCGAAAATTAATTTTGTTAGAAAAATAGCTGACGTCGTTAATATCTTATTACTTTAAAGATTGGGATGATATATTTCAACGTCATGTTATAAACAATAATTATAACGGGGAAAAGTTTTCGATTTTTAGAAATCATGTGTTTTTAATTATTTTTTTAACCAACCATAGAATATGAAAATAAAGCTTCCCCGCTGAAGTGCGACCTTAAAATCACAACGTGTTTAGTGTGTGTGTGTGGGGGGGGGGGGGGGGGGGGGGGAAGAGAGAGGGAGACAGAGCTATGGTGGTTTTAAATTAGCACCCGCCCTTCTCCAATTCTTTCATTCAGCAAAATTTTGTGTATTTTCTTAAAATTCATCCTCACTCTATCCCAGTCGTGTTGAGCTAGACCGCCGAGGACGGGGAGATCGAGGTTCGAATCCCGGTCGGGTGAACTGGAGGTGGTTTTTCCTAAATGGTTTTCCCCACTCTCCCTCCACGCAAATGCGGGTTCACTTCCTCTAAAATAAACCTTCCCAATTCTTAATCCCTTAGTGTAATTAGTACTTAAGCGTATAACCCGATCGGGTAGTAAGACGCGGTGCTAACATTATTATTCACTCTATCTCTATAGTAGTGTAAGATACTGATGATACTGAACATTTATTGATATAAGGTTGCGTGCTGCGCTGCGTAGCTATGAAAACAAAAAGACGAGGCCCTTAATTAAACGCTCAATAGTCACGCAATGACGTCACTCACGACGATATGGTTACTAGGGACGCCATCATCGGGTCAATGTGAACAACGAGACCTGGATTATCAGGGACGCGATCTATTTGCCCCAAAATGATCTTTAAAAAGTCCGGGCTAAACTCGTCACAATTACAATTTCACTGATGGGGTAGAGACAAAGCAGGCGGACTTGAAAGAGGTATCCGCATCTGCGAATAGAAAGGGTGGGTAACCATTTAGGGAAAACCACATTCAGTACACTAGGCCAGAATTCGAGGCCCGACACCAGCAAAAGCAAACTAGCTTGACATTTAGTCTGCGTGTCCACAAGAGCGGGTTTTACTACTATGTATAATTTTATTTTATGACCGCATCTTACTATCTGTTCATTTTATAAGAATATATAATTGCTAACTAATTTAATGGGGCAGGGATGAGGAATGAAGCATTTTAGAGATAATCTACCCGCATCTGCGTGGAAGGACAGTGGGAAACCATTGAGGAAAAAACCACCCTCATTAGACCCAATTGGGATTCGAACCCTGATCTTCCCGTCATCAGCAGGCCAGTCTAACACGAGATTAAGTTAGTGGAGGAAATGTGGAGCTTAGCTAAGAAGAAATATTTTTCCTTTTGCGCGGAGAGGATGGAGGTAAACCACAGCACATTTTATTAAAAAAAAAATCCCAATGCATCCAGCTGAGATCTGAACCCCAACCTTAATATGCGTTTGTACCAGTAGGATGACTAGTCCACGGACGGAGTGAATTATCTCACTGCCAAAGTGTGTGATCGGACCTAAAAAACAGGGCGTTTTACTTGGTCGTCAAAAGTAATGTTGCAGACTAGGGTGTTAATTTTTTAATTGTTACTTTTTATTGTATAGGCCTAATTTGTTATAATAAAATCCAGCAGGCCGGACTGGCAGCACGAACAATATTTCCAACTCTGAGGGCCTGGGTTCAATATTGACGAAATACACAGAGATTTTTTTTTTTTAATCTCAACAGCGAGGTTTTGTATCCTTTGTCCTGGCAATGAAATTCCTCTTACCTTTCTCCTCGAATCATTTCTTTAGTTGGCGAAGCGATTTGAGGCCGAGACTATGAAGGTAATTAGAATGAAAAGTTTAACCGCTGCTTTATTATCATTATGCTGGGGCGAGGGTGTAGAAAGCTCATTTTTCTAGGGGGGGGGGGGGGTCCACTATAAAATGTAACTATACCTTTAGTCAATAGAAGTTTTTATGGGTATATATGGACCATCCTCCAGCAAAGGTGGGTCCAGAAACACCCCCACCCCCCACCTTTATAAGCCCTTGTGGAGGGGAGAACTTTCCTCATTCTAATGAGCTTCCTCTCTAAATACATGTCTGTGATGAACTTGGAGTAGCTCAGTGGTTGACTTATTGACTTTAATAATGTGTGAAGAATGATACTAGTTAGCTAAGGTAGATTAACTCTGCACTTGACTTATAATCAAACAACCTGGGATAGTATGCTTAATACAATACACTGAACCTTAAGATATTTACTAACTGAAGTCAAGTATGAACCCATATACACAAAGTAAATATCCTATTAGGAGCCCTCTGAATTCAACCAAGGGACTTCTTGACTTGTGTGTGACCCCTCTTTATTGGCCACGCGGAAGAGTTAGCAACAAAACAAATTAGACTGTGCTTATGAAACCATCAAAACTTGAAATCATTCACAAATGTTTTATTTCAAAACTATCATAAATTAACTTCTTTTATAAGATAGACGGTTAATTTTTTTTAGTGTGTATGTAAAAAACTTAACATTTATACTTTTAATAGGGACAAATACTCCCTGATATGTAGAGCTTCAAAATCAAGGTGTAGTGGGTTCAACATCCAGATACAGGATTGACCCCAATAATTGTGTTGTTACAACTTACAACTGCTATTTATGGTCAGATTACCATTGGAAGACCCATTTAATGCATATAAAATTAAATGTATCCTACAAGTATTCAATAATGTTTAAAGAACGTTTTAGTCAACTTACAGCAGTCAACTTAACATTTGAATGAATACATTTAATTTTTTTTACCATCTTGTCTTACTAATCGTTAAGGTTATATTCATATGTACTAATTATGCCAATATGTTATGAGGAAGGTTGGATTCAAATAAAATGTAGCTGCGTTTGTGTGAAATAAGAGTGGAAAAAACTACACTGAGTATGCCAACCCAG
This sequence comes from Timema podura, assembly GCA_033556935.1. Classification (NCBI taxonomy): domain Eukaryota; kingdom Metazoa; phylum Arthropoda; class Insecta; order Phasmatodea; family Timematidae; genus Timema; species Timema podura. The sequence goes on along the minus strand of JAVRXN010000002.1, from coordinate 27,300,941 downwards.
AATTCAAACCATGATCGTCCCATAATTGGCAGTCCAGTTTATTGTGAAAGTGACGTCTTAGACCAGTCAGCCACAGAAGCAGGTGACATTTGTTTTTTAACTGTCAGGTTTCTTACTATGAAGATATAATTATGTTAGGATATTCACAATAGATGAAAATTAACTTTGATACGGATTAGCTATGTGTTGGGATCAGATGTCAATTAATTTAAATTAGTTGAAAAATGACATACAGACAGAGGAATACAATACAACCCGAGTTAAAAGTCTCTAGTTCTATTTCTGTGTTTAGGTATAGTTCTTAAAATAATTTAATTCATACTAGGATATGTCACAAAATATACATGTTCTCTGATATACAATATTTATTTGTAACATATATTTGAAAACTCATTGGATGCTTTGAAAACAAGACTGCAAGTGCCGAAAATAAACTGTTTTAGTGCAATAGTAATAAAAGTGTTATGGAAACGAGCCCCAAGTAGTTTTTATATCCTAATTCACGTTACTTTTTGGGGTTGGGTGGTAGGCTATACTTATTAATCATATAATTAAATCAGTTCAAAAATATGTCAAATTATCTCTTTATATAAACATAATTAAATCCCTCAATTAATATGAATACATGGGTGTACTGCTCGATATCCCACATGATCAATATCAACACAGGTTGCCCTGGTATTAATAAAAGTAGATAAGAATGCCTGACATGGAATAAGGTAGAATACGCATGTTAACACAAAGTCCCAAGAGAATGGGGCGAGATTCCGTTCGCTAAGACATACCTAGCAGAGTTTTTACCTTCTCAAATTTTCTACAACGCTTTGCAGCCCTCCCTTGTTTATCAAACCTTCGCCTCCGAGGAACTCCAGCCTGTCTAAGCAAAATAAGGGTGGAATAGGGATTAAATGCTTTGCAATTTCAATACTACAACCAAGAGGAATATTAATATAGTTTAAGTTTAAATTATAAAATAATTTTAAATATTATAGCATGTTAAATTTACTATGCATGAATTTAAGGTGAGGATAAAAAATATTACAAAAGTTTGGCTACACACGTAGCTGATGGTCTTGGCTTTAGAAGATGATTCACTCCAACATTTTCATATAGGTGAAATATTTTGAGTCGTTAACAGAAAATATCATAACTAAATCATTAAATTAATAAGAAACAAGATTAAATCAAAGATGATGCATCATTCTCGTTTGAAAAGTTATGCATCTTATTAACAACAAACAAGTAAACAATTTTTACACCAAGCAGAATAATATTAAGCCTATTTGATCGATCATATATCTGATGGAGAAAATGTTTTATTACCGCTCATAAACTGTGGTCGAAGCACAAATTGCGGAGCGACAATAATGAGGCTATAATGTGGTCGCGTGTACTTTTTTTTTTACTTTGTCGCAACGGTTTTGTATGAAACTTCACTTAGGTGCACGCACATTGCAATCAATTATTTATGACATCAAAGCAAGCAAGCAAACAAATTAATAAAGACAGAGTAAGACTACTAGTAAAATTGTTTCAATAATTAATAATCTGCTTTTTTAAGGTTAAAATAAAAGAGAGAGGATGTAGAGGTATTAAATTAAAATGCTACTTAAAAACATATTTATTGACACAGACATACAATGATAAGCTACATGCTTTTAAAAAATATGAAAACCAATTAATTTGATTAATAGAAAAAAAAGTATCTACCAAGCTAACAATAACTACACTCTTTGGTTTGGGGCAAACATTAAGATTACCATGTTAACATAGGCATACAAATCAATCTACTTGCTCATGGAAATAATTTAACACTAAAAAATTGATTAAAACATATTATTTCATACACTAATTAGCAAAAAAATATCATAAAGTTGACAAACCTTTCATTTTCTCTATGAGCATAGTATAAATTATAACAAAAGGTAGCTGGTGTAGGTACTCATTCTTTGCATGAGGAATCTATAAAATAGCTTTGTTATGTTTAGTAATAATTTAAAACTAAACACAGGGAATAGTAGCCATATATTTATTTATGTTTAAATATTAATCCATTATTGGTTAAATCGTGATACAAATCATGAAAGTAGGATGACTAATACACAATGTCAAGAAAGAGATATAATCTGAACATCTTTTAAAATCTGACATTTCTTTTGAAGATTAAGTTATAACTTCGCTATACTCAATATTTTGAACTCTTGTCTGTTGGTGCTAATTAAAAAGAAAGAAGAGTTGTCACAGCATAAATAATTGGTTATTAAAGGGTTGTAACTAAATCCAATCAAAATATTTTAGTATTTTTTACCGCATCTACCTCGTTTACCCATTTTACACTTTTTTAAAACCCTTTTACCCTTTTTACCTTAAAGTAATACCCTTTTTCACCTATTTAACCTTTTTACCCCTTTTGCCCTTTCCTCTCAGTTTACACTCTTTACCTCTTTAACCTTTTTTCCCTTTTTAATTTTTTTTTACGATTTGTATTTCTTTTACTCCTTTTAACCTTTGAACCCCTTTTATCTTTATTAAGTTAGATTTATTTTTCACCCTTTTAACAAATTTTGCTCAATTGTGCTCTTTTTTGCTATTTCTGACATTTTGATCCTTTTTGGACATTTTAATATTTTTTTTGCCCTTTTGGTTTTATTGACCTTTTTGATTTGATTTACTTTTTACTATTTTTGCACTTTTTATACCTTTATAAATTCTAGCCTCAGAGAAACATTTTAAGGTAATTGAGGTGTAAAAAGTGCAAAAAGGACATAAAGGGTAAAATATGGTAAAACAGGAAAATCTAAGCTTTGAAATACCAGCTTCCAGGGGCACATGTTTATATGCACAAGAACTATCATAACCTGTATTGCACAAATGTATTCTGAAATGTAGAAGTAAAGCTTTCTCTCGGCGTTAATATTTAATTTTTTTCGCTTTTAATGTATTAAACAAATTCTAATCAAAAGTTTAAAATTCTGGCTTCAAGGTGCACATGGGCTACTAATATTAAAATTTTAGACCTCTGCTTGCGGTAGATATCATGTAATGCTTATGGCAGACAGATTCTTCATTTTATTAATAGAGATGCTGAATACCTCACCTGGTGCTAAGTTGCACAGTGTCAAATAAACCTACAAATATTAAAGTTGATAAAAATTTTTTTTAGGAAAAAGCATAATTAATTAAAAAGTATGTTTAAGAATCAAATAGCCAAAGCTATTATATTTGTTTTAGTGAGGATTTACTTACATCTAGATATCTTATTCTGAAAATTGAAAAATGACACCTGGATCCGGGTTAGATTCCTGTGTCCAAGTGTCATTTTTCAATTTTCAGACTAAAAAGTATGTTCTTTTAAATTGAAAAGTGACACCTGGACACAGGGGAATAAGCCCGAGATATCTTTGACTTGGTACGCCAATGTTCTTACCATTCAACTGTCCAAGATTCATCCCTTTTTTTATGATATAATAGACATGACCAAGTGTAAGGAACTATTATACAGGGCATATTTTGTACCCATTGTCACATATGCAGCCAAAACATGGAAATTTAATGTAAGAGAGACTAGGAAAGTGGAGGCCATGGGAATAAAGTTTGTGAGGAGCATGTTAGCTGTCACAGGAGAAACAAGATTAGAAATGAAGTTATCTGGGGAAGATTTGGGGTACATGGGGTACATGAGATGTTAGAGGAAGCAAGACTGAGATGGTATGGGCATATAATGAGGATGGAAAAAGAGATGCCGAAGAAAATGTTGGAAATGAAGTATGTGGGAAAAAGACCGCAGGGGAAGCCAAGAAAGAGAAGGGAGGAGCAGATAATAGAAAGTGTTCAAGTGAGAGGAGAAGAATGGAAGAAATTAAAGGAAGAAGAGTGGTGGAAGGATAGAGGAAGATGGAGGCATTTTACTAAACTGACCCAGCCACAGGTTGGAAACAGTTGATGATCATGATGATGATGATGATGATACATTCGACATACATAATATCACTGGTCAGTGGCACCAAGCCTTGAACAACTTTTTTAAATTAAATTTTAAATATTTTTAATTTAAACAAAATTGTAGTTTTAAATATTCGAGGATTCAAGTTTCGACCTATCCCTAACTATAAATAATACTAAGCCTGGATGATAATTTCATATTTGATTACTAACCTATTAATTTGTATTTTTATGTGATATAGTAAAGAATAAGGCATATAATCTGAGCAGGTAGAAAGACGAGGTGCTTAAAAACAAATGTGTGTTTACACTTATACATTTGACAGAATATTTTAGAGTATACCTTATTTTGATTACCATGAATGGAATAACTTAAAATTGTGTGAGGTGTGATTATTAAGATTTATGTAAAGGCTGTAAATTTTTGCCTAATAACTTAATCTATTACTATGCCTTTAAACCTCACCAAATAAGTAACTTATTTAACATAAAATAAAAGGTTTATTGAGGAAATAGTGATAGGAACAAATAGGACTGACACAATGAAAATGATATATAAATATTATTGATGTATAGCTTTATTAATCATTATATTATAAAGAGATTTATAGTAATACATTAATACATTAAAAATTAACCGCTGTCATTATTAACTTAGCTCATAATTAATTCACCAGTAATCTTCACAAAATGATTGTAATTTGTCTTAACTGATTATTTTTATTGCCCTGGAATGACACAGTTGGTTATATAGATTTTTGTTTTGACAAAATTAATGTTGTGTTTGACTGATTTAATCCTACAAGTGATTCCGATAAAATCAAAGTTCAACAATTTTAAGCTAGACAGAAGCGCCAACATTCTCAATTATTAGACTAATTCAGTGATGGTAAGATCAGGGTGTCAAGGGAGGCATTTACACCCTGGAAATAATTTTCCCTTTGCTGGAATAAATTTGCCTTGCTATAGATTTATTTCATCCACCTCCAACATTCTTGAATATGAAGCCGAGAGCAGGCCTTGCACTTGGGGTTGCCAGGTGTCTCGATTAATCAGGATTGTCCTGATTTTGAGTCTCAAGTCCAGGTTAGATCTTTCAGGACATTCAAATATCCTGGTTTATCAATTTTTCGATTCTTACCAATGTTTGGCTTTGTCTAACCAATAGCGGCCACACTCGGCGTGCGGTATGCCGTTTGCCTTGACCTTACTCAGTATAATTTTTAAATATGTGATTTTTAAGTTGAGTTCTGTGATTGTTTTGTTTTTGTTTTTAATAAACGTATTCTATACAATAATTCGATGTTTGCTTGCTTAGATACCTCTATCTCTTTCTTTTGTTTTAAGTTGATCATTGTCCCAGTTTGATGACCAAGAAATCTGGTAACCCTATTTGCACCAAAATAAATTTTAAAAAGAAATGTAATAGTGTTTTATAATGCCTATATTTATTCAATAGCTATAAGAGGTATGATTGGGGCCAGATTATCGCAGTAAGTTTGTTATTTTGTTCTATAGCCAATCAGCTGTCAACTTACTCAGGGTTAAAGATTACAGGAGAAAGATCACTTCAAATAGCTTTTAAAAGCTAACAATTTTCAAAAATTTCCCTTGGAGGGCCACTCCAAATAGTACAAATAGTTGTGTTCAAGCTGCAGCCTTCAAGTGGAGATTTAATGATAGGAAATGTAAGAACAAGAGATTCTAGAGGTTAATAGGTATTTAGTACCTTGTTCTTATCACGTTCCCCAAATGTGTACTATGCTAGTAGTGTCTATCCCAGGGTGAAGGTGATGTAATATCAACACTTGTAATAAGGGCGGGGTAGTGGGCCGAGAGTAAAGGAAAAAAAAAAAAGAAGAAATAGGGAAGAAAATGAAGCGAGACACCTTTAAAAACTTCTCAGGGCATCAATGTGTGTTTAAAAAAATGCCGGAAGAGAACTAACTATACTATACCACATTCCTCTTGCTTTCTAAGCTTCCCTTTAGGTGGGAAATGAGAATGTCTGGACATCGAAGGGGTTCCCTTCCAACACAGTGTTTTTGAACTTGGCACCACTGTACACTGCCATACGAGTCTTTTTTTTTTAGCACAGCGTCTTACTACTCGTTCAGGAAAAACACATTTGTACTAATTACGCCAATGTGTTAAGAATGAAGGTTGAATTTAGAAGACGTGTACTCACATTTGTGTGGAGGGAGAGTGGAAAATGGTTTAGGAAAAAAGTCCTTATTACACTCAATTGGGATCTGAACCCCAATTTCCCTATCAATGGCAGTCTGGTCGATTGAGAGTGACGTCTTAAACCATGTGGCCACCAAAGTGGGTCATGAGAATCTCAAATATTCATGCAAATCATTCCAAATACTTAATTATCGAAAAGAGGTTTTCATTCTACTATGTTACAACATAAGAGGTGACCTGGTGGTCTAGGGTAAGGTGTCGGACTTCTGAGCTGGCGACCGGGGTTCAATCCTCGGTCCCAGCACAGATTTATCTGATTACCAAACTCTTCCTTCACCTCTGACAAGACCTGTATTAATCACAACTTGTGAATGTGAGGAATGCCAGGCCTCCACCGTGGTTCGGATTCCACGTTAAACTGTAGGTCCTCCATTTCATCTCACAATCACCCTACCATTACACATTAGCGTAAGTGCGTATAACCCGAACGGGTAGTAAGACGCGGTGCTAATATAATAATAATAATAATAATAAATACAACATAAGGATGGATACAGTTAATGTTCACCAAAATATCCATGCCAATAGAAAATGTAAGTTGAAAAAAGAAGCACAGAGATATATAATTTTGAAATCAAACTCGATGCTTAGGATATGATAAACCAACTCAAATACCTATTTCAGCCAAACTACACAATGGGTGTTCAGCATGCAAACTTACTATTGATGCTATAGAATGGGACATTTTGGTAACCTGCGTTCTTTTCTTCATCACCTCTTCCTTCAGTCATTGTTGATCCGCAAAAACACAACACAAACTGAAATAAATGTATATTGTACCAGCCTCAGAATGTATCCATCACAGGCGCTAGAAATAACAGGTATTAGGAAATATTAACAATTAAGTAACTTAAGAGCTAAGAAACCCCAAAAGTCTAGGGTCACAAGCAACATTTTAATCTTCAGTTTATAATGTTCCTACAATATTCATGAAGCATAATTTCACCAAGCGAAAACATTAATGTTATGATTGAAACAAGTTCACAATTTATGTTGACTTTAATTTAAAACAAACAAAAATCAACTAAAAAAAAGAATGACTAAATTAGATTAACATAATAACAATTTATAACATTTAACATTTAACATTATAGCACCGCATCTTTCTACCCGTTCGGGTTATACGCTTAAGTACTAATTACTCTAATGGATTAGGAATTGGGAGGGTTGAATTTAGAGGAAGTGAACCCGCATTTGCGTGGAGGGATAGTGGAAAAACAATTAGGAAAAACCACCCCCAGTTCACCCGACCGAGATTCGAACCTCGATCTACCCGTCCTCGACGGTTGAGCTCAACACGACTAGCGTGTTAGCCAACTACGCCACCGAGGCGGGTAACAATTTATAAACACATAAAATATCATTGGAATCCTTCACAAAGTAGCCTATGTATTTTAAGGTTCGATAAGCCTTGTCATCACCTCATCTTTCCTCACCATCCATTTTTTATGGAAGACTGGATAATATTGTGGGAACCATGTTTGATCTTTTGGACTATATTAAGTGCTATTATCCATAAGCCATTTTTTAACGCCATCTATTATAAATTATGAAAATGAATAAGCATTTTTTTTTCCAAATAATACATTTAATTTAAATTTAATCGATTTATTCTCAACATTTGTTTTTAGTTTCTATTACAAAAAGAAAATTTGTGGATAAGCAATTTCTATGAGTATAATTTAAGATAGTGAGAAACAAAATTATGTGTTCCTTAGGAGAAAATATTTTTTTAACACCGTGTCCTACTACCCATTTGGGTTAGACAAATGTATACTAATTATGATAATGTGTTAGTGGTGAGGAAGGTTGAATTTTGAGAAAATGTATTTACATTTGTGGAGGGGGTATGGCAAATAATTTATGAAAAACCACCTTAAGTAGACCTGACAGAGATTCGAACCCTTATATCGTCAATGGCAGTCTGATCTATTGCGAGTGTGATGCCGCAAGCAGTTGTGGCTTGCTGTGGGCTAGGGTTAGGGGGTGGGTGTGTGCAGGAAGGGGATTAAACCCAAACACCGTAAAAGAATCTATGGAAAGATAGAGGAGCCTGCATGAACCAACGACTAGTTGAGATTGTTCTATACGAGGCCAAAAATGATTAAGTCTTTACCAATAGAAATCTGGACAGCAACACATCCAGCTTTAACATGTTAACATAAAGACGGGTGGAACACTATTTTTAAAAGATTGTTAGGCTTAAGGCAAGACATGTGACAACCATAATACAAGGTGAGGTGCAGGCAATTAAGTAGAAAATTCAGCCTTCTATATACATCTCCGAATATCCATAGTCTGTAAGATATCAACCCCCACAATAACATATTCATTTGTCCACAGGTAGAAGTTGGATCAATTTAACTTTACTAAGGACTGTCGTTTTAGGGATAATTAGTGTTTGCTTTTGCCTAAAAATGCAAAATAAATCAATGTACTAGTATTATGGTTGCAAAACAAAGCTAGCAACATTGTTATTGGTGATTTTATTCGATGCGCGCGGACATATTTACTTAACTGGGATAGGTAGTCCATATCATAGACTAGTCCTTAGAACGTTAAAGTTGACTAACTTTTACAGAGTACAGACTACAGCTCAGGACTCCGCAGTGTAGACAGAACAATATGATACCATTCCATAGATTTCTTATTGACCACGGACTTAAGGATGCGAAGTCTGTAGATAGGGCTTTACAACTAGGTATATTATTGAAGATTTCCAAACAAACATTTATTGGTACCATTACGATGTATTATATTATATTATATTTGAAAAACTAATGAACTTATTAAGTTAAAATAAAAGTATCGGTTTAAATGTACAGTATTTCATGATAAATTAGAGCAATATAAAATTAAATGCTATGAATGATTTAGTGCGAATACCTAGTAAGAATGTCAACTAGAACACGAAAATATTTTGATATTTTTGTTTTTTAATAGTAAGCTACGAGCAACGCCCAAACGTAAATCAATTTGTAAATAAGACGAAAATACACCGTACACACCCCAAAAATAAGTGAACGTCAGCGGCTTTTGCAGAATAGCAGTACTGATAGAACTAAACATTTATATTTTCTCAAAAAATATATAATTTTTTATTACAAAGTAGGCTGGTTGTATAAAATTATAGTTAATTTAAGATAAAATCATGTTTAGTATTATTAGTTTGAGTTTTAAATATATCTTTAGGAAAATATGATTTTAAAAACTAAAAATATTGTTATGTTGCTTAAACTGGAGATTTGGCGGCAATTTATCATATGCATTATCACAGAAGTAGTTTTGATGTTTGATCTGAATCTGCTTTATTTACACCACTAGATCTAACTTTTCTATCACTAGTTTAAATGGAGATCTGGAGAAAGTTGCCCTGTTTGAAGTCTGACTTACAACTATTGTTTACATTGACGGGAGGACAATGTTTCAGGTTAGACTACATCGGATTTAAAGTTATAATAGGCCTATCATTTAATTTAACATATATATCATTTAATTTAACATATTTTTTAACTTTCAAAGTTAGTTTACACTTTACAGTCGTTAGGAAGAGAGAATTGAGGGTCAATTAGGGCATTTGCTCACCCCCATCCCCAAAACTTCAAATGATTTAAATAAAAGCTTGAAACTTAATAAGTAGAACTATAATATAAAGCCATTAAAAAGACACAAATTGAAGGTGTCCTTAAAATTCCTAATTGGTAAAAAGTAGCCTACAGAAATAACAACGTCACGTGTCCTACGTCCCCATCAGCAAAGTAAATTTCTGGGTGTGCCTCAGATCCTTCACCTTTTGGCAAATCTGCATTATTTTGAATATTTTGCTCTTATTAATTTTTATTTCTAGATGGAAGAAAACTGGTAAAAATGAGTGGACTGGTGTGTTTTCCAGTCGTATTTGGATTCTCTCACAAGATGATACCCATCTTTTGTACAAAGTTATATTAAGAGAGACAACAGATCCAGTCGCATCGCCTAAACAACGCAGGAAAGGAAACGCTAGAAAACGTGTAGTTTCCAAACTTCTTGAAAATGAAGGAGAAGATTACCATAGTGAGAAAGACCCACGCAATATGCAGGGAAAATGTGATAGCAATAGCTATTTAAATAAATCTGTCGATGATGAAGAGTTACTCAAGAAATACTTGCGATTAGATGAACCACTACAAGATTTGTACGAACTTTGGTCAAAGAAAGATCTTCACTTCAAACAAGCTGCTGTCAAATTTCAAGGATTGAGGATTCTAGCCCAAGATCCAACAGAAAATCTATTTTCATTCATTTGCTCTTCAAACAACAATATATCTAGGTAAAATAAATTAATGATTTGTACACAGCTAAGAAATGTAACCGTATTTGCACGGAAGAGAGTGGAAACCCATTTTGAAAAAATACCCGACCGAGATTTGAACCTCAATCTCGTCGTCATTGGCAATTTAGTCTACTGCGAGAGTGGCGTGTTAGACCATGCAGCCACCGAAGCGGGTTAAATTGTTATTAAAAGTATAATTAAATTGGTTTGATTGGAAATGTAATTAGTCTCAACACTGGATGTATTAGAGTTGTTTATCCTAAATTGTTTTCCACTCTTTTCTCAAATGCAGCTACATTTCCTCTAAAACTCCACTATCCTCATCACGTCCACATTATTATAGTGAATACAGTACATATTTAGGCATATATAACCTAATATGAGTAACATCATGAAATGTTAAGAGAAGAAGACCATTTTAATTTAATTGTATTTAACTAATTGCCAGCATCCAAATTTTGATGACCTAAAAATGACCAAAATTTGACCTATCAAATGACCTAAAGATTACTTCAAATTTTCAAAAATTGACATAAAAACTCAAAATAAACACACCCTACTAAATCAAACATGCACTTTACAAATGTAAAATGCAATGAAAAACCCTTAACAACTGAACTATGGCATTTTACTAAATATAATATTGATAAACAAATATCTGCTTCAAAAGTAATAGCCACCCCCTTTCAACACAACCCTCTCCAGGCTAGTTGCATGGATAGTGTGTGTATAAAAATATAAGCTACTTATTCAACATCAATGCCTTAAAATGACTCAATAATTACTAAAACCAAGAAAATATTACCTTAAATTCCAAAATGACATAAAATGACTTATAAGATAAACATTTAAATCACTCATTTTTGAAAGGGGTTATTCCAAAAATTCCAAAAATGAGATATTGCCATACCTGGGTTAATATAACGTAGGCACACGCTTCTGTATAGAAAGGGATTCATTCCAACTATTCATATGGGAGTAATGGCACTGCAATTTCAGACAGCAGTTAAGAAAGGGCTTTATTCCTATTGTTGCAAAAATGTGTTTGGTATTATTATAATTGATTGGACAATATGTGATTTTTTTAATATAGTAATGATATGCATCTCTCAATGTTCAGCAAATAGACTATAAATCAAGTAACAGTGATGGTTAATGATTATTACAATGTTGTATATAATAATCTCTAATATGTAATACTGTTTTGTTTATTCATAAATAACAATGATAACATTTTTTATTAGTTTTTCAAAGTTCTGCAATGAAAATATTAGTTATACTCCTTTGGAAGATTTCATGCCTTAGGTTAAACCTAAAATACTTTGATCATATTAGAAAGGTCATTATTCCATATATTAACTTATGAAAGGGCATTATTTCTAATTTTATAAATTTTTTATAATAAATTAGATACATATATCCAAAGAAACACATGTTCTATAACATCTCAGTTGCTGTACCGTAGTCTTATTTATTGTGTCATTAGAAATTCATTATAGGTTTTTACTAGCTCTAAAAAAAAATTATCTCCTGAAAACTGTGGATTTTGAAGTAATGTCCTTTTTAAAATTGTGACTCAATACACAAGGGGATCATGAACAGAGTTTATGTACTTATAAGCATTGTCTTTGATGAACAAAAATAAAGATGACATGTCATCAAAGGGCCCTACTATTTACCAGTACTTTTTCAATTGTTGCACGTTCTTAGTACAAAGGTTAACAACAACAACAACCTAATTTAACTGAGTAGGATGAGAAGGGTTAATCAAGAGGAAATGCATATGCATTTACTTGGATGTAGGAAAGTTAAAAGCACTTATAGAAAAATCATTCCCATTGCAACTGGTCAGGATGTTTACTAGAGTTTGGTATACCAGTGGAACATGCTTGCTCTAATGGCAAGTATTTGCCAATTTAAATTTGCTCCTAAGAAAATAACTTTTGATTTGCAGGATTTCTTCAATGGTTGAGAAATTGTGCACTTTGTATGGAACGAGGATTGCCACAGTGGACAATATAACGTATTTTGATTTCCCTCATGTGTCGGCCCTTACTGACCCATCAGTGGAGCAATCTTTGAGAGAAGCTGGCTTCGGGTATAGGGCTAAGTTCATTCATAAATCTGCTTGTCAAATCATTAAGGAAGGAGGCGTAACATGGCTGCAAAAGTTGCAGACTTTACCTTATGAAGAAGCTAAGACAGAGCTTATGAAGCTTCCTGGAATTGGAGCTAAGGTACTTATTTTTATATATATATATCTCAGCTTGAAAATAATTTTCTTCCCTGCCTCGTGTCATATTACCCATCCTGGACTTAAATATTTTTATATTAAATGGGGTAGAAATGAAGATAAACTATTTATAAAATGTAGCCCCCATTTGTGTGAAGGGACAAACCCATTTAGGAAAAAATACCTCTCAGTATCTATAGCTAGCCAGAATCCGAATGCCTACCTCCATATCACCAGCGATCCAGTCTATTTGGAGCTTGATACCTTAAACCAGGGGCCAGCAACCTTTTTAGATATCACAGACCATATGGGGTTAAACATAAAGTTGGTGGGCTGGTTTGGAAAAAAATATTGATCAAACAATTTTAACTTTATATTTCTCATGTATTCTATTAATTAGTTATTAGTCTATTTTTATTAATGCCAATTGGATGATAGTTTTGCCTTTTAAGTTATTCTGGTTGGTACAGTACTTACTTCAGTAAAGCATTTTTACTTCATGTACTTCACTTCAAGCAGTCTTGTTTTCGAGGATTTTTATCTCTTAGCTGTGAAGTGTAAATTTCCACACACTTAGGCATGCGCCTATTTTGCCAAAACATTTTTATTCATAATGTTATGTTACATGCAATATTTAAAGACAAAAATTAGGCACCATACTAAATGTTTTAAAATATAAGTCATTTGGACTTTAATCAAATAATATCCACACTCGTCTTTTATTTTAGTAATTGTAATTTACCAATCAAAGTAACTTGTTTAACATCAATGTAAATGTGAGACTTTGAATAATATTACATTCACTATTGTTTCAGGTTGCAGATTGTATTTGTTTAATGTCCCTGGGACACTTGGATGCAATTCCTGTGGATACACACATTTACCAAGTAGCCGCACAGCGCTATCTTCCCCACCTTAAGAACTACAAGTCTGTTACAAACAAAGTATATAACGAGATTGGAGAGTACTTTAGGGATCTCTATGAGAAATACGCCGGATGGGCACATACGGTTTGTAAATATATGTATATGATCGAGACTGAAGAGTAGTGGTTATCACATAAGACTCTGGCTTGGAGGGCCAAAGTTAGATCTTATACGATATTGACCATCTACAATTTGAAACCCGCCTCGGTGGCGTAGTTGGCTAACGCGCTAGTCGTGTTGAGCTCGACCGCCGAGGACGGGGAGATCGAGGTTCGAATCTTGGTCGGGTGAACTGGGGGTGGTTTTTCCTAAATGGTTTTCCACTCTCCCTCAACGCAAATGCGGGTTCACTTCCTCTAAATTCAACCTTCCCAATTCCTAATCCATTAGCGTAATTAGTACTTAAGCGTATAACCCGAACGGGTAGTAAGACGCGGTGCTAAATATTATTATTATTATTACAATTTGAATATTTTTTTCCCCATTTTGATTTTGCATAATATTCCCAGACGAGTGATAATAATTCACTCTCATCATGTTCCCTCAGTTTAGATGTTGTGGCATCTCAAATATTATCTATATACATTTTAATATTATTTTTAATGGTTACCTATTGATACTTAATTTAGGATTTAGGGATGAGGAAATTAGCTAAGAGGAAGTACACCTACATTGGTGTGGAAAAAGGATTTGTTAAATCAACAGGGAAAATTCACCCCCATGCATCCGGATGGTATTCAGAACCTGAACTCTCCGTCGACAGTGACAAATAGCATTGCATAGCTAATTCCTTGGACAGCTCAGCCGCGGCTATACGTTATCGTCCTTATTTAAAAATTAAGTTGTTTAAATTTAGTTCAAGTTTTTAGATTCAATAATTAATAGTAATTTGTGCAATTTAATTTTAATATTGGTAAAAGTACTAGCTTATGCTTGACTTGTTAATAAAGAAATAAGTTGATTTAAACATTTTAGATGACATCTGCCCTTTAAAAAACACTATGTTTATGTTTACAATGCACTAAACTTTTCATAGGTAATGTGTTTATCTTTTTGAATGAATAGAAATGTTATGATAATGTCGTGATTAGGACTTTTTTTTTTTTTACAGATAATATTTTGTGCTGATCTTAAGATGTTTCAAGAGGATGCTTCAGCAAATACAAAAGTGAAAGGAAAGAGTATTAAAGTTGGTACAAAACGTAAACGGCCATCATAAAATTGAAAAGAATGCAATTTATTTTGTCAATACGTAAACAGCCATCATAAAATTGAAAGGAATGCAATTTATTTTGTCAATACGTAAACAGCCATCATAAAATTGAAAGGAATGCAATTTATTTTGTCAATACGTAAACAGCCATCATAAAATTGAAAGGAATGCAATTTATTTTGTCAATATAATTTTAAACATACACTAAAATATTACATTTTAAATCATTTTCTTTTTACTACATAATATGTTAATTGAAATTTATTTCACTATATCAATTACCTACATCAAAGGCAAAGCAATAAGAAGAAAAATAATTCTTTTAAGACTAGCTTTCTGTGTAATATTTTTATTGTTTTATTTCAAGAATTGATAGTTACATTGAACACATTTTTTTAAATTTGGAACATGTTTTTTTTCTGAATTGGAAGTAAAATGTAAACAAATAGAGGCTACAAATATACATTTATAAGAATCCACAAATATATGTTCAAAACAAATTTTTCACATCAATACAAAAGCAAAACTACATTGATGCAGATATTCTTTTTTCAATTGAAATCCAAACCACACTAATGGATGACTTTCTAACATTATTGTAATGTTCTTTGTAATTATTTTTTACTTGTTATATATTTATGTACTTCACTTCAATACTTGTCATCCCACTTAAGCATCTATCAGCCCAGTTTCATTTTACCTTTAAAAATGTATGGTTTAAATTCACAAATTGTTTAGTAAATAAAATTTGTCTAGTTAAACTTTTACCAGAAAATAGTATTTAATATTGTAAATGAGTGCTTAAAGTAGTATTGGGATAAATAATGGCTCAAAATTTTTGATGACACTTGATTTAACTTTAAATAAATTGTAGTTTTAATTACTGACGCAATAAAGTATGTATGAAGTATTTATGAGCAAGTAAATGCAATAAATATTTTCTTGATTAATTTTAAGCTAAAATTTTTTGAGGTTGCCTTTGTTTCCAGTATGAAATTTAACTTTATTTTCTTGAGTATTTTTGTTTGTTTCGGCTACCGGCTTACTAAGCTTGTTGTGGCCTACATCTCTGTAGCAGTGCTGCTGCTGTTGATAGGCAGGTCCAAGTTTATGGAGCTTACTCGTGGCGAGGACAAACCCACATTCCCGCTCAACAAATACGAAGCTCTAACAAAGATGCTGTCAAAATCATAAAATACATTAGGTTTGCGATATAAAAAAGTTTATAATCATAAAATATGGTTTTATTTATTCTAAAATAGACAAGCAGTGCTTTTAATGTCTACATAGACCGACCGTGCATGCAAAGAATGGTGGTGACTGGTGAGAGAGCACTCCCCTTCTTAGCACAATTTTTTTACTTTGTCCACCTTTTCTCCGTATTACTTCAATTTATATTAACCTCGTACACTACTATACTCTTTACTATAATTACAACTCCTCTTTCTACAATAGCCTTCTCCATCACTTTCCAGACTTAATTTCTATCCACACTATCATAATGCCTTCTCCACATCCATAAATATTATTACCTAGTCCTTCCCAAATTCATACCTCCTTTTCTTCAGCTGTCGTATAGTGAAGATCCAACTCTATTGTAGACCTCTGTTCCCTAAATCTGTGCTTTTCCGTTCTCCACCTTTCCCTATGCTCTTATATTTTTGTACAGTGGCACATTAGCGTTATTCCCTCATGATTCATACACATCTTTCTCCTTATAAATCGGAACTATAATTCCCTTCTTTCAGTCTACCAGTACCCTGTTTAACCATTGACTTCATGCTTCGCCTGCAGCTCTTGTTGTCTCAATTCCACATCTAGTACATTCCCTTGTTTAAGGAATATAAATAATATTAATAGGGTTATATGTCAATTTCCATAGCTTATTTGTTTGGATAGTATTTTACAAGGGCTAACTAGCCCAACAACTTGGTTTAATTCCCGTTGATGACCTTAACCAGTACAAATAAGCTATAAATTTGCAACTTTTGTTATTAAGATTATGGAAAAATAATATTTTTTATATTCTTTTCTAAACTCTAATATAATGTAGTTGCAATAAATTAAACCAGGTTTGTCGCTAAAATTATTTAATTAAATACTAAAAATATTGAGTTTTTAGATATCTAAACATATTATCCTATTCTATCTTTCTATTATTTTTTGTGATTGATTAAAAAATCTACAATACAAGCAGAGTGGGTTTTATTATGACTAAATTATATATAATACACTTTTTTAAACCAATTTATCATCAGTTGGACGGTCTTTTTACAGCTCGCAAGCAACTAGGTACAAAAAATTGTAACCCACCGTTATAAGATTATCCATAATAGGTACTTTTAATATTTCGATTAATACTATTGCTGAGATAAATAAATAAACTTAAAAATAAATTAGAGTTTTTATCATAAATACTATTTCTATTAATAGAAACAGAAAATGTGAACGCCATATTTTATAAATTCAATCACATTTTTTCTTTTTTGATGACATCATTTGAGATTGTCATGACTTCACCATAGTTTCTGGGATTTGAGGAAGCTATGATTAATTGAAACATCTAAGCATGATTTTAATAGATATAAAATTCAAGTAGAATACGAACAAAACATAGTGCCACTATTACATAAGTTGTGAACAAGAGAAAGCTGGTAGCGAGACAAAATAAAAACGAAAAGAATTCATGGCCTTCTGGCTGACTCTCCCGTGTATAATTAAACTCCTCATTGATTGCCGGTGCTGCCATATAGAATAAAAGAGTACAATAAGCCCTTGGTACCATTAGTAGTCGTTGATTCCAATTGCGTATAACCCAAACTGGTAGAAAGATGTGGTGCTAATAATCATAATCATTTGATTCCATTCAAGTTTATGTACGAGAAAAGAACAGAATAAAAGTTTATGACTAACGCAATACATAGACAAAGTCCGAGTACTGGGGTTTAACGACCTGAAGTCAAAAGCGAGCTGTTACTGGGGTGGCCACGGGGGATGAGTTTGACGAGGGTGCTCGAGGAGCAAACACACTAAGAGACACAGCGGCAAGCCTCACAGGAGTGTGAGCTGGAGCCATCGGGCTGGGAGCCTGACGAAGGAATACTGGAGTGGAATCCGTGGAGAGCTCCGGAGCTAGAAATTCTGGCGGGGGGCGGTCAGCAACTGGAGGTGGCTGAATTAGGGAAGCCGATGAAGCTCCATCAGATGGAGGTGCGGGCGTAGGTGCCGGCATGGCCTGCTCGATCATCTCCCATGACAACTCAACTGAAACAACCTTGGGGTCCCGGAGGCGTAGATGAGATGCTGAAATTTGTTAAGAGCGTCCACCAACAATCACTAGATATGAAACAGTTGAGACTCTATTCTAAACTTTACCTGGAACCTACCTTGAGTTTGCGATGAGTCACAGAGCGCACCCATACTAGATCACCTGGGGAGAAATATGTGACCTTGGAAAATTGCAAAGCAGTGAATTTTGCCTGAGCCTCCTTCACTCTTTGCTTGAGAATCATGGATGGATGGATTGAGGATGGATGGATGGATGTGATGAGAAGTGAAAGCTTGCTGCGGGGCCTGCGGCCCAATAATACTTCATCTGGTGTAATCTTAGTAAAGGTGTGAGACGTATTGTGATATTCCAAAAGAAAGGCATCTACTCAATGCTGAAGGATTTTGGATCGAGTAGAAACACCAAGCAACTGTTTCATCAGAGCTGTCTTAGTTGTCTTAACGACAATCTCCGCGGTACCGTTGCATTGGGGGTGGTAAACAGGGGAAGGGGGAATGTACAATTCCATTGCTAGACAGAAAAATAGTGAATGCAGCTAATGAAAACGGAGGACCGTTATCAGAAACGACCTCGAGCAACCCCTAGGCTGCAAATATTGAGCACAGAGCTTCAGAAGTATATTCTGCCGAGGTGCCTTCGTGCATAATGCGCGCCTCGGGCCATTTAGAATGACCGTCTACAGTAATGAGTAGAGTCTTAGCTTTAAATTTAGCAAAATCAATATAGATCCTTTGCCACCTTATAATAGGCTAGGACCAAGGGATCAGAGGCTTGTGAGGAGCAGCTGACTGTAGAGATGGGCAAACACCATACCTGTTCACCCTAGCTTCCAATTCGTCATTGAGTCCTGGCCACCATACAAAACCACGTGCTAGGTTTTTCATGTGACTAGAGCCAAGATGAAGCTCATGGAGGAACTCATGGAGGATCTCCAGGACTTCGGGACAGTGACCCTAGACAACCACAATAAACAATCAGATTCTGCCAACAATTCCAGAGCTCGCCGATGAAAAGGGTGGAGACTTTCACCGTGAACCACATCAGGCCAACCATTGAAGATAGACTCAATATGGGATCCTTCGTGGTCTCAGTGGCCAACTGGACCGTGGCGAAAAGTCCCAGAGACAGCAAGGAGATCTTTTAGATGTCAGACTCCATTCAGTCTGATTGGAAGAGGGTTCCAGCTATGAAAATCAGCATGAGGAATCAGTTCATATTTTAGAAATGTGATCTATACTGGAAGGCTTACAACAGGATTTCCCAACATTGTAGGCGGAGAGCAGTAAGAGGTCGTATTTTAGCTCTATACCCAAAATAGAAACCAACGCTGCATTGTCAGTACATAACTCAAAAGGTCGGCCAAACAAGTACTTACTAAATTTCTTAAAAATAATAGCTGTGGCCTCTCGCTCGTGCTAGGGGTAGCTTTTATCAGCATTGGAAAAGGTCTTAGATGTGAAAGTGATAGGACGTTTTGCCCCATTGGGGAAGATGGGGGGATGACAGCACCCGTACCTTACTGCGAGGAATCACAGGACATTCTGAGTGACAAGCCAGTAGAGTAAGGAATGAGCACCTGATCGCCACTCAATTCCTGAAGACACTGATGATAAGCTCTTTGTTGCTCAGATCACCACACCTGATTCGCATCCTGCTTGAGCAAAGCATTCAATGGATGAAGCATAGTGAACATGTTGGTGATGAACTTTGCGTAAAAGGTTACAAACCCAGTGAACGAGAGAAGTTCAGATTTGGATGATGGCTCTTTGGCTTGAAGGAGAGCCTTTATGCGGTCGTGATCTAGACGCAACCCTCTGGCATCCAACATGTGACCCAAAAATTTAACCCTTGGCTTTAGGAAATTATACTTTTCTTGTTTGACAGTGACATTATATTCCACAAACCTTTGTATAATATTTTCAACTTTACTTAGGCACTCCTCAGCTGTATTACCCGCCACTAAAATGTTGTCCAAATAAAAAATACCTCAATAACTGACTAATACGTTTTGAAATATGGCTGGAGCTGAGGACAAACCATATGGAATGCGAAAGCACTTGTACGGGCGATACGGAGTGCTCAAGGCCAAAATCTCCTGAGAAGCAGGTCCCAAATTTAGCTGTTGATAAGCTTTGGCGAGATCAAGTATACTGAAAACAGAACCTTGAATAGTAGACAAGTCATCAATAACCGGTAGAGGATAGTGACAAAGATTTAACTGAGAGTTTAGTGTCACGCTGAAATCTCCACACACCCGTGCAGACTTATTGGCCCGGGGAACAATTACCAGAGGTATTCCCCAGTTGTGACTATTGGTTTTCTGAATCAAACCACTCGATTTAATTTCCTCAAGTGCCTCCTTGGCAGCATCCCTCAAAGGAATAGGAATTACACGAGGGACATAGAATACTGGAATGGCTCCCCCGTTCAGTCAGGACTACATTAACTTCCACACCTCTTTGACGATTCAAGGATATTTATTCCTTAATATGCTCACCACATCACCTTATACCTGCTGAACATAGTTGATGGGAGAGTGAGCATTCTAATCCAAATGGATATGTTTGATACAAGATATGCCCAATAATGAGGGAAAGAGTTCCGAACCACTACTAGGGGTAACGTAGCAGACTGCCTCTGATAATAAATTTAAACAGGGATTTCCCTCAACAGATTTAGTTCGTGCCCGTTGAAACCACGAAGTGGAGTTGTACTCACCAGAGGAAGATGTTTGAAATGTGCGAGGTACACTAGCTCACCAATAAGACTAGCGTTCGCAGCTGTGTCCCTGGTGAGAGGTACAAATTGACTTCCAACTGGACACTGCTGTGACCTGGTGCCTGACTATTTTTGACCACGTACAAGTCACAAGATAGAGTAGATTGGACAGACACTTAAACTGTGTCTTTTGGGAATTTAACCAACACCTTGATGCCAAGAGGAATCTTTGACCCTGTGACAAACCTTAAAATATCTCCTCTAAAATGACAGTTATAGCATTGGGCATTTTTGAAGGGAAAGTTAGACCTAGCATGAGTCCCATTGTGACCTGTAGATGATGCGCTTTGAGATTGCTGATGAGTGGCTCCTGAGGGTGTAAGAGAGAAAGAGATACCCGAAAGTTTCTTCCTCTCTTACACAATGGTATGCAGACGACAGCTTGAAAATTCTAGCCACAGATGTTCATCCAGTTATATTATAGAGATCAAACCCGCCTCGTTGGCGTAGTTGGCTAACGCGCTAGTCGTGTTGAACTCGACTGCCGAGGACGGGGAGATCGAGGTTAGAATCTTGGTTGGGTGAACTGGGGTGGTTTTTCCTAAATGGTTTTCCACTCTCCCTCCACGCAAATGCTGGTTCACTTCCTCTAAATTCAACCTTCCCAATTCCTAATCAATTAGTGTAATTAGTACTTAAGCGTATAAACCGAAGGGTAGTAAGAAACGGTGCTAAATAATAGTAATAATAATATAGAGATCAATGGTATAAAGTACTGATATTAGTAAAAATTTAAAGGTTGGTATCGATATACCAAAATACCTGTTATCGAAAGAGTAATATTGAAACTGGTATCGTATAAGTAGAATCGGAACATTCCTTCAATATCTCTGAAGACTATGATGATCTGTGCTTTACTCAGTACACAAGTGACACTTGACAGCACAGTGAGAATAAATCCATTCCTTCAAAATGGCGCTCAAGGCACTGGTGGGGCAAAGTAAGTGTTTTTTGTATTTTTCACTTAGTTAATTAATTAATTAGATTTTTTCACCAACACACAATGAATTAATACATATTTAAAACATTTACACTTGTTTTCCATGCATCAAGCAACATGATAATCTTATAATCAAATTGCCCTTTTAATGTGGGTGGGTGTGTGTTGATCGATGGATGTGTCGTAGTGGCCTGCGTCTTTTATACAAGAAGAAAATTAGTGTTACAATTATTGCGTTCTGAACACTTTAGGACCATAATGTTAAGGCTTCCAGCTAATGTATATATTAAATTCATTGACATAATTGTTATGTTCTATACGATATGTACAAATCCTACCTATTTGTTTTATTAATACCATTTATGCACAATAATCCCTAGTCTTCAGACCATTTTAAACATTTTAGTGTTATAGTTTCATTATATTCTCAAATGATCCATATTAAATAATGTTTAAGGGCCTAACAAATCAATACGATGGCTTTACTTCACTACCATTAACTATTCCTTTAGGTAGGCCCTTAATATTGTTGTAAGTTAAGTGTTTCGGTGTCTTTATTGACAAACAAATTCACTTATCGACTGATAATTGTGCTAAAATAATTTGATATTGTAGACCTAATGGTCAACAATTTGTAAAGTAACTTAACTCAGATTTTCTGACTAACTTAAACAAAAAAAATGGTCCAACAATTTTATTTTGTATATTCAGTTCTGGATAAAATAGTCGAGTATACTTTAATTATTACAAAAAAACATTATTACAACAAAAACAACTACAAAATATAATTAGTAATCAACAATAAATACACCCACTTCAGTGGCTGCACGGTCTCTAGTGCTGCTCTCACAGTAGACTAGACCGCTGAAGACAGGGAGATCGAGGTTCGAATCTCGGTTGGGTATACCGAGAGTGATTTTTACAAAATGGTTTTTACTCACCACATAAATGTGGGTACACTACATATAAATATAGCCTGCATAATCCCTAAAATCACTAGTGTAATTAGTGCATAAGCATTTAACCTGAACAAGTAAGGTGAAAACAACAATAAAAGGTCCACCCCATAAGTTAGATATGGACAAATAATTAATAACCTATGATAAGGGTTTCTCGGATGATCTTACTGTACATTACTTACCTACGTGACAGGGTAATATTACACATTGGTTGGAGTAATTTAACCTCTGAACTTATGTACAATTTCACCCACATAGATGACCTGGCAAGCTAGAGGTAGGTGTCGGACTTCTGTGCTGGGGGTCCGGGGTTCAATCCTCGGTCCCGGCACAGATTTATCTGATTGCCAAACCCTTCCTTCACCTCTGACAAGACGTGTATTAATCACAACTTGTGAATGTGTGGAAATCCAGGCCTCCACCGTGGTTCGGATCCCACGTTAAATAGTAGGTCTTCCATTTCATCTCACAATCACCTTACCATTACACATTAGTGTAAGTGCGTACAACCTGAATAGGTAGTAAGATGCGGTACATGGGGTTAGGGGGAAGGAATCATTTCCTCTCTGGATACTATCAGAATTCTGAGTTTGGTTAAGATCACTGACGGTGAATTTGAAACTTGTATATTTTTGGTTGATTTAACATGTATGAAAAAAAATTTGCAATATCCAAAACTTGGGTTAACTATTTTTGTGAATATTTACACAGCTAGTACACAATACATCAGTTAACCTCAAGATATACTAGATATAAGCACACACATTTTATATACGCTACATAAAACACAAATAATATAGGCCAAGTCATTCTAAAAAACAAAACTTTAGACACAAAATATAAAATCTGAAAAAAATTAACATACAAAAATCGCACAGTTAAAATCATTGAGGATGCGCAATACACTGGGCATCATGTGATGACATTCTCACACAGAAGCGATGTAAGGTCGAGAGCCATCGCATCCTCTATTCTAGAAAACTTTGACATTCTTGGCATATGGAGTGATTTAATAAAAATTGTTGGGTTATGTTTGAAATAAGCACTGACTCGAAAATTACCTAACAATGTTACCTATAAAAGATTCGAACTATCCAAATATTTCTTTCTAGGTAATTCAAATTAAAAGTTATATTTTTACCATTGATTTAAATAGGAATTTTATGGGGAATCATGGTGGGTTTGAACTATCCAATTTTTCAAATTAACCCATGATGAATTAATCAGATCCAATATGCACTTGAAATTTAATTCTTCTGTACTTGTTTGTAAAATTAGGAATTACTTCTGGAAAACTAGGGAGATTTTATTGAAAGAAAATAGTGATAACTTTGAAGCCTTTAAATATGTGTTTAACAGGCTTTTCTTTTAAGAGATCTATGGCCTGCTCTTGTGACCCTCTTATCTGGTTTAGATGATTTTAAGAAAAAAATTTAAAAGTATTCTTTTCATATAAACCAAAAACTTGGGTAATTTTTATGACTTTCCCAAACCGAATCTTTGAACTACAGTAAAACCTTGGATTGTGAGTAACTTGGTCTGCGAGTATTTTGTAAGACGAGCAAAAATTTTCAATAAATTTTAACTTGATAAACGAGCGATATCTTGCAATACGAGTAGTACTATGGTTACGCTTTGTCTGCCGAGCAGTGTCATTGGATAGGTTCTTTATTAAAGTCACACAAAAATAAAAATATTTGAGTGATCCAACATATAGCAGTGATTCCGTTAGTGACAGTGAAAGTCATCCTAAACAATAACCCACCTCCTCCTCTCCTCCCTCTCGTCTACCTCACACCAGCCACCATTAAATTTAATAAATAAATTTGATTACAGTACAGTTACATTTAAATAACGAAAATAAAAAAGGTATTAATAATTTTTAGATTAAATATTTTTGGGTTGTGGGACGAATCATCTATGAGTTTCCATTATTTCTTATGGGGGAAATTCACTTTGATATACGAGTGCTTTGTATTACAAACACGTTTACAAAACGAATTATGCTCGCAATCCAAGGTTTTACTGTAGTGTTATAAAATTCTCAGAAGTCACAAACAAGACTCTTAAGTGTGTTCATGTCCTGCTGAATCCAGTGCTGGCACAATATTAATATATTTAAAAACACTCTAGATTAAGCATGCCAAACTTGTTTGATCAAAAGGGTCACATAAGCCATTTTAAATAATGAGGGTGCTACATTTAATAAATTTAAAAAGACGTCTAACTTAATTTAAAAAAAAATATCCAACTTGGTACCTTAATATTGCAAATCTTTGAACTTTTTATTTGTAGCGAATTGTCATGCTATAAATCTTATACTAAAGTCACTTTCATAACTGTTGAAAAATTTGTGTCCATGCCGAGCTCGCTTGGGTGTTTGGTTCCATTTCATGTGAGAAAATAACTGTCAACATAATTACGGGCTTCCAAACACTGCATATATTGGGCACTCAAATTTAACATCTTTTGGGAATTGAATCATGTCAAAGAAATAGTACAAATTTAGTACACCAACCTCAATTTTCTCCAAATTTTACCAAATTCCCAAATATCACATTTTCAAAGGTTGTATTTCTACCAGGGCTGTGGAGTCGGTACACCACACTTCGACTCCAACTCCTTTTATTTTCTACTGTTCAATTCGGGCACCTTCACAAATTGCTTAGTTAAGTATATTAATTAGTAATAACACATTCACTGCATAGAATGATCCAATAGATTACTTCATGGGAAGCTTCTTTGGCATTGTGAGTAATGTGTCAATCAAAATAAATGGTACTAAAGAATGAAAAGTATAAAATTAAAATGATATATTTATCATATATTGTTATAGTATTATAGGTTTTTATTTTGAAGTCTGAGTGGTACATATTTACCAACTCAGACTTCAACTTCACCCAAAATTGCTTCTGACTCATACTCAACAGCCCTGATTTCTATTGTGTATATAAAAAGAAGACTAGGGTCTCATTGTTTAATAATTCATCAATAGGGCTGCATGGGGTCTCTGGGCAATTTTGACACATCTGCTTTATATGGAATAATATAATACAAACTCTTTCAAACATGATTTAAAAAACATTTACAGTCCCCCTTTTTTAGAGCATTTATATTAGCAAAAAACAAACTATAGAATTTATTGATGAGTTTTTATGATGTGGAATGGTCACCAATTGGTTTTTCATAAATAAATAAAAAACCTTGTGAATTGGCTTGCCAGAGATAACAATTTATTAATTTATCCGAGGAGTTAATCATTTTTCTTCACAATAAAAATTAATAATAGTTGTTTGACACCTGAACTCAGTCGGTAGCTTGTCTGTCTACCGAGCCAAGGGTCCCGAGTTCTATTCCCGGGGAATGGCCAAAAATTTATTATTGGTGAAATGTGGGTTTCCCCTTTCACATTGATTGATTAATGGCCGGGGCTGGGTATTGTGTCAGTATTATATTTAAGTTAGTTTATAAGTTGTATGCTGATATGGTTCAGAAAATGCACATTAAATACCTAAAATAAATTGAAAAATATTAATAGTGAAGTATGACAATTAAACAAACCTAAAATATAAACAATACTTTTTGTTTCACGATTATGGATTTAAAGATTGCTGAGCTAGGAGCCAACTAAACTAAATAAGCATCGGCAAGGCTTGGATCCTATTTTAAGTAGCCATTTCCTGACAAGTAGGCAACATATTAATAAATATGTTTCCAGGAATCTACCCTAGTATTTATGCAACTAGTCCAATTTTAATATGAAAACACTTATCTAACAGCAAAAAAGTTACTGGATCTATTTTCACATGTTCATACGTCAAGTCGTGTTACTTGCATTTGTTACTTTTGATAGATATAATTAATGCCAATAACATTATTAATATAATAAAATATTATTGTTCACTGCTACAAATATCCTTAGAGTTACTATATCATAATCACTCATTTTTTGGAAATAAATACTTCCAAGAAAAATTACACCACCTAATTGTGTTGAGTTATTAATCATATTAGATACATAAAAACTACCGATGGCAAAATATTTTGATAATTTTTTACTTTCTCCCGACCCCTCAAAAAGAAAATTATTGTGATAATAATAAAAAAAATAATTAAAAAATCGATGGTGACCTGGTGGTCTAGGGGTGTGCTGAGGGTCCAGGGTTCAATACTCGGTCCCGGCACAGATTTATCTGATTGCGAAACCCTTCCTTCACCTCACGCTGAATTTGGCGGGTATTCATGCAGCTGCGAATTCTGTTACTTTTTTTTGGAACTGTGGAGAGTTTGTTCACGTGTATATATATATATATTCGACAGTCTGAAGTGCTTTAAAACAGTTAACTTGTTATAAAGAAAGTACCATTTACCAGCTTGGTGCGTTAAAATCGTTTCCCTTTCCGTGCTTTTTTGGCCCGTGGGTATCGTTCCTTATAGGAATTGACACCACACGGGCCTACCTCTAAACAAAAGAATTGACCGTACAACAATGTGATATAAAACTCGAAGCTTTGAAAGGATTTTTAACTGAAAATAGGGACGAACTAATTAACAATTCAATAGCCTATGCCAAATAAATTTGTTATGATCTTGGGATAGTCATGGAGCGTCAACGTCGATGTAGAAAGAAAAAAACTGATGGTTAGTGAAAAATCACGAGATGCTGAATTGTCATACGAAACCGAGTTGAAAAGAGAAATATTTTCTTCGTTGTACAGAGTGATCTGATAAATTACTCTCAGATTTCAATAGTTTCATCTTCTTGCTGAGAAATATGCCTTTTTCACTCCGTCGAATCTCTTGAGTGACAAATACGAGTGTAAACTAAATAATTACCGGTACGATGTATTTATAAGGAAGAGTTCCTCATTGAGAGAAAAATACTTCAGAATTGTATTGTTGTTGCTGCTACGCAAGACAAAACGGAGATGTCGGAGGAAGATCCCCTTTAACTTTTGAAGTTTATTTAAAAAAATACAGTCTTGGTAACTCCAAATATTGTAATACTTCTACGAACTTTCCTAACAATTTCTGTTAGTGTTGCTGCCTGTAAACAGAGTTTTTCTAGATTAAAATTGATCAGGAATTTCTTAAGATACACGAGTACCTTACCGTTAAGAAATCTTGCGGTATTTTCTATAGAACAGCAACTAACAAACGAATTAAACTTGAATAATGTCATCGACATTTTTTTCTAACAGAAAAGCAAGAAAAATAACATTGCAGAATGTTGTAGTTAAATTGTTCACTTCAGAAATAAACAAGGTATCGTGTTTTTTCCCCTCTTATACGTTGTTTTGACTTTTGTCGAAGTATGTTGTGTATTGAGGGGCAGCAAACTCGGGGACCGCTCCGGGCGGCAAAAACTCTAGCTACGCCACTGGGTCATCCCCACTTAAGGGCAATTTCCCGATATATGCCAAGGTCGCTTTCACTGCCTGTACAACTTCACCTCGGGTCGGAGAAATCTTGAAAGAAGGTCCTTTTCACAACAGCTGATAGTTTTTATATCAGGATTGTAAATCCTAAAAATAAAACATGGGTTTGTACCTTGGTTTGAGAAAGTTAGGAAAAGTGAAATTCACTGTGACTCATACATCCTAAAAATAAAACAATATGGATCGTACCCTGGTTTGAGAAAGTGAGAAAAAGTGAAATTCACTGTGACTCAAACAGCCTAAAAATAAAACAATATGGATCGTACCCTGGTTTGAGAAAGTGAGAAAAAGTGAAATTCACTGTGACTCAAACAGCCTAAAAATAAAACAATATGGATCGTACCCTGGTTTGAGAAAGTGAGAAAAAGTGAAATTCACTGTGACTCAAGCAGCCTAAAAATAAAACAATATGGGTAGTACCCTGGTTTAAGAAAGTGAGGAAAAGTGAAATTCACTGTGACTCATACATTCTGGAAAAGCTAACATTAAAACATTGCGCCAGTCCGCCAGAAATAGTAAAATGGGAGTGATATAGCATATCCATAAACATTCTAATTCAACGCTTGGATTCTAACCATTGTCTCCAAGGTTTGTTTTAAAACACACCAAACTACCCGGACAGTAGTGTTTTATTTTCAAATCACATGCTTTGAGGTTGACGCACATCTGTCCTTGTACAGTAGCCCCATGGCTTCTTTGGTGCTGATTGACAGTTCACAGCTGATTTCTGGCAGTCAATATTTAGATATATACCTAAATTTTGACAAGAAACATGTGTTTAACAGCTGTCACTTCTGACAGTCAAAATTTAGGTATATACCTAAGTGACAGCTGTTAAACACATGTTTTTTGCAGATCATATGGTTCGGCTTAGGGATACATGATTTGGTCTGGTAGCTTTTCAAAGCCGTCAGCCGTCAGCTGTGAGCTGTCAGTCAGCACCAAAGAAGCCATGGGGCTACTGTAGCGTCGATAACGCTTATTGCTATAATTTTCTTTGAAAATGAAGATAAACTCAACTCTCTTATATTTTCCGAGAGGCTTTTACTGGAACACATGCTTATACCCTAATTTTGGTTGGAAGAACAGTAGAGAAAATTCAAACATATTTCTTTGAAGCCAACAGTAATACCATTTTACCATGCATATTATTTGTGTAATTTTATAGGTATCTAGCAAAAGTAACATCTGCAAATGATATAACTTTATGTATGAATATATTAAAATGGTTTTAGTAACTTTAGTAACTAACTTCTACTGTTCTTCCCAACAAAATCGTACTATTGGTGGGCACGCGGACTAAACATCAGGCTCGTCTAATCTGATTTTGCCGTTGATGGGGAGGTCAGGGCTCGCATCCCAGCCAGGTGTATTGAGGGTGCTGTTTCCTACTTTCCACGAAAATGCGGGAACATTTCCTCTAAATTATATCTTATTCCTACCATGTAAACGTGTATACAGGAAGGCAGGTAAGACGCGGGGTTAAAAGAACATGACGAAACTAAACAACTTTCATGTTATCGTCTAAGAGACTTATCTTTTTATTGTTTATCTTGTGTTCTTTTCGAGTTTGGTGCGTTAATTTAGGAAACAGTTTGAAGTAGCGTAAAGAGTTAAATTAATTGTGAATAATTATTAACAAGAAAGATTTGACATGTCACATGCGCGACTAAAAATCACTAAAAAAAATAAGGCACAATCGCCATGTGGGTTTTGCGGGCAAGTCCGCCTACGTAGCCGATCGATTGATGCCAGACGTTTCGTCCCGATGACGTCATCTGTGTGTTGCCATGGTGATCCGATTAGTTCATCGTCAGCGTGAAGTGGTCTTTCAGTGATTCACGCTTTCAGTCTTGTTGACGTGACCTCCATGACCTTCCCCAAACCAGCAGATTGTCATGCATATGGCAAAAAGGAAAGGGGTTGTTTAGTACATTTTGTGCTTTTGAGTTTGGTTTGTCTGAAATATAAGCTACTTTTTGCCTGCTCGCCGACAAAATATAAATCATATGCCTATTTATCATATATAACTGTCAAAATCAACCTAGTTTGGTATTTCACATTAAATTAAAGCTAAGCCATAATCATATTACCATAAAGAAAATCTTATTTGATTGTAAGGGCTGCTTAAATAATTCTGGGGGTATCTTTTTAACACAAAATAATTTATTTATTGACCTATGATCTAAACTGTGTACACGATAAAATGCTTTCTTCTATTGTAGAGCTTCAATAATCATACTGGACATTGCTAACCTCCTTTAAAAAAAACCAAGGTCAGAAAATTGGTTGTAAGACTTGCTTCTGTAAAAAAGAGATGTTAGGGAAATCAGCACCACTCAGCGGTGGTGAAATCAGTGGTGGTGAAATCAGGGGAGAGGGGGTGATTACCCCTGGAATAAATTTACTCCCCCTCCTTAACAAATTCCCACTCACATAGATTTTTATTTCACTCTTTTATATTCTCGAATTTAATACAGTTAAAACAAACACTCCAAATATCTTCTAGCAGTATTAAATTTTTAAAAACTATCCAGGTGAAGACCACACGCTAAATACGGAGCTTTTAGGGGTGGTCCTTTAAAAGTTGGTCTCCCTTATTTTGACATTTTGGTCCCTTTTCATGCTAACAATTATTAATAAATTGGTGAAAAGTATTATACACTTTTACAAAAATAAGTTGAAGTTTTTTGTCAGTAATTAATTTCCTTTTCCTACAATTCATCAAACCTCTGAACATGTATTGTTTGATTATATTTGTGTTTGAACATAATTAATTTTGGTGCCATTTTATTTAAATTATTGGCCCCAATGTAGTAAACTATGGGGACATTTAAATATAACTGGTGCTCCTCATTGTGTTAGCTCACTTTATTAGTAAATTTAAAACATTGCCAGAAGTTTTATTGTTACTTATTGTGCATTCTAAAATCTGTTTTTTTGGTCATTGTTACTAATCATTAAGTTAGGCAATACTAAATAATATTTATAGTAATCTGTAATCCAATGCCTGTATTTGTAAAGAATATTCCTATGTCAGCAAGCAAAAGTTTATTAAAATAAAATAAAAATTTACCAGTAAGCCATTCCTCAGGGTTTTATTTAAAATATTTTATACTATAGGGCCAACTTATTTATTTCATAGTAATAATAATGAAGATGAACAAAAATCCAACAAATTGTACTTTTTGGTGTGAGATTTTATGAAAATAATGACTTAATTGTAAGCCATACACTTTTTTTTAACTTAATAAACAACATTAAAACACATTTGATTTGACCGTCTTATGATGAAGCCTTGTTTTCGAAAAGTGTCACACTAAATAGTATACACAATTATTGCATTTTTGTGAGCTTCATTATCACAATTCAAATTTATAATAGTATCTAGAATAAAGAAATTGTAGGGTGAAAATATTAATTATTTTATTCCATTTAATAATATAATCAATATTGTAATTGACGTGCATTTCAGATGTTCTCTTAAATGACAAATAAATAATAGGGGTTTTAGTAATAATTTTGTTTTTCTGAATTTCTCAGTTGTTTTCTCTAACGTGCAAAAGATGTTGGTCCCTAGAAGTCCCTTTTTTTTAAATGTTGGTCTTTAAGTCCCTTTTTTAATGAAGTTATAGGGCTAAAAGCCCTGTAAATAACTTTTTGGGTCATCCAAATTTCAAACATAAACATTTTTTAGGGGAGGACTACCCTAAATAATTGTATTGGGGACCTAGACCATTCCAAAATCCAAATAGCTTTTGGGGAAGTACAATTTAAAATAAAAAATCCATGCAAGGAGCACTCCTAATGGCTTCGAGGATCTTCCAAATTTCAATTATTTTTCAGGGAAGGACTACTTTAAATAGCTTCCATTTGTCAAACATGCTGGTCATCCTCACAATCCTTTTAGTGGTGTTGCTGACAGTTCTTAAAGCGACTAGTGTGGTATAGCACCTCATTTAGAGGATCCATTCTTCCCTGAAGTCCAAAAGCTTTGCTTCTATTTGGCTTATGTTCTCTGTTGTCCATTCCCCTTTAAGGAAGGCTAAATATTATCTTGGCAATGTGAGTTCTCTTATTCTTCTTGGGGTATCAGGGGAGCAAACCCCTCCGCAGTGTATGCTCGTGTTATAGCTTTGGCGGAGAGTGGTGATAGTTTAATCTCCACCATATTCTTAAAATCTTGTTGGGCTCTCTCCTCACTGCAGACTTTAAACCCAAGTCATCTCCAACTATTACACTTCGCATTATTTGATAACAGTTGATTGCATTAACCTAAGAAAGTGGTTCTCAACCTTTTTTTTTTGTTTGGAGGTCTCCTTAAAATATTTAATAAAATCTCAGGCAACCTGTCTTGCACATATTAGGTTTGATGGGGGTGAATTACAAAATATACGTGTAAGCCAGGAGGGTTGGTAAATAATAATTAATTCACAGGCCTAATTTTGAATAAAATATTTCAAGAGTATTTATTGCCTATTTATATTTACTAATCACTGCCCTTTAGTAATTTTTTTAAGATCTCTGATAAAGCTTGTTGTTGGTTCAACCCTAATCTAATTAGAAGACAAACTTAAAAACCATACCCTAAATCAGTGGTATTCAACTTGGGGTATGTGAAGACTTACGAAAGGGTACTTACAAATTAAAATAGGTATATATAGATAATAGAATATGTTTAACTTACAAGGGCATAGAAACTATTTCCAAAGGGGTCCCGCCCAAGGGCTCAGTATGAGGAGGCTGGAAGGGTTTTAAGATTTGTAGTCATAAAATCCAACTCTAATCTTAATGAAGAAAAAAGAAGATGCATCACATACTTTTTATTTCAGAAATTATGAACGAAGCGATTAAGAACAAGAAGAAACCTGGACAAGGCGTAGAGTGGCGAGTGTTGGTTGTGGACCAGCTCGCCATGAGGATGGTTTCTGCCTGCTGTAAGATGCACGACATCTCGGCCGAGGGAATCACAAGTAAGTTATCTACTGGCTTCTCACCTCTAATTTGATCTCGGGGATCTGTTAAATTAAAAAAAAATACACTAATAAACTAGGCATTTAAAATGTTTAATTCAACAGTCAAGTTAGAATTGTCGGAAGGTCCTTCCTTGAAACACCTTAAGATTTTTTTTTGTTTCTGAAACTTAAAAGTATTGTGTGATTGATAATTTTATTTTCTAGGAATTTATTATACTCTGGAAAAGCCTCAGAATGTTAACGTAGGTCACTCATTAATATTCAATTGTCATAGTTCCCAAATTATGGAACTGGTTCTCCTGTTTCCGTCTAGTATTTGGGCCTTCCCTCACCTTGTGCTGCTGTGAAAACAGTATACTATAAGGTGGTGATTGGCCTGAAAAGGGACTTGGTGGGCAGTAGGGAAGGCACCCCTAACGAAAACCTGCTACTGAGTTAAGTTCTAGCTAATGTAATCAGGAGGGCTCACCTACTTCTAATCTCTGCATGTTAAAAATAAAGTATATAGCTAGGTCCTATTACATAGTCTCTAAACACATGATAACATGTTAATTGATCAAAATTAAAATAGTCCAATTTTCACAGGAAAAGCCCTAATTAACAGCTATGAAAGATACTAAAACAATTTTGATGGATGGTATTAGTACCAGTGAAATAACACTAATACCATAGTAAAATATTATTCTTGACCACAAAAAATATGTTTGTATTTTATAAAAGGCTCTTCCTCTGAAAATTATACTACATTGCCAATTTGAATTTATTTAATGTTGTCAGAAAGCTGTAATTGTTTATGGTGGTGGGTCTTTAAGTGATTTCAATATTGGTTGTCCCATCCTATTGGCTGCCTTTCTTAAGTAACTAATAACTCTTTTGTTCCTAAAATTATTAACTAATTAAGAATAACGTTTAAGCGCATTTTAAGTAATGCTTATTTTTTTTTAAAAATATTAACTTGTGATCATTCGTGGAGTATAATTTTCCCCCCTCGTGTTGTTAGTTGTGGAAGACATCAACAAGAAGCGAGAGCCACTGTCGACAATGGAGGCCATCTACTTGATTACTCCCAGCGAGAAATCTGTCCATGCGTTGATGCAGGATTTTGCTAGTACCAATCGTACGATGTATCGCGGTGCTCATGTATACTTTACGGAAGGTAGGTACAACTGAAATACGCATTGCTCGGAGGCTTAAATAAGTAGGGATTTAAAGAGTTAGCTCATTGTTATCCACTGTGGCATAAATAGTCTGGAGTGTTGGATCTACTATTTCTTGACATCTGATCCTCAAAAATAAAATAAAATACTACTTGCTTCAGTGGCTGCATTGTCTAAGGCGTTACTCTCACAATTGAATAGACTGCCAATGGCGAGGAGATCGGGGTTCGAATCCTGGTGTATTGATGTCTTTTCCCTAAATGGGTCTCCACTCTCCCACCATGCTAATGTGGGTACACTTCCTCTTAATTCAACCTTCATAATCGCTAAACATTAGCATAAGTAGCACATAAGCGTATAGCCCGAATATAACCCAAACGAGTAAGAAGATGCGGTGCTAAAAAATATAGTAAATTTGAATCTAGTAGATGGTCCCTTCTATATTTGGGCATTTAAATAGCAGTTCAATAATTAACTATGCATTCAAAAACTTCAATATGCACCATACAAAAAAAAAAACTTTTACTGTTATATGGGGCTGGTATAGTTTTAGCATGGCATGAAAACGTTCTAAGTATTTGGGTTGCCCTAACTTATCACTTCTTCATGACAATTTAAATTAAAGAGAGAAGTTAAAAATGGCTAAAATCAATGTGTTTACTTCCAAGCAGACCCCTTAAAAGAGAAACCTATAAAACTATTTTGTAGGCTATTTATAACTATTTTTATAGTTTGATTGAAATAAAATGCATTTTTCTTTATACAAAACTTAGACAGTAAAACACAGTTTTTTTATATTTCACATTTTCATCATTTATTTTTTAATTTAAAGAAAATATAAAAGTTTAAAAGTTACAGATTGTGTTTATCACAAATTAAAAACCACATTTTATTTTTATTTAAAATACTTAACATATTGGAACATTTTCTAGATAATGTTAGCTTCTGGCTTATTTCAACACTCCACATTTTACTGCAGATATTTCACTTTTAAAAACTTGCTATTCCAACGTTGTACATTTTCTGTTACAGCATGTCCAGAGGAATTGTTTAATAAGTTATGTAAATCACCTGTTGCCAAGTACATTAAAACTTTGAAGGAAATAAACATTGCCTTTATAGCATATGAGGAACAGGTAACCAACCATTCTCCAAAGTGTAATGTTACAACTGATTAATAGTTTAGTTGTGGAATTTGTTTTCGGGGTGATGGCTCAACGTTCGTTCACATGTGTACATCTAATGAATGTCTTGTTTTTATTTGTGTCACTTATGTCCAGCTCTACTGTCATACACTGGTTTTTGGGTGCTTGATGTTAGTTTTTGGTGCTATCAGTGTTACTAACATTATAATAATTAATTTTTCAGCTAATATATATATATTTTTTATACAAGACTACATTTTCATCAAAACATTTAAAATTTTCATTTTTTACTTATTTGTGGTATTTAACGTACAGTTTCTGAACAGACTGATTATAGCATTACACGACCTACTAACAAACTTAAACCTAGAATAGACACAATTTCCAGCCCCCGGCTGTTAAATCATCACTGAAAGGTTAAACTAAAATTTCACCGATGATAAATTTTTCGGCTACATGGCGGAGATTCTGGGACCCTTAGCTAAGTAGACAGACATGCTACTGACTGAGCTAAGGTTCAGACAATATTTTTAAGATATTATATATTTTTTTAATAGAATACAATAGGCTAACCTAAATTGATCTTATCTTTTTTCAAATAAAATCTGAATAGATAAAAAACTATGTTGAAAGAAACGAAACAGTTTGGTTGCTATAAGAAACAAATACATGAGTTTGTTATATTATCTTAAAAAAAACCCCACAAAAAACAACATTCTAGGTTGTACTATAAATTTATATTATTTGAAAAACTGCATGAGATAGTATGCAAGCAACCAGTAAAAAATCTTGTTTTATCGTAATTTTAGTCATGAATCATTATCTCATAGTTTTGAACAAATATTTTAAAAATATTATTTTTTTAAATATTTTAAAATTATTGTACCTTAAAATAAATATGATAACATTCTGTAGAAAATTAAACAATTAAAAGTCCAAACACTTATATATTTAGATGCCACTTGGCATCTTCCTCAGTGGGGAGTAGACTGGTTTTTTTTTTTTTTTTTTTTTTGCAAAAGGGATTTCAACTTTGTTGTAAGTGGATGAAAACTTTTCTGGTGGACTAAAAATTCTCTTGAACTTCTGCTATTGTTCTTTATGGCTGGCAGGTGATGCTATTATAGATATTTCAGGCTCTTGTGAAGCAATTTTATAGTAACTTTTATTGGTTTTCACGCTATAAAATAGCATCAGCAATTAGGGTTGTCAATTTTTTCAAATATGAATAAAGACGTTCGCAAAAGGTGCGGCCAGAACATGTGGTGTTTTCAGTTTGTTTAGTACTTGTAAAATTTAACTGTCTATTAAATGTTCATAATTTTAGTTTACATTTGTTAATGAGTGTTCCAGCATGGTGGCCTCATGGTCTAATCCGTGACTCTTGCAATGGACTGGCTGCAGCTGTTGGGTAGATCAGGGTTCCATCCAGATCAAGTGCACTGAGGTTTTTTCCCCCTAATTGGTTTTACACTATCCCTCCACACAAATGCAGATGCACTTCCTCTAAATTCAACTTTCTGCATTCTTAACACATTAGAGTAATTGGTACATAGGCATATTACTCTAATGGAATTTTTTTTCTGATGAAAGGGCTCTTTTGGTCTAATAAGTTTGGAAAGCCCTGATCTAGGTAACACTTATTTAAGTTGGGTTCTTTTCTATAATTTCTGTGATCCATTGACATGCCATTTGCCAGTTAAGAATATGGTATTGACACATCAATGTATTATGAAGTCCAGAAAAAGTACCTAAACATTCCTTAACCAACTCATACTTAGATTAAAACAACACTAAAAGCACCTACCATCCACACAAAACAATAGCAGAAACTCAAGATAAATCTTAATTCACCATGGAAGTTTTCATACCTCATAAATTAAGTTGGCTTCACTGAAGCAACATCCTCTTGTTTACTACCTACATGCGGTATTGAAATTTTAAAACGTTTGTAAATAAGTGTGTTAGTTTTTGTCTTTTATCTGTGTTTCATACTTTACAATACTTTTACATTTATTGACTTGTTATAGCTTGCTTAAGGCACTTTATTTTACACATATTATAGTACAGTAAACTTGAATAAATCTACTTCATGTTTAGGAATGGAAGTCTTTCATATTGTGTTAGCAAACATTTTGCACTGTCTACGCTGCTTCAGAGGCTCACTGTCAATTTAATGTGAATAGGTGTATACCTCAGTTTTATCTTCTGTGGTGCTGACTGACAGCTCACAGCTGACTTCTGAAAGTCAACAGTTAGGTATATACCTAAATTTTGACTGTCAGAAGTGACAACTGATAAAGACATGGTTTTTTGCAGATCATATGGTTCGGCGTAGAGATACATAATTTGGTCTGGTAGCTTTTCAGAGCCGTCAGAAGTCAGCTGTGAGCTGTCAATCAGCACCACAGAAGATAAAACTGAGGTATAGCTGGGGTAGAAAGGCTGTATTGCATAGAACTTCATCCTCACTATAGATTAGAATGCCGATGATAGGGAGACTGGGGTTTGAGTCTCGGTTGGGTGTATTGTGGGTGATTTTCCCTAAATTGTTTTACACTCTCCCTCCATTTAAATATGGCTACATTTCTTCCAAATTCAACTTTCCTCATCCTTAACACATTAGCATAATTAGTACAAGTGTGTATAACCTGAACAGGTAGTAAGACTCAGTATTAAAAAATCTATTTATAAAATAACACTAATATAGTAAAATGTTACCAATTTTGGGTGCAAAAAAATGTATGTTTTAAAAGGCCCTTATGAAGAAAATTGGACTGTATATTGTACCCCAATACCAGTATCCTGACCCTAAGTCTGTACCCATCTACACCTATTATATTATGTTTTGTAATTCATTGTTTTCTTTCAAGTCCATGTGATTGTTCTTAACATTGAAACACTTGTTTATCTTGTCACTATTTTTAGCTGTTGAAATATTTCTCACAGTAGAGGTATGCTGGTACTAATCTATAGGTGTGTGTGTGTTCATTAACAGTCTGCCAAGAGGAATTGTTTAATGAATTGTGCAAATCAATTGCTGCCAAAAAGATTAAGACCTTGAAAGAAATCAACATTGCGTTCTTGCCATATGAGAGTCAGGTTTGTGAGATAAATTGACCCCTAGTTTTTTTTTTATGAATGAGCTATTTTCGGATTGACAGTCCAAATCGTTTTCATTTTGCTTACCCTTGAGTTAAATTATGTTTAAATTGTCATCCTCAATGTTAGAAAATCTATTCCCTCAATCTATTGATTTATATTTATTTTTCAACCAAGGTTTTTTCTATTTAATTTTTTTATAACATATTTTTTCTATTAATCTTATTTTTAACTGTAAACAAATTTATAAGTTGCATGGATCTTTTTAAAGGGTGCATGAAGCTTCAAAATTTCATATCTGAACCATAATTTAAAAAAATCTCTTTTAGATTGGGAATCATTTCATGTTGATGGATCCAAATATTCATATTTAATTTGTAAAGAAAATTTTATATTGGCAAAAGCTTACATTTTTCTCTAGTCTGCTTCTTCTCTTTAAATAAGTAATTATTTGGTAAATGATTGCATAAGGTCAGGATGCAAAATTAAATTTGTAATCTAATAATATTTTTTTTCACACAGTCTAAAGTGTTAAGTTAACAATAAATTAGCTTCTGGTTAGTATATCAAGTTTAAAATTTCATCTGGATACTCTGGGAAGGGAGTTTTTTTTTTCTCCACCCCTTCATCACATTATAGTAGATGCATTTCCCTCTAATTACTCTCTTTACCCTTCGCTTTAACTTTGGCCAATAAATAACTCTTACATTAAAACTAAATACACTTGAATATTAGCACAAACATTAAAAAAAAAAATATTTTAGTGTCTAAAACTACCTAAATTAATATTCAATTCATTTTAAAATCATGATATTTGTTTCAAGTTAGTAGTTAATCTTGACTTAAATTTGAGCTGAAAATTAAAGATTTGTCTATAATTAATCTAAATATTTTAAGTTCTATTTTTAACTTTAACTTTCTAAACTAATTATGTAATACTTAATGCTTTTACATTAGTTATTAGTTGGCTATGTAATTTTTAAATAATATTTTGTATATGGCATTTTGTGTATACATAGTTTTGAAATTAAATTTTTTCCTTAGTTAGTAGAGTACTTTTGCTAAATTTCTTTCTCTTTAAGTTTAGATAAAAATATCGCTGGATTTCTTTAAATCTCCAAGGCTATGCATGCTTACTATTTTTAATATTAATTTATGCTTCTATATGTTAAACATTTTATCGTTTTGTTCACTTATGTAAAATATTAACCTTATTTTTTAAAATAGGGATCAACCAATATTTTAGGCAAAATTGAGTTAATATTTTCTTTGTTTTATGTATCATGTAGCACACCTATACAAATATTTTAGTGGATCTGACTCAATTTTGCCTATAATGATGGTTGGCCCCCTTTTACAAAATAGGAATGATGTGTATTGAGTAAATATTTGTTGATTAAAAAATTAAGCTTAGGTGTGTGCTTAAAAATACTATTTTAAATTACATATTTCTAAAAAATCTATATGTTATATTTGTGTATTTTATTTGTATACATGGTAAAACCTTTGGTTATTTTTGAAAAATATTTAACACAAAGGAACTATTAGCGCTAAATATACACTCGGTGAACAAATTTCAAATCATTGGAATTCAAATCCAGCTTTCATATTTGATTTATCATAATGTGGATGCTCTCATCCATGATAGCAACATGTTGAACTTGATCACATTGTCTAAATAGGCCCTTTTTACTAGCATATATATAAATATGTGATATTTTCCCATACAGGGGCACTTAATCACACTGTATAAAGATGGCTTTTCCACTAATAATTAGGTATGTGTAATATTTTCCCATGCAGGTGTTTTCCCTGGATTCCCCTGAAACATTCCAGTGCTTTTACAACCCATCATTTGCTAGTGGGCGAAACGCCAACATGGAGCGCATCGCAGAACAAATTGCCACACTGTGTGCCACGCTGGGCGAGTATCCATCCGTGAGATATCGATGGTGAGTGCTAAAGTGAGCCAGTGAATTTATATTGATCACAGACAATGCATTTTTATGTAAACAATTATTTTATATAGGTGTTTAACATGAGTATAGTACTCAAAATAAAATCAAGAACTAATCATATAATGTTTGGTTTAATTTTATGGGAATAATACATTTTTTAACTCATCTGAAATTTGAATTCAAGTTTTTCAAAAGGTGTCGACTGATTTTGAATCGCAGTACCTCAACATTCTTGGTCGTGAGCGAATATTTATAAAGTTGTATCAGAACATAAAATAAACATTTAATTCAAACACTGAGCAACTCCAGCATTCAGTTTTTGGACGCGAATAATTAAGTAAACTAGCCATTACCTCTAAGGAGGAGAAGAAAATACGCTTAGGGATAAGATGCTCTTATTTATCTTTCTTTACTTTGTGAATATCTTCATGATTAAATATCTTTATTGTATCTGTATCGATCCAAAAGTTTGTTATTAAGAGTAGTAGAGTGGTTCCAAATAAAAAATGAAGTAAAGTAAGAGAATGCCCTTTAACCTTTACTATTTGCTATGGTAATGGAAATGGTCATTAACAGAGTGCCAGGAAAACTTAAGGAGAAAAGAATGGAAGCCATGATTTTTGCTAATGACTTGATGGTAAGGGGGTAGAAGAATGAAGAAGTACAGGAACAACTACAGGAATGGAATGAGGAAGTGAAAAAGTGTGGAATGAAATCCACCATGTGAAAGTGTGAAGTGATGGTAATGACTAGGAAGGGAATAAGGTTGGATGGAGTAGAGCTGAGAAAAGTACAGAAGTTAAAATATCTTGGAAGCGTGATTGAGGCGAAAGATGGAAGTAGAGGAGATTTAATGAGAAGAGGACAGCAGAGAGAGTTGTTGTATAGGTGTGCAAGAGACCTGCTATGGAGAAGAGTGGTGGCCTTGAAGTGTAAGGAAGTGATATACAGGACATACTGTGTACCCATTGTCAGACATGCAGCAGAAACATGGACATTGAATGTAAGAGAGACTAGGAAAATGGAGGCCGTGGGAATGAAGTTTGTGAGGAGCATGTTAGCTGTCACAAGGACAAACAAGATTAGGGATGAAGTTATCTGGGAAAAAGTGGGGGTACAGGAACTACATGAGATAGTAGAGGAAGCAAATTTTGAAAATGAAGTACATAGGAAAAAGACCGCAAGGGAGGCCAAGAAAGAGATAGGGGGATCAGATAACAGAAAGTGTACAAGTGAGAGTAGAAGATTGTAAGAAATTAAAGGAGGTAGTCTAGTGGAAGGATAGAGGAAGGAGGCATTTTACTAAACTGAGCCGGCCACAGGCTAAAAACAGTTGCTATCAATGACGACAACATTACTGAATGTATAAAAAGTTTTAATAAATATAAGTGTAAATTTTAAAATTGCAACCAGAGGTATCGCAGAGTCTCATCTCTTTATCTGAAATAAACATAATCAAGCAATCAACTACAGACTGGCTACTTGTGTTGTGCCTTCACGGTCCTGCTCCCCAAACCACCCTTCCACGAAGATTGGGCCTTCACAGGCCTGCTTCGCAAACTCTCCTTCCACCAGGGTTGCACCCACCAAGGCCTGCTCCCCAAACTATCCTTTCACCAGGGTTGCATCAGCACTGGCCGTCTCCCATGGCAATAGTAGGCCAAACTACTAAAGCATAGACATGACCTGACCTCCTGAGAAGATAAATTCTCGTCGTAGAGGACATCGTGCAGGGAAGTAGGAGCTGAATGCCTGTAGAAGTCTTTCACCCAGGATATATCTCTAAGGACAAACTCTCTATTCCCTCCCTCAGGCATTACTTCTCATAACCCTAAACCAGCCCACACCAGAGAATGTTGGGTTCTTAAGTAAAGCTACTCATCCTTTCTCCTCACTCTCACCTTCCTATATATCCCACACTTCTATTAGCATATATTTACCCCTAGAATTCTGTTAAAATGAAAACAATGCTTTTTTACCTACCTACATTAGCCTCCCACTCTCCTAATTTTTTGGGACACCCTTTCTTGGGACTTTGCCTCGATTTTCCATTGCAACTCTTTAATCATCGAACAACCATTTTATTAACTCTCAACAAAAAAAAAAAAAAAAATCCCAATCACCTTTAAAAAGACTGGCTATTCCTTACCAGAAAACCTTCTCCACCCCCCTCTCCAAAGGAGATGAACTACTAACCGTGCATCAACCGAAATACCAGTCGATAACTTGAAATCTAATGAAAATTTCACTAGGTGTTCAAACAGCTTTGCTTTTGAGAAATAGTGTTTATTGTATAAGGTTCACTAGCAATAAAACATATTTAAATTCAGCTGTTTCTAGCCTATGGCTGAGTCAACTTTTTTTTAAAATACCTCCATCTCCCTCTGATCTCACACCATTCTTTCTTCCTACCCTTATCTCATCCATTCTTCTCATATCACTCTCATACTTAGCTGCTCCTCCCCTTTCTTCCTTGGTCTTCTTTGTAGTCTTTTCACTACAAACTTCAATTTCACAACTCTCCTTGGGATGCATTCTTTTTCCATCCTCACTACCTGTCCATACCATCTCACCCTTGCGTCTTCTACTATCTTATGTAACCCCTGTATTCTAACTCATGCCCAAACTTAGTTTCTAATCTTATTTCTCGTAGGCACACCTAGCATTCTCCTCACGAACTTCACTTTCTTTTTTTCTCTTGCATCCAATGTCAAATGGCTTCTGCCGCAAAGGAATTATGGGCACTAAGTATGCCCTTCATTACAGCACTTCCCTACATTGCAGAGGTACTTCTATTTCCCAAAGCAGGTCTCGTATATAACAGTAGCCCACCTTTCCCTAGCTGCGTTCTTCTCATAGATCTTCTCATTAGATAAGTCTATCTAGTAAGAATAAGGCAGCACGGGGTGGTGTTCAACAGTTGTATACAAGTAACAATCAATAATAATCTTTCACTCTTTCAGGGAATTAAAATTACAACATGATTTTATCTGAGTGTTCTTCCCTGACTGAAATGTTGTTTCTCCAGTGATTATGACAAGAATGTGGAGTTGGCCCAAATGATTCAACAGAAGCTGGATGCGTACAAGGCAGACGAGCCCACCATGGGCGAGGGCCCCGAGAAAGCTAGGTCACAGCTCATCATCTTGGACCGAGGGTTCGACTGTGTCTCCCCCCTACTGCATGAGCTTACCCTGCAAGCCATGGCGTACGACTTGCTGCCCATTGAAAACGATGTGTATAAGTGAGTTAACAATTGGTTTTTACTTTATGGAATGAAGCAATAGCATACATTACAATCGACAGACCTAATTTCTAGTTTTACATTTTCTTGCTATAAATCTTGCTATATATTAGGAGTGTACGAAGCTTCAAAACTTTGACTTGGATTTGAAACTAATATCAACTTGAACTACACTTTGAAAACATTTTGGCTTGGACAGTTACAAATCTTCACCAATAATACTCATTTATTCCCATTCTGATCTGTTATGTACAGTAAAAAATAATATTCATATGAAAAAAAATGTGAAGTAATTGAATTGTGATAATAATGACTTGATTTATCAGAAAAAAAACTAAATATTACAAATATTTGTGTAATAAAAACACTTTCCAAGTAATTTCAATGCATAAAGTACATAAATAGCCAAAAATATATTTTTTGATCATAAAACGACTAAAAAAAATATTCAAACTTCAATTTGGTTTCGAGAATACTTCGTTTATTCAATTTGAGTTTGCTTGGGATTGAAAAAGTGGAATTCGCTCACCTCTACTATATATCAAAGAATAATAACTACCCAACAGCCAAGGAATATGT
The DNA here is from genome assembly GCA_033556935.1 of Timema podura. NCBI lineage: Eukaryota > Metazoa > Arthropoda > Insecta > Phasmatodea > Timematidae > Timema > Timema podura. The sequence continues at coordinate 27,256,503 of JAVRXN010000002.1, read as the reverse complement.
GGAGACAGTGAGGAATCACAGTACAATAATGTAATTTAAGTAATAGGGAAGGAAACTAACTGAAAGGACAATTAGGTTAAACATTGGTAAAACAAACTTCTTTCCATTTCTTCATACTTTACATACACCTCCAACTTTCACTTTCAACTGCAGTTTCAGTTACTTTAAAATTTTTCATCACCCGCCTCGGTAGCGTAGTTAGCTAAAGTATTAGTTTTGTGTTGAGCTTGACTTCCAAGGACGGGGAGATTGAGGTGAACTTCGCTTTGAATTGAAAAAGTGGACTTTGCACACTCATAATAGTTTCTTTGCCCCTTTATTTGCTACTATTACTATATCCTGTACCTTCTTCCATATAGAGTGGAAAAATGTTTTTTTTTTCTTAATTATATATTACAATAGATCCATATCACTCACTCTCAACAGAAACAAATTTACTTTAAATAAATCCGCCGGTTATGTGTTTTCTCTTTAATTGTTCATTACAGATACGAAGCAACAGCTGGCGCTCCTGAAAAGGAAGTTTTGCTGGATGAGAATGATGAATTATGGGTAGATCTGAGGCATCAACACATTGCTGTCGTTTCACAGTAGGTTTAATAATATTTTAAAATTAAAATCAACTAAACCTATATAATTGTAACAATTCAATTTAAATTTAATGTCACCATTCTTTTGCTCGATTCTCATTTTAAAATTTTAACCTCAATTTTCTTATTTTCTTTTTAATTTCTACACATTTACATTTTTAATGCATCCAATATCACATTAAAATAATATTTATTCATTTACCTTATGTAATGTATTTAAAAAAAAATTTACAAATGTAAAAAGTAAAAATAACTTGGAAGATCACAAAAACACACAGGTGATGTTGAGAAAATTTGGAATTTGCCACTATTGAAGTGAAACTGCAAACAAATTATTGAAATCAAAAAATAATTCAAATATAGATATTGTAGCTTCTATTTTAAATATCATTACATTGATTTCACTGGTTTTGGGGTAAAGTGCTCGCCTCAGGACTCTTGTGGGTTCATACCCAGCTGAGGTCGACAGATTTTTCTTGAGTGTTAAAAATATGTAGCAAAACATCCTTTGGAGGGGAAGTAAAGCGTCGGACCTATGTCGATTGTGGCATGTGCATGTAAAAGAACCCTGAAAGGTATGTGAAAATAGCCTTAGTAACAAAATTGGTTGGGCCTTTTATGCTCACTCATGAAATTCTTGTGTGCTGATATCATTTGATTCCGAAAGTGCACGTTAAATACCTCGAATAAATAAATAATACATATTATCACTTTCTCATACTGCGGTATAAGAACTAAGAATCAATGTATAAAAAATTGAATAATAATAATAATAATAATAATAAATAATAATAATAATAATAATAATAATAATAATAATAATAATAATAATAATAATAATAATAAATAATAATAATAATAATAATAATAATATCATCATCATCCTTCCACCATTCTTCTTCCTTTAATTACTTCCATTCTTCTCCTCTCACTTGAACACTTTCTGTTATCTGCTCCTCCCATCTCTTTCTTGGCTTCCTCCCCTTTGTCTTTTTCCCACATACTTCATTTCCAAAATTTTCTTCACTATCCTCACTTTTTCCATTCTCATTACATGCCCATACCATCTCAGTCTTGCTTCCTCTACTATCTCATGCACTCCCTGTACCACAAATTGAAGATTAAGATTAATTCTCGATTATTTCAATCTCGGTAAAAATTGATAAATTGAGTTTTGACATCTCTAAGTATTTTTTAAAATCTTTTGCAGAAATGTGACAAAGAACTTGAAGAAGTTTATTGACTCAAAACGAGTTCCTCAGAGCGATAAACAGTCTATGCGGGACTTGTCGCAGATGATCAAAAAGATGCCACAGTATCAGAAGGAACTGAGCAAGTATTCAACACACTTGCATCTGGCAGAGGATTGCATGAAAGTTTACCAGGGTTATGTTGACAAGCTGTGTAAGGTGGAACAGGTGAGGGGAAATTTACCTATCACAATTTGAGACTGGCTCAATCCTTCTTTATTTCAAATTTGAATCTCAAATGCTAGATTTAATTTTATCTACAAGATCCATATATTTAATCTGAATCATGTTAAGAAAACTTAACATTGTAATAACTTAATAATTAATTTTTGCACACACAACTATGTGGAACACAATATATGCTTTTAAATGTTCAATTGATTTTCATTTTAAGTTGGTAATATATTTTGTGCTAGGATCTTGCAATGGGTACAGACGCAGAGGGTGAGCGCATCAAGGACCACATGCGCAACATTGTGCCAATCCTGCTAGACGAGTCTGTGTCCAACTGTGACAAAATGCGCATCATCTCACTCTACATTATCTCAAAGAACGGCATCAGCGACGAGAACCTCACAAAGTTGATCCAGCATGCACAAATCAAACCAGAGGAGAAGCAGACCATAATCAACATGGCCAACCTTGGCATCAACGTGGTGCTGGACGTGAGTTTCTGTTGTGTTTACTGGTGACTCATACAGTGAATTTGAAATTGGAACCATAATAGGGGTGTGCCAAGTTCACTTTTTCACTTCGAAATGAACCCTAATCTAATAAATTAAATATTATCGTAAGTCACATATTTTTTGTTATTTGTTTCATGCTTGGAAAAATATTTTATTGGGTCTTTTTATAATTGGCTTGTCTTACTACCTGTCTAGGTTATCCACAATTATGATAATAACTTTTATTGGGTAGGGATGAAAAAAACCATTTTAGAGGTAATGTACCCAGATTTGTTTGGAAGGAGAGTGGAAAACCATTTAGGAAAACAAACCTCAATAGACCCAACTGGGGTTTGAGCCTTGATCTCCCTGTCATCGGCAGGCCAGTTTAACATGAGAATATCTCCTAAGAGCATCCGGCCTCTGAAGCAGTTATTACTAGAGACACCGATATTTCGTGAGGCTTCGCGAGTTGTGTTTTTACGAACTTTTACTTAGCACATTAAAATTGCCATAGAAACATAATTAAACATCAATGTGGCATTTTTTGAGTGAAAATATTATCGCGAAATAAAACGAAATTAAATCTATTCGCGAAATTGACGATTTGGCCATTTAAACGCGAATTATGGTCTTTTTTTTCTATTTAAACGCGAATAAATAATAAAACATTGCTGACATCGGAAACCATTCTAAGACTTGGACAAAAAATAAAAATAATACCAACTGAACCAATATAATTTTCTTTCAAAAGAAAATTTATTTCCCTCATCCAAAGACTTGCTTTAAAAAGTGTTAAAACTGGCTACTACAACGGCCATATTGGGCGCCAAGGCAAGTATTTAAAGAATTAGAGGCAAAAAACAAGGCCATGTCCAAGCTAGAGTGAGATCTCTCTACACTCATATCTTTGGCTTCCTGGTGACGTCACTACCATCAAGGTCGTTAGATATTGACATTGCTTTAGTAAGATCGTTTTTAACCTCTCCTCTATTTATTTAATATTTAAACATGCCTAAAGTTTTAAGTATTTTTGAAAGAGAGCGTGAGTTTGGAAAAGAAGGATTTTATATATTTGATAAAGTTAAAAAAATAATGATGTGCAAATTGTGCAACACACGCGTTGACTGGTTCAGAAAAGACACGTGTTTGAAGCACATTAATAGTGCTTTGCATAAACGGAAAAAAAGTAATGTTTTTGAATCATCAAAACAAGCAACCCTAGAAAATTCTCTAATAAAGTCTAAAAACTCAAAAGAAGACCGCAAAGAATTCATTATGGATACCACGAAAACATTTATGGAAGCCAATATTCCCATTGAAAAACTAGATCATCCTTCTATGCGATGTTGGATGGATAAATATGTGAAAGGTAACCATTTTGCATGATTTTTAAAAATTTCTTTTATTATTTAAAAATCAAAAGCAAATAAGGACCTATTATTTTCCGGTTTTATTTTCCTAATGACAAAATAGTGTTTTTTTAAACACTTTTGATTATTTACTAATTTATTAAAAAAATATATGAGATAGAAATGTTTGATTTGGGTTATTTTTAAGATGTTTATCTTTAAGTACAAATAGTGAAATAGCCTAATAAATTAGTGTATACACACTTTGTCAACCAACATAGCCTAACATTAGTTTGTTCTATCAAAAATTAGTATGCCTACAATTCGGTTTTAGGTGGAGGAGACCTCCCTAAGGCAGAAACTATAAGAAGTGTTTGGATCCCAGAAGTTAACAAAAGTCAAGAAGATAATATCAAGAATAATGTAAAAAACCAGCAAGTTGCAATTCTTTGTGATGAGACAACTGATAGGAAAGGACAGTGTGTTTTTGTTATTTTGTTGAAAACATTACGTGCTGATTCGAAGCAAAGCTTGTTTGTTGGTGCAGTTAAAGTTTTGCAGAACGCTTCAGCAACTGAATGTTCACGGGCACTTGTGGACACCATCACCAAGTATGAGATTCCTTATGAAAATGTAGTTTGTGTTGTGACAGATGGTGCGCGTTACATGACGAAATGTGTGACTTCTTTGAAAGTTCTCTTATGCGATGATTTTCTGCATATACAGTGTTGGGACCACAAACTTAATTTGGTCCAAAATTATTGGTCAGAAGAGCTGCCAGAGCTGAATGAGTGTGTAGCTAAAGCAAAGGCCGCATTTCTGAACACTCGAAAGAGAAAACATAATTATCTAGCATTTCTAAATGAAAAATACAGTAAAGGTAAAAAGTCTGCTAAGCTATTTCCAAACCCAGTTTTAACGCGATGGAACTCTTGGTTTTGTTCAGTGGTGTACCTCTGTGAATATTTGGTGGATCTAGTGGAATATTTTTCCACATTGGAGGAGGTGACAGCAGCACTTAAGTACTTCCAGGATATGTCACATGATAAAGTAACCCTAATGTTGATTGAATGCCAAGCAACATTTTTAATTGAACACTGTTCTGAATTGGTGGAATTAATTACTATACTCGAAGGTTCTACCTATGCCTTTAGTCATAAGCTGTATGGTAAAGTGACAGAGCTACAAAGTAATTTTAAACTAATTTCTGACATGAACTACGGAGAAAAAAACACAGGAAAAATTGAAAATTCTTCCAACTCTAAAACAAGCAAATGTCAAAAGTCAGTTTCAATCTTTAGGACGGCAGTGCCTTATAAAGCTGAATTTACTCCATCAGTCAGACCCATCCAAAACATTTTTTGAAAACATTGGTACTCTTTTTGACACTCGCTCGATTGGTACAAAACAAGTTAATTCTGATCTCTTCCAATCAACTCGAAAAATACCATTTTTAAAATCCTGCTCTGAAATTAATTTTCAAAGAGGATACTGTGCGCTGCAGACACAAGTGAGAGCTTTGCAAAGCAATAGTAAAAAAGTTGACATTTTGGACATATTGTGTGGACTGAAAGAAGACCATGAAGAGTTTGCCATCAACAGCATAAAAGCAATATGGATTCCAGTGTCTAATGTTGACAGTGAACGCGCATTTGCAGCATATTCCAACATTATGTCAGACAAGCGCACTAACTTGAAAATCGAAAATTTGGAAACAATGTTGTCTTTGTACTTTGGTGATTGACGTGAAGTATGTTGAAAAAAGTATGAACATTTTTGTCTTATAAAATAATTCAGTGCAAGTACTTTCTAAGCTATTTGAGTTAATTTATAACCATTACCTTAAAAAACCTCTTAAGACTTTTTATACCGAAAATCAGGGTCTTACCATTTATTTACAGAAATTCAACTTTTTATTTAACGAAATTAAGTAATTTTATTTACCGATTTTATTTACCGAAAATCATGGTTTTACCCTTTTATTTACCGACTTTTTATACCGAAATCCAACTTTTTATTTAACGAAATCCAGTGGTTTTATTTACCACAAATCAGGGTCTCTAGTTATTACCCATTGGGTTTCTTTCAGATATAGGCTGCACCCTAAAAATATGATCACTTTGAAATGAAATATTATTTACATATCTTTTTACTAAGATTTAAATTTGTTGTTTTAACTGTGTGTTAATCATTGGCTGATAGATGCTTTTTTAATCTTATCTATGTATTTATTATTTATTAATAAAGCAACTACATTCTTACATCAAAAGATAAGTTATCCCTTTCCTTCAGGCAGAGATACAATTTTGTAGTTTTTTTCTTCATATTATATAGTTTATAAAATGAATTTGAAATTTAATGGTCATATTTTCATAGCAAAAAATGTTTCAAAGATGAAAATATTTTAGTTATTCTGGTATTTTTGAAAGCGAAGTATCACAACAAAAGATTTATACTAGTCCAAACTTAGTAAACAAATACACTAAATGCTTAGTTAAGGGTCATCTATTTTTCAATAACTTTTTTAAGCCAAGCATTTAAGAGCACCATCTTTTATGGAGATTATAAAGTATTTAGATATATATTACAATATAACTACATGCAGTCCTCAAAGGTACAACATTCGTTACATATTATCTAAGGGTGTGATTTTAGGCTGCATTAAGGTTTTTTTATAGGATATTTTTGTGAAAATAGAATGGGCTATTTTTGGGTCAATACGGTTCTAATTGCATTTGGAAAAAATTTGATCCCCTCATGATTTACAATTTCCTGATTTTGACAAATGTTATTGAACTGATGTTCTACATATTTATGATAAGCATGGTTTGAACAGTAACAGGTTGTTCGCATGAATCTACCATCACATTCATAATAAAACTGACTAGATTAATCTTGAAATATAACTTCTCAAGTTTCTGAACAAGTTTTATTGGTCTTTTTACGGATACCATCATGTCAACCCCACAATATTATTTTCTATTCTGTGCACTTTTCTTATCCTAAAAATATCGATCGGACTTAACTCTCTTGATTCCATGGTGATAACGCATTTAAGATAGCTACAGAGGAAACAATATCATTATTATTATTTAGCACCGCGTCTTACTACCCGTTCGGGATATACGCCTAAGTACTAATTATACTAATGGATTAGGAATTGGGAAGGTTGAATTTAAAGGAAGTGGGCCCGCATTTGCGTGGAGGGAGAGTGGAAAACCATTTAAGAAAAACCACCCTCAGTTCACCAGACCAATATTCGTACCTCGATCGCCCCGTCCTCGGCAGTCAAGCTCAACACGATTAGCGCATTAGCCAACTACGCCACCGAGAAGGGTAAAGGAAACAATAAACTTTTACATTATTCCTTTCAGGGTAGTACATGACCTGTAAACTTAACGGGGGAAAGCTGACACTCTGAAGAAAAATATAATTTGCCAAGAGATGCTTATTTGGCACACAATCATACGCTATTTTTCATTGAAAAAGTTAGGCTCCACATATAATATGGATATAGTTTTAGAAATAACAATTTTGGGAAAAAAAACATCATACTAATTTGGGCCATTACTGTATGTATAACTAACTATATGCAGTCTTAAACGGTATACCATTTGTTACATAATATCGAAGTAAGAGATTATAGGTAGCACAAAGATTTTATAAAGGTAGTTTTTGGGGGGAAAAAACTGTCTCATTTTCGGGTCACTCCGGTAGGTGAGGGTAATTATTTCAGAATGAGGTAAGGGAACATTAAATTTTGTGCATATTAGAACAATTTTAGCTTCTAAACAACTTGAGCGTTTGTCTATATTTTCAGGGTAATCGTAAGAAGATCTACCAAGTCCCTCGCAAGGAGCGCATCACGGAACAGACATACCAGATGTCCCGATGGACTCCGGTTGTGAAAGACATTATGGAGGAATCTATTGAGGACAAGCTTGACCTTAAACATTTCCCATTCCTCGCTGGAAGGACTGCATCCTCCGGTTACCACGCTCCCACAAGGTAACTTAACGATAAGTCAAATAATAATTTGGCAAATTACATCAAGCACCATATATAATATGTTTATTTTAAACTAAGAATGTTAAACTCAATTCCCTCGTTCTTAATGAAATTGAAATAATATAGATTTAATTTTAATATCACAATTTTCAGTACCTCAATTTTTAGGTTTCAAATTCCAAGGCATTTAAGCAATATTAATAATTCTTTGAGTCTGCAGCCCCTATTTCTTTCTTTATGTTGTTTAGCAATGAGGAGGCCTATTGGCTAAAATGATTTTATAATAATGGAAATTGATAAAAATAAAGAAAAAGGAAAAATAAACTCTTAGCTAAAAAGTACACATTTAATGAAAAAAAGCCCACATACGAAAAGAGGAAAAATATGGGTAAAAGTAAATGCACAAAGGTGATTTCTTCTTTCTTTATTCTCTCTTCTATGGTGTGTTTTACTATTTAGACTATAGAAGACAGAATAAAGAAAGAAGATATCACCTTTGTGCATTGGATTCTTCCAACATTTTTCTTCTTTCGCTAGGAGGATTAAATTTGCACTTTTTGGTTTATTTTTCCATTTTATTTATTTTTATGGTTTACACGTTATTTAAGTATCTTTATATGAAAAGGAATATAGCTTGGAATTAAAAACTATGTGTAACTGTGAAAATGTGTAGAGTATAAGAAGAAATGAAGGGAGAAATGTGTTAGTCCCTGTCTAACCCTAACTTAATTCCTTTCAAGTTTGCTTCCTTCACTTTCACTTACTTTACATTACTGCACAGTATTTCTCATCATCTTCATCATCATCAACTGTTTTTAGCCTGTGGCCGGGTCAATTTGGTAAAAAACCTCCACCTTCCTCTATCCTGCCACCACTCTTCCTCTTTTAATTACTTCCATTCTTCTCCTCTCACTTGAACACTTTTTGTTATCTACTCCTCCCATCTCTTGTTTGGCCTCCCCTAGGGTCTTTTTACCACATACCCCATTTTCAACATTTTCTTTGCTATCCTCACTTTTTCCATCCTCATTACATGCCCATACCATCTCAGTCTTGCTTCCTCTACTATCTCATGTATTCCCTGTACCCCCACTCTTTACCAGGTAACTTTATTCCTAATTTTGTTTCTCCTTGTGACAGCTAAGATGCTCCTAATGAATTTCATTCCCATGGCCTTCACTTTCCTAGTCTTTCTTACATTGTCCATGTTTTTGCTGCATGTGTGACAATGGGTACAAAGTACGCCTTGTACAACACTTCCTTACACTCCATGGGGACTTCCTTACACTCCATGGGGACTTCCCTTCTCCATAGAAGGTCTGTTATGCACCCATAGAACAACGCATCCTGCTGTTCTCTTCTCATTAAATCCTCTCTACTTCCATCTTTCACCTCAATCACGCTTCCAAGATATTTTATGTTCTGTATTTTTCTCAGCTCTACTCCATCCAACCTTACAGCTTTATTATCTATTACCCTCTTCCTTGTCATTACCATCACTTCACACTTTGCCATGCTAAATTTTATTCCACACTCTTTTTTTTACTTCCTCATTCCATTCTTGTAGTTGTTCCTGTACTTCCTCTTCCTTTCCCCCGATACCATCAAATCCATCATACCATCAGCAAACATGATGGCGTTCATTTTTTCCTCCTCGAGTTTTCCTGCCTCTTTGTTCATTACTATTTCCATTTCTATTACCATTACAAATAGTAATGGTGAAAGGGCACTACCCTGTTTCACTCAATTTTTTATTTGGAACCTCTTTGTCCTTTCACTCTCCATCTTAACACAACTCCTGTTTCCTCATACATGCTTTTTGCTCTCATTACCACTCCTCTTTCTACTTATGCCTCTTCCATCACTTTCCAAACTTTATTTCAATCCACGCTAAAAAATACCTTCTCCACATCTATAAATACCATTACCAAGTCTTTCCCATATTTGTACCTTCTTTCCATCGGATGGCAAAGATTAAGTGTATTGTAGACATCTGTTCCCTTAATCCGTTTTGTTCCTCTCTCCACCCTCCTTTCATTTTATTTCTTATTTTCGTTTCCAGTATCTTTTCATACATTTTTGTACAATGGCACATCAGTGTTATCCCCCAATAATTTGTACACCTCTTCTTGTGTTTCTACACTGTCTTATTCAATGTTAGGATTTGGGTGGATTTTAATAGTGACCATGATAAGTTCTTTTGCTAGTTCACTTTGGTTTTGATTTTTTTTTCATCTTTACTTTTTAGGGGATTTTTTTAAGGATGTGCAAGTAGGCATTTTTCACTTTGAGTTAAGTTTCGATAAAAACATATATTTTTTTAGTTAAAGTACTATATAGCAATATTTCTGTGAGAAATCTCTACATAATCCATTACAAACATAGATTTTTAGAATGACATTTTTTTGTGAAAAAAATTATAATCACACACTTTAAAAAAAATTGATTTAATATAATTGTAATTTTTTTAAATTAGACAAAAGGAAATATTGAGTGACTCTATTTGCTATGAAATCATATCTTTAAATTGAATAAAATTGATTAAATTCAGAATTTGATAAAAAAAAATTGAAAATTCAGAGTATTCAAATTTTTAAAGTTTTATACAAATATTAGTCAAGTTCAGGCAGCTACTAAAACTCGACTCGGAACTCGAATTTTTGAATACTTGCACACCCCTGATTATTTTTCAACCACATTATTGTACATTATATAAATAAATAAATAGATTTGGGTTGAATCCAAAATCCAATTTCCTTTTGAATCCAGAATCTCAAATCTGAATTTTGAAAAATTATGAACATAAGAGGAAATATAAATACTGTTCACTCCCGACTATCCGCAGTAATGGAGGGGACAAGTTCCGCGGATAATCCGCATATTTAGTAAAACAAGAGATTGTAGCACATTAAATTAAAACTAGTACTCACCTATCGTTATTGCGTTTCTGAACACATTATATTTCACACACTAAGATAATAAAAAAAAATCACACTTTAAACCAATGCACATTATACTCAAAATGGACACATCACCTTAAAAGTTTGTATTGGTCTTCTGCTTCATTGCAGCTAATTCCTTTTTCCTTATTCCACTATTTACTTTCCGTAACATCCGTTTGTCAGATTGGAGTGTGTTATCTTCCTTTTCTAGATAATTAAGCAGGTTATGAGTCCATTCTAGTGCAGTCCTCCTCGCATAAACCTTTTATCTCTCTGGTCATACTAGAGCAGTACTAAAGCTCTAAAACAAATTTCACTTGACAAATTGTAAAAAAAAAAAAATCTTTTAAGACTTTGAGTCTCAAATCCGAAATTATCAGGAATCTTGACTATCCTAGAGGGTTTGAAGATTTAAGGGTCCTATTCTTATAAATAATATATTTATAATGTGAGGTTGGATGTTTGGTAGGATTGAAATTGTACATATTAAGGAATCATACTCAAAAGTTAAAAACTCGTGGTTGAAATATAATAATAGGAACTGATAAAAATCTGTAATTGTGACATCTCTAGTCTAAACATTAACTCTTTTTCTATTTTGTGTGATTAGCGCAAGGTATGGCCACTGGCACAAGGACAAGGGACAACAGACTGTGAAGAATGTCCCACGACTCTTAGTTTTCATCGTCGGTGGTCTCTGTTTCTCAGAAATAAGATGTGCGTATGAAGTCACCAATGCTGTCAAGAACTGGGAAGTGATCATCGGTGAGTAACAGTTAGGTCGGCTTGTGTTACTGTAAAATGTTGTGTATGACTCTTGGACTGTGCATACAGACAAAAAAGTAAAAATACATTCACATCTTTATTGTAAATGATTGAGATTTAAAAAATAATATCTCAGCTTCTGCACACATTATTCTAACACATTATATTTAGCACCATGTATTAATACTCTTTCAAGCGATACACATATTAATTCATGAATTTTAGTTTTAGCACCACATTTTACTAGCCATACAGGCTTATGTACTAATCACGCTAATGTGTTGGGGATGAGGAAAGTTGAATTAAGAGGAAGTGTACCCACATTTGGGCTGGAAGAGAGTGGGAAACCATTTTAGTAAAGCCATCATCAATAGACCTAACCAGGATTTGAACCATCTATCGCCTTGTCATCAACATTCAACTTTATTGGGAGAGTGATGCTTTAGAGCATGCAGCCACTAAAGCTGTTAATACCATTATTAATTATGTTAATGGAGTAAGGACAGGGAAGGCACAATTGAGATGACATGTATCCATATTTGTGTGGGAGGAAAGTGGGAAACCAGTTTTGTAAAAAATCACGCTCAGTACACCTAGCCGGGATTCGAACCCTGACCTTACTGTTACCAATTAATAGATTAGATGATACCGATATTTAGTCTTTGTTTGGACCAATAAGGTTGTCATATTATCTTCAAGCTTTCACTGCAACACAGCTTCATCAGGTAGAAACGGAAAGTAAAGTATATCCCGTCTCTGTTAACATTGTATCCCACAATAATGAGGATGGATAAGTTAAGACTCGAGGAGGATGACGGAGATGAAGTAAGTAGGAAAAAGACCGCAAGGGAAATCAAGAAAAAGATGGGAGGAGCAGATAACAGTAAGTGTGCGAGTGAGGGGAGATGAATGGTGGCAGGTCGGAGGAAGATGGAGGTATTTTACTAAACTGACCTGGCCACAGGCTGGAAACAGTTGATGATGAGTCTGGTGCAGTCAAGCTGATGACTTCTCGTGTTCTTCCCTATCCCTTCATTTTAATCTACTCCTAGTTCACATTATTTCCTCATTCAATATTATAGCTGGGTTTTAAGTGTATGGCTCTTTTTTTTTTCCAGGTTCCTCTCATATTCTTACTCCAGAAGATTTCCTAAGCAACCTTTCATCCCTCAGCAACTAGTGGACTAGCCCGAACTTCTGTTTTGGTGGAAATTGAGTGAGCGTTGTTGGTAGGAAAACAAATAGCCTTCTATCTTTAAGTAAAGTCTATATATATATATCTCTGAATTGGCACTTCGTGTTTGGTGGCGTGGCGCAGTGTGTCACCACTCTCTTTGTAAAAATGTATGTAACTGGCCATGTTTTCTTTAAGCCCTGGGGTATCCAAAGCAATTAAATCTTGATTTTCAAGGGAAAGAAAGGAAATCTTGCCTTGATACCAATACTAGGAATATAGTTCCTGAATTTTAATGAACAAACCAATAAGCAAACTTTAAAAAATTGAAATCAAAAACTAGTTCTCCCACATAAAAAATAGTTATTTAATTAACATTATACAATATTTCATTTTAATATATATTAGTAACATATAATTTATAGACCCATATAAAAAGCTAATTTAAACATATTTACAATTTTGAAGCAAAATTTAAGAACTAAATTTTTTTAAGTAGGCCTAAATATTTATTTTAATTCCCATCTTTGTCTCAGACTATAAAAAAACGGTCCTAGGCACCCCAATATTAGTTGAAAATAATTTATTTTCCTTTCATAACATGTTATTGTTCAATTTAAACATACTTTTAATTGTACTTCAGATGAAATTATAATTGGGACTGAACATTTTTTATAGTCTCTGCCTGATTTTCTACTTACTAACTTGTTGAAAATATCAATTATTTATTAGACTTTCATCAAAGACTCTTAGGCTATCATGTAAGATAAGTGATGTATAAAAGACATGTCCAAAGATTAATTACATACACGTAGCTGTCATAATAATTTTGACCTGATTTTAGCAAGATAGTTATTCACTTTTCTTTTTCAATTGTATGGTAAATAAAATTTTAATACTATTATGAGCTATTGATAGTTATTCTATGTATTTTCAGCAGTGGTCGATATATATATCTCTTTAGTTTCATTGTTTATTAGTTTGGCTTTCAAATACATTCTGCTCTGAGAAAATCTAAGACACCTTCATTAAAATAAAAGTCCATGTTGAAAACAAATTGGCCATTATTACACAAGGACCTCACCAACCACATCAATCTAGTTAAATGTGTAGGATTTAAAAAAATCAAAAAATGAAGCCAAAACTAATAATATATTTTTGTCACATTTTTCATCAGTTCTCTAATGATTTTGTACAAAATTTCACACTTCAAACTACAACAATTAATTTTTTTTATAACAATAGAAATAAAAATTAAAGAAAACTAAACTAATAAACAGCTAATAATAATTTACTAAAAAATCATTTAACCATTAAGCCTCATTAATAAACACTAAAAAAAAAATTATATTATTATTATGTTCAATACATTCAACTGGCTTAGTATTACCACATGTGTTTAAATGTAGACTTTATTGTTTACGATTGTTGTATTTTAATTGTGACCTTTTAGGCCTACATTTTTCTGGTGTGTAGAAATTGCCCATCTTCCAATGTTTATAAAATTTTTAAAAGTAGAATAATAATTTTTCACATGATATATATTTTGTTACATAATCATATTTCTATAGAGAATAAAACATATTTTGTAAGTGAACAATTAATTTACAATCCAATATGTCATTATTTAAATTATTCAAGTATTTTTAGATGGTCTGTTTTATTTGAAGCTAAACTCTTATATTTTACTGTTTTGCACTCTGAAAAAAAATTTTCATTATGGGTCAAGAGTAGCTTAGTTGTCCTATTGATTATTTATTTTACATTAAATAATTATCTTCTATTTTGTATGAAGGGGTCTAGAATTTTCTATCTCATTGTGTTCCCTTTAAAGAATCAAACTTAACAGCTACAAAACATATTTTCTGTATTTCTTTACTGTCTATAATTTATGTTGCTGTGTAGCTACCTGAAATTACATATTCTAAAAAATAACATTTATTATTAACTTTCAAAACCATCTACTAGTGAACTATACCATATCTAATATGAACATATTTCTTTGTGAAACATAAAAATTGTAAAATATTTCTTTAATAGCATTATAAAATAAATTAAAAAATAAAATGTATAAAATATAGTTAAGAGCATAAACCTTTGGTTAGCACCAAAACACAATAGATGGAGTAGAGCTAGGCTTCTTGGATGAAGCTTCTTATTTATTTTAATACATTCACACATTTGCCACCTGCACAACGTTGAATTTTATCTGGGGTTTGGTAATATACTGGTCACACTATTTGTAATAATTTAGTAAAGTATAGGTTTTTAATAACAAAAATAAATATTAAAATGAGTATCTGTACATTTAAGTGCAGATTTTGGTAAGGCAGAATTCTAATTGTTGGATTAGTGGCCAGCTGAAAGTGGAATACAATCTTTGTTATCAAACCTATTTATCATTTGTGTACTTTTTTGAAATATTTGTTCTTTTATCATTGCTAATTATTATTCTAGTCATTCCATTATTTATACACTAAATATATTATTTATTATGTACATCAGATGGACAATGTAGGTAAGCACTGAATATGCAAGTTTTAGGAGAAGGAATAATGCTTAAACAAAATGTAATCCTTTAGATCTAATTGTTTGTCACTCAATATTATTTATTTTATAAACATATACCCAATTTTTTGAAATTTAGAGATTACTAAAATTAAATCTTGAATAAGAATTGATAATCAATTTTAATGTATAATGTAATAATTTGAATTATGCTCTGAGGACGTTCATGTTGCAAAACTTGTATTATAATTAAAACAAAAGTTGAACGAGGGTTTTGTAAAAATGTAAATCTTCAAATAACAAAAGTTATACTTTGAAATATTTTAACAAATTTAAAACTAATGTGTTTTTTTTTTCTGTACTAGAGAGATAATTTATAATAGAATACGCTAGTCCAAAACTTGTTGTCTATCTTTTTATCATATGATGCTTATGTCCTGTTGGATAGGTTCCAGGGATGTCGAGACATTGGGATGCATTCACAACAGTGAAAACTTAAAAGTGGTGGATGTTTTAAGATGTTAGGGCTATGAAAAAACATCCTTTAATTATATGCAATAATCTGTGTGTTTAGCTTAGATCAAGATCTGAATGTGCTATAAGGTTATTTAATCCTATCTCACATTAAAAAAAACTAGGCCTAAATTCTTTCTTAACCATCACATTTTGTACTTGTATTTACCAAGTTAAAACTTATTTATACTTTGTATTAACATTTTATTAAACTTTAATTGAAGATCTTTTGTAATAAATGGCCGGCAGATAGTGTTTGGTTGTCTGTGTGCAGTTTTATTGTAGACTCTGCCTAAACTTTACTATAGATATATTAATAAATTACTCAAAAATTTGAATCGATCTAAAATTAAAAAGGGGAATAAATACTCCCAGCCAATAGCAACCAAGCTGTGGTAGACTATTGGCCATTTGTGAACAGTTTTTAAGAGCTATATATTTCATTGACTTAAGGCGAACCACAGTTGAATCTTGAGCACCACATTTATAACTTAATTATTTGTAGTAAATATTAGCTCACCATTATAACTTTCACACTTTTTTCTACATCATGTTTTACTACCTGTTCGGGGTATCCACATAAATAGTCTTTAGAATTTTACATAATAAGCTGCACATTCCTCTAGAATAGCTATTTTCAATTTAGTTGGTGAGGTAGCCTATTTGATTCATTCTTATACTTGATTTATTATTATTATGTTTATTTGTTGCATTAAAGGTGTTATCATTCCAGTTTTAGGATTTGAATTTGGGCCTTAATAATTATATTATATGGTAAGATTTCACTATTTTAATTATACACTGCATATATTTTGCTTTGAGAGTTAATGAGGATTTTTTTTTAAATTTACAATAGCATATTTCTTTAGTTGAAGACTGAATGATGTTAATAAATCTCTACTATCTGTAAAGTAACATAAAGAAATGGTTTTGAAACAAGGTTGTTACCGATTTGGACAGT
This sequence comes from Timema podura, assembly GCA_033556935.1. Lineage (NCBI taxonomy): Eukaryota > Metazoa > Arthropoda > Insecta > Phasmatodea > Timematidae > Timema > Timema podura. The sequence continues at coordinate 27,239,775 of JAVRXN010000002.1, read as the reverse complement.
AATAATTGTTCTGCTACGCAAAAGAAAATGTTTTATAGGTAACACAGTCTATAATTTTGATCACTCCCTAGTTTTCATTAAATTTAATTTTATAGACCCAAGTAAATGCTACATAATTTTAATGTAAGTTGGTTTACACCACAAATATCACACCATTCAAGAAATATATTTTTTTGACTGGTAAGAAAGTATCTAATAAAATATAATATTGGTTTGTTTTTTAAAATCCTAAAAACAATGTTGCCATGGATGAGATGTGTTAACAGGGTTGATATGCCTACAAGTCTCAAATATTTTTGTAATAATTTTCTCAATATGAAATAGAAGTTTATTACAAACTAAGTCAATGCCATTTTAAATTAACTTAGTTTTATCACAAATTAATGTAATTTTTCAAAAACGCTGACATATTTGTCTTTGATAATTCTTTAGTAAACAATTGGATGAAAACTATGTTAATAAGATTGAAAACACATTATTGTGACAACTTTTATTTTTTGGCTGGAAAACTGAGGAAAATCAGGAATGTTTAAACTTGAGTTGGGTTCAATCCTATATTTTTTAATCCGAATCTCCAATATACCTTCGAATTGTGAATATCGAATCTTAATCTTGGAAAAAATTATAAACATCAGAGAAAATATAATATTATAGAATATGAAATAAAAATATCAACTAAATGTTATCATTCTTTATTATAATATTCGTACATTCATTTAAATGTTAAATTACTGGTCTGGGTCTGATTAAGTTCATCCTATAGTTATTGGTTGTGGACCACCTACCTACAAGCAACATAAAACCTCTAAAACGAATTTCACTTGAAAAATTGAGAGTGTTTTTTTTAAGGATTTGAGTCTCTAATCCAAAATTTTTTCCAATCTCGAGTATCCTAAGGATTCGAGAGATTCTAGGGCCCATCCCTAGTATCAATTCTGGTTATGTGTCCAAAAATATATTCTTTGCCATTCTGCTAAAATTTAGTTCTGTACTATAGTTAACTATATTGTACAGTCTTTAATTTATAAGTTATTATTATATGAACATGCTTAAATTTTGAGATATTTTGTGGTATACCCCCTACAAACTATGTTTTCTTTGGAACTGGCTAGACATTTTTATATTATTTTTTTATAAAATGAGTTATTGCTTAATGGCTTGGAAATGTATAAGACAGTGTAGAAACACTGTACTGTACAATAATGTAAAGTAAGTGATCGTGAAGGAAACCAACCTGAAAGGATTCTTGTTTTGTAAGCTTTGTTGGGGAAAATATCAGGACCTTCGACAAGTGAAACTGTTAAATATTGACTTTGGTCATTTCAACATTTGAGATGGATTCTAAAATAAATTCACTATTCATTGAGCCAATTTGACCTTCTGAAAGCTATTATTTAATTTTTAATGCATGTTTTGTATTATAAGCAGTCTGTCATGGCCTATTGTAGACACTTAAACTAGTGATGGCACCTGTATGGAAATTACTGTTTGCATTCATTGTATGATCAAATTATTGAAAAATTAAAAAAGCTGTATATAATTTTAAAGCCAAAGTATTTTATACAAACTATTCATATGCTGTTGGTACATCAAAGTTAATAATGAAATGTGTTAAATTTCAAATTTACTATATTGATGTGTTAGTAAGAATCGGCTATGTATCATTTTTGTTTTTTCTTACCCAAACCTTTTGAAAATCCATTTATTAAATTTATTAAGCTCTATGCACTTGGATAAGTTTTGATCAAAGACTTGAAGTTGTTTAAAGGAGTTAATAGTTTTGTGATTTTTTTGTTTATTTGTTTGTGAGTTTTAATTTTGTATTTTTTGTGTAACTTACTTTTAGATCTCTTTTTAGATAGAAACACATGTAGTTATTGTGTAATTTTGATTAATGACCTCTCGCCAGTCATTGAAAATAAAAATTACAAATTGGGCAACTATTTTTGAACCGGCTTTCTTTTTTAATACCGTTTAAAGGGCCGGGAAATGGTAATTACAAATTAACTCAATATTTGGCATTTGATTAAGTAAAGTTTAGGAAAACTAGGCGAAATATGTTCTTTTAATATTAAAATTAGAATTCACCCTAAATAATTAAAAATAGTATTTTTAGCCAATAAAGGTATAAGGATATACAAATATTAAGAAATTTAAATAATAAATTAAGGGTTTTATTTTTTCTATATGTTTCAAACAGGATTATTAATAATATAATTTCAAAACTAACTACTATGTTATATTTCCCTAAAGAGATATAGCTAATAACTAGTATTTATTTTGTTAGGAATACGAACCAACAAACATTTTGTTGATAGTTTCCAAAAATTAAATGAAATTATAGTATTATTTTGATATTGAATGTATGCATATTTAATAATTTAAATATATTATTTATTCATACATATGTACATACTATCCAAATATAAATATATTAAACTACAATCAAAATTGTATTAAAAATAATAGTAACTTAGGTATATCTTTACTAACTTTTAGACCCTATACATATGAGAAATTATTCATATTTGTATGGAAAATCTTTTGTTTTGATTTGAAAATATTTATGATCAAAATAACACTTCACACCCTAGCAGATAAGATTTATTAAAATTAACTACCCAATTTATCACAAATTGTGACAGGTGATGAGCATTCTCAATTTGTTGAAGCAAAATAATTAATTGATAAAATATAAATTAAAACATAAGTTTTAAATCAAGTGTTTTACTGATCTTGTTATTTTTGTGTAAATCTGTTTTACCCAAAGTTGGTTTAAAGATAATAGTGAAGTTACAGTATTTTTTAACAAAATATGTTAAAACTGTGTACATTTAAAATATGTATTTTGTTGTAAATATTAGAGCTGTAATTTTATTTAAGATTTAGCATTGTTAATGGTTTAAATAAAATTAATATATTACACTACGGTATCTTAAAGAATTTTTATTTTAACCTTGGCCTATCATTCAAATACATCCGTTCATTTTTGAAAATAATTATGAAAAATTATGAGGTTTTTTTAAAATTAAAGACTGTTTTGCAATAAAATAAGTACTAAATATTTTTGGATGATTAAAAAAAATCAGATTCTACATATCTTCAGTTTTATATATATTCCATTATTATATAAACAATTGTAATAGAAGTTTGCTGCTAGCGAGGAAAGCGTTTCATGAACCGTTGTTTTTTAAACAACAACAGAAACTGTTGAAAAGTAGCTGAAGGTATGTAGAATCTGGTAAAAAAAATACCCAACAATATTTATTAGTTCTTATTTTATTGCGAAATGGTCCTTACTTAAAAAAACATCCCTTGTAAATAAAACATAAATGCTAGTTTTATAAATGTTTAGGGAAAAGCTCTTTTAACATTTGCGATACTTTATTTTATGTAAGAAAAAATAGGTATGATTAAAAGAGTTTGTTCACAATTTACACTGCTGTCACTGGACAAAGAACTATTGATTAGATTGAGTAGAATTTTTTTTTAAAATTTCTTTCTATCTAGCTTTTGTTGTATCATAACAGTTCAGTACTGAGTGTATAATGTGCAACAAAACTTCCATAGATACTGACACAATAGTTATAACTAGTGCTACCGTTTGTATTATTAAAACTACAGTTTACTCAAAAGGAAAAATTGTGCCAAACGGCTATTTTAAATTAAACGTTGAAAAGAGGACAGATGGGCAAGGCCTACCAGAAAGCTGTAGGTCTCAAAGTTGACAATTAAAAACATAACAAAACACATAATTAGGAAATTTTCGGGATACATCAGTCCCCTTCTTCAGCAGAAGAGAGTAAAACACCTTGAGACCTATAATTTTTGGGTATATAGGCCTTTCCCTGCGATCTAATTTTCATTGTTTAATCTATTACAATCTATTGTATTTCAATGGAGTGTGTTCTACTATTACGATAGAACTCATAAAACTGAATATAGTGCCTTTTTTAAAATACCATTTAGCAAAGTGTTATCCATTTCTCACATTTAATTACTTGAAATGGTTCTTACAAGTGTTTATTCTCATGTTGCGTGGTTCCAATAGGCAATTGTGTATCTTATAAGTTATAAGATAGTGTCATCAGTCAATGTAAGCCTGCCACCTTTCAGGGAAAACTAAGTAAAGGCACACCCTGTTATTACAATGTATTAGTTTCCAAACCAGTGTAAAGTGAAACACTACTTTTTTTTTTTCACTTGTCAAATGTATTGATCTACAATCGATGGCAGTGAAACCTAATTTTTATGTGAGGAGGGGGCAGTAAAAAATAAGGTTTTCTCTGAGACTTGCCTTCAAACCTCCCCCCCCCCCCCTCCTTTCCCTCTTGAAAATTCGAAATCCCTAAAAGTTATTTGGAGTGGTCCTCCATAATTTTGGAAAATCAGTTTATTTTTATAAGCTATTTAGGATAGTCTTCCTAAGAATTTTTTTGAAGTTTGGTTGCTTCTAGAAACTATTTGAAGTGGTCCTAAATTTTTTTAAATTGGATGTTTTATGTAACAATTTTTGGAATGGTCCTCCTATGATGATTCTTAAAAATTATATTCATCTAGATCCTAGAAGAAACCTCTAGGAGGGAAGGGAGGGGGCAAGTTCTTTTCAGGGAGATAATTCCCCTCCTAGTTTCACCGCCCCTCACTATATAATTTAAATACTGTACGCACAGTGGATCATCATTAGAAAGAATTGGGGGGGGAAGCATGAAAGCAATGGTGTTTGTGGAAGACCTAATGGTATGTACCAATAAGAAGAAAAACGTTCAGGAGCAGTTGGATATATGGAATGAGGTTTAATGTGAGGAAAAGTGAGATGCTGATTACAACAAGGATGAAAGGTGCATGGCCAGTATGACGGTAGGAGGGGAACAGTTTACGATAATGAAAAGCTTTAAATACCTGGGGATTGAGAGGGAGGGAGGTAAACAAACTTTTTTCAGAAGTGTGAGAAGTATCATTCGAAGCAGGGATGTGCCAAGAAAGTGAAAAGGGTTGTTCTACAGGACGTACTACCGTACGTACCAATATTGACATAAGTAGTGAAAACTGATAATGCTGGAGCAGGATAAAAGCAGAATTCAAGCCTGTGAAATGAAATTTTTGAGAAGTACTATGGCGTATAACCTGAACAGGTTGCAAGACACGGTGTGTTAGATTAGAGAAGTCGGTGTAGGACAGAATAAAGATGGTAGGGTCATGTGAGGATAATGAAGGAGAAGATACCAAAGAAGATGGATATTGAAGTAGGGGACAGGAGACCAAGACAGGTGGTTCAAGAGAATGCAGAGAAGTGAGGAGAGAGGAGAAAACTGGTGGTTGTGGAGGAGGAGAGTTGGTTGGGAGAAAGAATACGTTGGAAAGGCTTATGATCCAAAGAGACCTGGCAGTGCTAGAAACTGTTTATGATGATTGTACACATGCGATTTCTCACACTCTAGTCTTAAAAGAAGCACATACATCTTTTTAACTTTAACTTAATGTACTAATTACTGTACTGGTATTCTATAAATACATCATCTATACATAGTATTTAAAATAAATAATACACACGCTCTACTTTACATACTTGAATATATTCTGCTTTTTTTCACTACTGAAGGAAGGATGTAGGGGTTGGCACTTCTTTTGATCATCAGTTAATTCATCAAGCGCTAACATTTTCATAATGAAATTCGCATAGACTTCTTGTAGTAGCATTAGTATGGGTTCGGGTGGATTTGGTGCTGGTCTTTTATGTAAGTTGATGTCTTAACGAGTTTTGAAGGTTAGATCATCTTTTATTATCGCTGTATATCTATTTATAATGGGCATAGTGATTTAAAATGATAGAATTTACTGTTGAACTTCTTTCAAAATTCAGATCAATCTGTTATAAAATTGACATTACAGTTTTGAAATTACGAGCGGTGTAAGGGAAGTTGTATGAGTGAAGCGATGGTAAGCGAATTGTCAGAAAGCCTACTTACAAACCTTGTTTACAAAAGTTAATTCTAATTTCCACTGCAAGTTGGTCTCTTCTGATATTATGCATAATATAATGGTATTATTAATATTGCTTTGCCAGATCTTAGTTCAGACAGCTAAGAAATTAAATGTAGAGTAGTCAACTTAGGAAATAGGTCACCCATCATATTCCAGCAGTAAAGACCAACACTAGCTGTTAAAAGATTTTTCCCCTGCAGCTTTTCAGGTTATACACATATTCATCATGCAAATGGAATCGGTATGATGAAGGTAAAATATTATAGGAAATGTACCTTAATTTGCATGGAGGAAGAATGGGTAGCAGTTTAGGAAAAAACACACTCAATACACTCGACCGGGATTTGAGTCCTGATTTCCCTCTCACTGGTAATCCAGTACAATATGAGCTGACTCTGGATAACTTATGCTGATCTATGTCAAAAGCGACAGCTGCATAATATATTGGTAAATACATAGATCATAGCTCTAATCACAGTTTGGTGTTATTTTTTCCTTTGTGTGTTTTTTGACATCTTCCCAGCTTTATAATGAAAGCTATTACCTTGTTAGAAAGTGCTTTGCACACTCGATAAAGACATCCAACTTAAAGAGCATATGATTAATATTTGGAGAATATTTTTTCTAAATATGTCACTTTTGACAAAGGCTGTAACTGAGGGGAATGGGTGGGTTTGGGGGTAAAAAACCCCTCTCAAAAGTATTGTTAACAAAGTATCTTGTGTTTCTCCTCACTGACTAACTTAGTAGCTTATTAGAGTCCTATATAAATCACATCTGAAACTGCAATTAAGTTAAAAGAAAAACAACCTTAAGTGCTTTAATAAAGATTCAATGTTAACAAATCCTTTAATCTCCTGTTGGGGGACTTCGCCATGAGTCATTGCAGGTAGAATACCACCAAAATAAATAAATGGGTAGGAGCTTGCTTTAGACCAATTAAAAAGTGTTTGAGGTTATCCTGTGAGAGGTATTTTGTGAAAGAATCAAGAGGGCTAGTCAGTACCTTTAAGAGACTATTATTAGGGGAATGGACCAATCCCTCTGTCATTTTTTTTTGACACAGCTGAACCCACTTAAAGATAATTCTTTTTTCTTCAATGTCAAAAAGAAAGTTTTGAAGAAGTTTTAAAAAATTAGCTGGTCTTAAAAAAATTTACCTTGCATTTAAAAACAACATAAAATTCCATATTGAAATGGCCATGCTGTAACACCAGGATTCTTAGTACAGTACGATACTGTACAGTGTAAGGCTGCATATTTGATTTATTTGATAAAGTTAGCTAATTTATGATTTTTAGTTTTTTTTACTCTTAAAAGAGAAAAATGCAAAATGAGAAATTATCATTTGAAATACCAAATTATTAATTCTTAATGATGTTTACAAATGTGTTGGTTCTTCACAGAAATATAGAAGCTATATCACAATCTTTTCAATGAACCATACAATGAACTTGACATCATTTTGTTATGAGATAAACCATAGGCCCTACACTAAAAAGGTCACTGAATTCATCGCTTCAACATTGTACTACTGAAGAACACATTCAACTTGTTAGTTGAGGGTAAGCATAACAAATCATTCAGTAAGTGAGATATTTGTTAATTATGTTTTATAATTTCAGTCATGTCATATTGTTTTCTATTTAATATATTTTGGACTAGGTATTAAATAGTTCTATTCTTTAGATGAGTAATATATTCATTGTGTAAGATCTTATACATACAACCATTCATTAATATATGTGCAACACAACTTTTATTTTTGAAAAAAGGTTTTATTTAAATTCAATTAAAGGTGGTGCTGATTAAAACTGCTATAGTACATCGAAGCTACTACAGTCAAACTTTATAATATTTCTCTCTTTATATATCTGCACATCACATGTATGAATATGTGAAAGTGGATCTGATAACTTTTATGGCTGTGAGATAATGTTCTTCCTATGAAAATTGGACTGTAGCTAATACCTATTATTACACTAACACATTGTATTTGTTCTTTTATGTACTGTAAAAACCCTTTAGACCAAACCCTGGTAATCCGAAATTTCAGATAATTTGACCACAGTTCTCGGAAAACGAGGGGTAAAAACAAATTACAGTAAGTCAAATTAAGTACATATATTTTATTGGTTAAAAAACTCTAAGTTAAAAGAACATTATAATAAACAATGATATTAATACTAAATATTTACATGCTGTCATCACAATTTATTTTCCTGTAACTAGCAATTATTACAGTACTGTAAAAATATATTTTATAAATTTACGTGCTATAGCTACATCAGTTAAATTTATGTACATTTTTATATAACTCAACTGTAATTTAAAATTTGTGAAAATACTCTGTCTCCCCACATGACCCTCCCATATTTTCCTGCTTAATCCAATTTTTTGCTAATCTTAACAAGCTTCAGTCCCAATTAGTTTGGATCATCGAGGTTCTACTTTAAATATGTTGTTGCTATACTTATATTCACTCATATAAGTTAATAAAATTAAATCACATTAGCTGCTCTCTGTATGTGGTTTTACCACAACGATTATCTTATGATTTAGGAGCTCACTAGAAGGGCATTTCCAGATACTAATAACCTCATTTATATCAAATACAAATATATTTTAAAAAATTACCAAATTTTCTATATCAATAGACAAGGTTAAAAATTGATAACACATTATAATTTTATTGGACTATTTATTAAGGAAAAGTCAATAACTACAGTCCGATTTTCATAATAAGAACCTTACCTGGCAGCTAGAAAAGCCACCGTATCTACCGTTATATCATATGACCTGCAGCTGCCACTTTTGTTATTTACTGGTAATATCATTACCGATAAAATAATGATAATAATAATAATAGGTTGTAAATATCGGCTGCAAAAAATATGTGTTTGAATTTATATAAGGCTCTTCCTATGAAAATTGGGCTATAGATACAATTCCATTAAAACATTCATTTGTGGGATTTAAAGATTTTGTTTGTTTATAGATATGGCTAAAGAAACAGTTGTACTCGCATACAGTGGCGGGCTTGATACCTCATGCATTCTTCTGTGGTTACTAGAACAAGGTTACGATGTCGTTGCTTACATGGTAATTAGCTCTCAAATGTTTGTTCATTATGCATGTGTAATAAAATATCATATCTGTGAGGTCTGTTAACTCCAATCTATTAGCAGAGTCCTCACAGCATTAACTTTCTTGATTCTGACCAAGGGTCCTGGGATTCGAATCCCAAAAGTGTTTTTTTTTCACCCTCTCCTCAGGTGTATTCTTGTGTATTTAATTAACAATACCTCCCTTCCCCACCCATATCTTGTTATTAACTGTGAATAGGTGAATTAGTATTAATATATGTATTACCATAAAAATTAAATAAAAACCACTATTGTTTAATCATTATTATTGGGCCAACTTGATCAAATCAGATTACATTCCACTCCTATAATTGGGAGTCTTTGAGCAGGATTCAAACATAAACAACCTTAGAGGAACTTGAGATTCTAAACCAGCACTAAAGATTGGTTCCTTAGTTCACTTAACCATACCAGTACCTTCTTTAACCATAATAAATGTCTACACACACAAACATATTTTAATGATGGTTAAAGTTTGTGTTACCAGCTTAGGTGGCCGCATGGTCTAGTTTGCTACTCTCACATTAGACTAGACTGCAGATGACGAGAAGATCAAAGTTCGAATCTATGTCGGGTGTACTGATGGTGATTATTTCCAAAATAGTTTCTACTCTCTCTACACCAAATGCGGGCACACTTCATCTAAATATAACCTTTTAATCCCTAAAAACCATTAGTAATTAATACATAAGAGTATAACCTGAATGAGTAGTAAGATGTGGTGCAAAAAAAAAGTTTGCGCACTAGAGTCTTGTTAATCCAAACTAATTGGGACCAAGACTGTTCGAATTATAATATTTTTCGGATTAACCGAAATCCTTCCTTTATAATTGTAAATCAAAAATCACTGTAAAGTCTAATGGGTGTGTTTTACTGGTGCTATTCACCAGCTGATGGATGTTAATGAGGACGGTGGTGGAAATTGCGTCAGCCAACAGGTTCACTTCATTACGACAAAAGAGACTTACTGATTTTATAAACATGCCAAATAAATAAATAATTGTTGTAATTACCCTAGAATATGCTATTTTCATCATTTTTGAAAGCAAAACAAACTGAGTGAATTAATACATTGTTTCTTTTCACTACTTTGTACTATTACAATAAATTTTGTTTTAAAATTAAATTTTCTTTTTATTCACTTTTGTTTGGATTAACCTGATTTTCGATTAGCATAGTTCGATTAACGAGACTACTGTATTCTACTATCTAACAAAAAAATGCTGTAATTTATTCAAATCAAATGCATAATTACTGTTCTATATATTTTATTCCAGGCAAATATAGGGCAAGAGGAGGACTTTGATGAAGCTAAAAAGAAGGCAACCAAGATAGGTGCTAAAAAGGTAGTGTATAATATATATAAAAGATTGAGACGATTTTTTAAATATATTAAATTTGTATTGAATAATTCCTATTTTTTCTTTAAAGTGGTTCTGTCCATAACCAGTACTTATAACTTAGTTAATGTTCAACTACCTTCAAAAGACTTTAGTTCAAACTTGATGGAATTAAAGTCTTCATGCAAAAATAAATATTCAAGGCTTTAGTGATTTGGAGTTCACTATAACTGTGGTGAACTTGTGCTTTAGAATTAATTGTCATTAATTACATTTGTAGGGAAATTTTAATTCATTTAAAGAAGTAAATGTGTTGGATTTTTTTTCTCCACACAATAGTTAAGCATTCATCCCAAAAAACTATGTTCCAAATTTTTTTCGCGTACACTTTTATGTGTATTTTCTTTGAACAAGTCTCAAGTAGTCTTAGGTTGAGCGAATAAAAGAAAACTGAGGAACAATAACAAGTATTAAAAGATTATTTAGTGGGAATGAAAAATATGTTGACATTTTACAAAACCATAACCACCTATCAAATGTTGACAGCAATGGACCAATACTGGATTTCATATATAGTTAGCTATTTTTATAATAGTTTTTATTGGCACTTTGGAATGAATGAATTTATATGTGGCTGGTGTCACACTATACCAAAGAACTTGTACACTTTGTTTATCTGAAAGGCGGCAACTTTATATGACCAATTACCTTTGATGCAGCAGAGGATAGCCACTTAAACAGTTACTTAACCTGTTCTTATTTCATTCATAACTTTACCTATGTTCTTCATGTGTTTTAATTTGAATAAATTAAATTTTTGCATTTTTATACAGTATCTCGCTTGAAATATTCTACACTTATAGTCTATCAATATCATGGTATATACTTGTTGAGTTAAGTGACCATGACCTAACACAATTTTAATGTGTACTTGCAAGGCTACAGGGTGGGGGTGGGGTTGGGGGGAGATATTTGTACAACAGGAAAAGTTGTGTGAGGGGAGTGGGGTAAGATCAGGCTGATAGATGAGGGAAGGAGTAACTTTCCTTTAGACCCCTCTTCCTCCTGATAATAAATCCTGACCCCGTCACTGGTTAAGCTTATGAGATAGGGTCATGTTATGGTCGTCAAGGTAAGACTGTTATCGCTCAGTGTAAACAAAGTTTACATAATAGTACCACATTCACTTGTCCATATGAAGGTGATATTTTAGACCCCACCGAAATTTGAACGAAATATTCTCGGATAGGGTTGGTCATGGTCTACTGTAACACAAGGTCTTGAAAATCATGTTCATGGCTGAGTGACCACTGGTTTTATGCTGTGACAAAACTCGTCAAGACAGAGATTCATCTCAGAAGATGTGTTACTAACTAGAGATTTATCTACGGTAGTCTGCTATAATCAATAAGTCCTTAGTGCAGTTTATTTTCAAAGGAAGGACCCTTAAAAAAATAAAAACCTTTTGTGACAAGAATAGTCGAAGGGGTTTGCCTCAAAAGAAAACATTAAATAAGTACACTGAATAACCAATAGTTATTATTTTTTTGTTATAAGCATATGTTGCCACTTTTGTTCGATGACATATTTGCAATTTTGCAAGTTTTACTTTTTGTTTTATGTACATTTAAATGCAAAACTATGTTTATATTTCATGTTGAATTTTTCATCCACACGTTCAGTTTTACTGGCCTGTACATTGCTGGACAGTTATATTATAGCATGCCTTTAATTTAAATATTATTAAATAATTAAAAATTACCACCCCATTTAATTTGGAATTTTGTTAATGTGATCACAAATAATGGAAAGTCTACTTTTAAAACATTTAATGTTTTTATTGGTGTTATTTTATATGTAATAAATCGATAAAAATTGACAGCTGCTGATCACATGACTTTACGTTTTAATACATGAAAGTAAATCTAGTAACTTTACTAGCTGTTAAATAAGCCCATCCTATGAAAATCAGACGGTATATAACTATTAAGTGATTAATAA